>SJXQ01007218.1:193184-275635 GCA_006408695.1 Aepyceros melampus | reverse complement strand
GGCAGGCGCACTGGCGGGCACACTGCCTGGAACGGCAGATGGCAGGGGCACAGGCGGGCACATTGAAAGGCACGCTGGCTGGCAACAGACTGACAGGCGCACTTGTGGGCACGCTGGCTGGCACCCGACTGCCAGGCACACTGGCGGGCACACTGCCTGGCACGCCGGAAGGCAGGTGCACTGGCGGGCGCACTGGCGGGCATGCTGGTTGGTACGCTGGATGGCAGGCGCACTGGCGGGCACACTGGCACGCACACTGGCTGGCACCCGACTGGTACGCGCACTGGCGGGCACACTGACTGGCATGCTGCCTGGCACTCGACTGGCAGGTGCACTGGCGGGCACAATGCCTGGCACACTGGTTGGCAGGTGCACTTCCGGGCACATTGGCTGTCCCGCTGGCTGGCACCCGACTGGCAGGCGCACTGGCGGGCACAATGTCTGGCACACTCGTTGGCAGGTGCACTTCCGGGCACATTGGCTGTCACGCTGGCTGGCACATGACTGGCAGGTGCTCTGGCGGGCACACTGGCTGGCACGATGTTTGGCAGGCACATGGGCGGGCACCCTGGCTGGTACACCGGATGGCAGGTACACAGGCGGGTACACTGCCTGGCACGCCGGATGGCAGGCGCACTGGCGGGCACACTGGCAGGCATGCTGGCTGGCACCCGACTGGCAGGCGCACTGGCGGGCACAGTGCCTGGTACGCCAGGGGGCAGGCGCACTGGCGGATGCATTGGCTGTAATGCTTGCTGGCACGCCGGATGGCAGTCGCACTGCCAGGCGCACTGGCTGGCATGCTGGCTGGCACCCAACTGGCAGGCACACTGACGGACAAACTGCCTCACACGACGGATGGCAGGTGCAATGGCGGGGGCACTGGCAGGCATGCTGGTTGGCACCCGAATGGCAGGCGCACTGGCGGGCACTCTGGTTGGCACCCGACTGGCAGGCGCAATGGCGGGCACACTGGCTGGCACGCCGGATGGCAGGCGCACTGGCGGGCACCCTGGCGGGCACNTGGCAGGCACACTGACGGACAAACTGCCTCACACGACGGATGGCAGGTGCAATGGCGGGGGCACTGGCAGGCATGCTGGTTGGCACCCGAATGGCAGGCGCACTGGCGGGCACTCTGGTTGGCACCCGACTGGCAGGCGCAATGGCGGGCACACTGGCTGGCACGACAGTTGGCAGGCACACTGGCGGGCACCCTGGCTGGCATGCTGGCTGGCACCCGACTGGCAGGCGCACTGGCGGGCACAGTGCCTGGCACGCCAGGGGGCAGGCGCAGTGGCGGGGACACTGGCTGCCATGCTTGCTGGCACGCCGGATGGCAGGCGCACTGTCGGGCCCACTGGTGGGCATGTTGGCTGGCACCCGAGTGGCAGGCGCACTGACGGGCACACTGCCTGGCACGCCGGAGGGCAGGTGCACTGGTGGGCGCACTGGTGGGCACGCTGGCTGGCACCAACTGGCAGGCGCACTGGCGGGCACTCTGCCTGGCACAACGGATTGCAGGTGCACTGGCAGGCGCAATGGTGGGTACGCTGGCTGGTACCCCGAATGGCAGGCGCACTGGTGGGCGCACTGGTGGGCATGCTGGCTGGCACCCGGCTGGCAGGCGCACTGGCGGGCACACTGCCTGGCACGCCAGATGGCATGCGCACTAGCGGGTGCACTGGTATGCACGCTGCCTGGCACGCCGGATTGCAGGTGCACTGGCGACACGCTGGCTGGCACGCGACTGGCAGGCACACTTGCAGGCCCACTGCCTGGCACGCTGTATGGCAAGCGAACTGCCGGGCCCACTGGCTGGCATGCTGGCTGGCACCCGAATGGCAGGCGCACTGGCGGGCACCCTTCCTGGCACCCTGGATGGCAGGCGCACTGACGGGCCCACTGGCGTGCACGCTGGCTGGCACCCGACTGGCAGGCGCACTGGCGGGCACAGTGCCTGGCACGCCAGGGGGCAGGCGCAGTGGTGGGGACACTGGCTGGCATGCTTGCTGGCANCTGGCGGGCGCACTGGAGGGCACGCTGTCTGGCACCCGACTGGCAGGCGCACTGGCGGGCACTCTGGTTGGCACCCGACCGGCAGGCGCACTGGCAGGCACACTTCCTGGCACGCCGCATGGCATGCGCACCTACGGGCACACTGGCTGACACGCTGGCTGGCCCCCGAGTGGCAGACGCACTGGCAGGCACACTTCCTGGCACACCGGAAGGCAGGCAAACTGGCAGGCGCACTGGTAGGCACACTGGCTGGCATGCCGGTTGACAGGCGCACTGGCGGGCACGCTGGCTGGCACCCCGAATGGCAGGCGCACTGGCGGGCGCACTGGTGGGCATGCTGGCTGGCACCCGACTGGCAGGCGCACTGGCGGGCACACTGCCTGGCACGACAGATGGCAGGGGCACTGGCGGGCACACTGGGTGGCACGCTGCCTGGTATCCGAATGGCAGGTGCACTGGAGGGCACGCTAGCTGGCTCCCGACTGGCAGGCACACTGGCGGGCACACTGCCTGGCAGACCAGATGGCAGGCGCACTGGCAGGCGCACTGGCAGGCGCACTGGTAAGCACGCTGCCTGGCACGCCGGATGGCAGGCGCACTGGCGGGCACACAGCCTGGCACGCCAGATGGCATGGGCACTGCCAGGCGCACTGGTATGCACGATACCTGGCACGCCGGATGGCAGGCGCACAGGCGGGCGCACCAGCGGCCACACTGCCTGGCACAACGGATGGCAGGCTCCCTGCCAGGCGCACTGGCGGCCACACTGCCTGGCACAACGGATGGCAGGCTCCCTGCCAGGTGCACTGACGGGCACACTGGATGGCTCGCTGGCTGGCACCTGACTGGCAGGCGCCCTGGCGGGCACACTGCCTGGCACAACGGATGACAGGCGCATTGGCGGGCGCACTGGCGGGCACGCTGGATGGCACCCGACTGGCAGGCGCACTAGCGGGCATTCTGGCTGGCACCTGACCGGCAGGCGCACTGGCGGGCACACTGCCTGGAATGGCAGATTGCAGGACACAGGCGGTNCCGTCCAAGGGACTCTCAAGAGTCTTCTCCAACTAGAGATGGTAACTGAAGCATAATACCAACTTAGGGAACTTAAGGAGACAACACAGAGTGAGAAAATGGTGCCAGTAGTAAGCCCTGACAACAAGCATTTCCAAGGAGCAGAGGAGAGAGAACACACAGAGAAGACTGACATAGGGTGACCAGGAAGGATGTTCAGTAGAGAAGATTTTAAGAAGCAGGGAACATTCGAAAGAACCAAATAGCTATCCATCCATGAGTGTGGGTAGGATAAGGATGAAGAACAGATTATTGGGGTTAACAATTAAATAGTATCTGGTCATGGCCAGGCTAAGGCAATTTCAGCTGAAGGAGAGACAGCTGAAAAGTGACCGGAAGGCAATTATGAAGATACAGCAATGGTGAAATACTCTTAGAAAGCTTGATGAAAGGACTGAGCAGGGAGCTGGTTGCAAGAATAAAATGAGTCCAAGTGAGATAATGCATATGAAAGTTCTATAAAACAAATTCACAGGACAGTTATTCCAATAGGCAAGGGCTGTTCTCCAAAAAAGAAAAAGGCACTCCCACCAGCAAGTCAATGAGTCATTCGGTAAAGGAAATGGAGTTCCTGTTATTATTCCTGTCTTCATGGAAATGGCAGCACTGTCCATTCATATATGTTTTCAGAGATCTCATTAAGAAATTACTCCCTTGGTTTGATTTGGCAGTTTCCTTTGATATCCAGAGTAGAAGTGGGCAGCAAGGCATTGCATTAAGCAAAAGGTCACAAACTTGCCACTGCCTTTTAAACTAGGAGACCGAAGTTCTACCTATATAAAGACCAATCAAGGGGTTTTGATGACTTCTGAGCTGAATTGATCCTGATTTGGTATTGTGTTGACCAAGCCTGGGTCTCCCAATCAACCACAAAGTCCTTATATTAAACCACACATCACACACACTTTTTTTTTTTTTCAGCTAAGACAGCAAAAGAGATGATTTATTGTACACATTACATTCAGCCACAACTGAGAAAAGAACTAGTCCATAATTATCACAGGTCCAGGGCAATGGACCAAAAGGGACGGCTTTGATACGAACAAGGTAGGTCTCTCAAAGGTGGTGAAGGCGATCAGAATGGCCATAGATGTTCCAGATCCATTGAGAAGTTCTAGATAGCAGGCATGCAGTCCACATTTTGTACCAGCGTCCCTGGCCTCTGGCTTCCCTTGTTTCTGCTTCTGTGGCTTCCATAGGTGTACAAGTTTACTTGGACCTCTGCCTCATCTTTCTTCTTTTGCGCTTCAGCCTGCGCATTCGCTTCTTCCTCCACTTCGCTCTCATGGTGCAGAGGTTTCTCAAAAGATGGCTTTACATTCAGCCACAACTGAGAAAAGAACTAGTCCATAATTATCACAGGTCCAGGGCAATGGACCAAAAGGGACGGCTTTGATACGAACAAGGTAGGTCTCTCAAAGGTGGTGAAGGCGATCAGAATGGCCATAGATGTTCCAGATCCATTGAGAAGTTCTAGATAGCAGGCATGCAGTCCACATTTTGTACCAGCGTCCCTGGCCTCTGGCTTCCCTTGTTTCTGCTTCTGTGGCTTCCATAGGTGTACAAGTTTACTTGGACCTCTGCCTCATCTTTCTTCTTTTGCGCTTCAGCCTGCGCATTCGCTTCTTCCTCCACTTCGCTCTCATGGTGCAGAGGTTTCTCAAAAGATGGCGCTAAGGCCGAGAGCCACACACACTTTAGTAATGAAAGAGAGAAAAGAGAGATAGTACAGCCTGAGGATTCTCAGGGAGAAAGCTTATAGGGAGAAACTGGGAAGGAGAGAAAAGAGAGAGAAAGAGAAACTCCTTTGTTATTACATAAAAATATCAGGCTCTGGGAAACAATATTCAATATCTTTAATAAACCATAATGGAAAATATGGAAAAGAATATGAATAATATATATACTTCAATTTAAAAATTAAATTTAAAAAATATCAGGCAATGGGCAAGTGGGAATATTCATAGAGGGAAAATTATGACCCATGACACTGGTTTTCTGCTCTTCTAGCATCCTCTGAAATAAGGAAGAAGAATCACTTTGACAATAATTTTTTTATATATAACTGACAAAACCCCTCCACATCCATTCTGTCATTTGATCCTAACAATCCAACAAGGTAGGTCACGCAGTGATTAGAGTCCCCTTTTGCAGCTGCAGAAACTAAAGTGCAGGAGGCTACAAGTTATTTCTCAACATGGCACAGACAGTGAGTAGCAGAGCCAGGACTCTGCCCCAGATCTCCTGCTTCTGAGTCCAGCACTCATTCTGCTGACTATATAGCCAGTCTAAACAAACAGCAGCCAAACAATTCTGTGGCCCTAGTGGCACCACGGATACAACACTAAGAAGGCAGAAACAGGTGCTCAAGGATATTTGGGGACATGTATATAAAGTCAGGTTTTTGTTCCTTAGAGTTAACTTTTTCTTCTTGAACTGCAGATCACTGACTTATCTTGCCCATACTGTGCCTGTCTCTGATTTTCTGAACAATGCTCCTCACTTTGTTAAATCTTCCTGGATTTCTTACTCATCTACCCCCACCCCCCACATTCAGCTGAGAAAAGGCACCGCACCTGTGAATCCCACATTTTGAAATTTGAATCACAATTTGGATTTCTTTCCATGTCTATTATTACTGTCAGGATATAAGATGAGGTAAAATGGACACATTAGAGAAATGAATTCAGCATAATGAAGGTCATTTTCAATTGTGACTACCCATTATACTACTTTTTGGCTGGCACTACAGACAGATGCCATGCAATAGATTTTTTTTTCTGATATCAAGTTAGCTTCTTGGCAGGCTAAGGCAGCTCATTAGTAATCTTGGATCTCACTCTATATTTGTGATTCAACACTAGATGTTGGATAGTAGGTAACTAGGCTTTGTGCCATTAAAATCCACAATGACATTTCCATACAAATCCTGATTATTGAGAGGGGAGTGCCCCTTCTTAAGATGCAAGTCTGTTTTACCCTGAATTAATAACCCTAGGGTTATTAGGGTTAGCTGGGACTGGACATAGGAAAAAATGGGGCAGAATATGGAAGAGACAGAGGAAGAGGAAGAGGAGCCAAAACTATTTTAGTTTAAGAGTAACAGTTGCAAAGACCATTTTAAAAATAACCTAAAACAAGCTACAGAATAGTTTTGAGGGTATTCCTATAAAAGTCTGGAGTGGCATTGTTTCACGTGTGTGTACAGGAATGGTAATCAATTTCATTTTGCTTGCAGGTGTGTGTGTGTGTGTGCATGCTAAGTTATGTCCGACTCTGCAATCCAATGCACTATAGCCCACGAGGCTCCTCTGCCATGGGATTCTCCAGGCAAGAATACGGGAGTGGGTTGCCATTTCCTCCCCAGGGGATCTTCCAACTCAGGGGTCAAACCCGCATCTGCAGCATCTTCTGCACTGGCAGGCAGATTCTTTACAACTAAGTCACCTGGGAAGTAAACATTTTGCTTAGTTTATGTCCTAAGATTCTTTTTAAAATAATCTAAGTTTTTATTCTCCAGGAGTTGATTCCTACGTGAAGCAAATTAGAAGTTCCAAGAGGTTCTTCCTCTGACAACTAGTCTCCTTACTTCTAGTCTTTTCCTCATCCATTCATCACACACATTTCCACAGTGATCTTCCCAAGAACACATTGAACCATAGGATAGTCTGGTTAAATGCTTCAGTGGTTCCACTAGTCACTCCCACACACACTACCCTTTAGCCACCAAATTATAAGCCATTCTGAACATACACTCTTACCCAGTGAATAGTACATCTATTAATATGTATCTTTGAGTCTGCCATAACAGAAACTCAACTCAGACACGTTTAGACCAAAAAAAGGAAAATTACTGAAAGGATACTTGGATAAAGCTGAGGGAAGGGCAGGGATGCAACTGCCTTTATCTCAGAGATAAATGAACCCAGGAAAACAACATCTCTCTCAATCTCTCTCTCCCACTTCCCTTTCTGTCCTGTCTCTCACCCCACCTTCTGCTAAACTTCGGCTTCATTGTCTTTCATTGCATATGAGCACCCTTTATATGATGGAAACTATAACCAGGAGCACCTCCTGAGTTTTATCTGTTACTACATCCACCAACAGATACTAAATCTATCAATCCTAGTTTAAAATACCTTAGGGAAGAATTTGATCTGCCCGGCTGAGAGACTTAATACAATCTTGTGGTTGGAGAGAGAACAGGCAATTTCCAGGAAAAGGGGAGGTTGTTGTACAGAGATGCCATAAATGCCCACTATGTTCTATCTGCTCCTGGGCCTTATCCTCATCTCTGCTTATTGTAGATGTTCTCCTTTGTTCTATTTTGGCCGATATCCTCCTTTCATTTCTTGAAACTTCTATAGAACATGTTAATATCAACCATCAGATTGCTTTTTTATTTGACTATTTCACGTTTATTACTTTGTATGCTAGTGACATGGTAAGGGACAGAGACATACCTTGTAACTCTTTGAAGCCCTGCCACTGTTTCTCCAGTTGCTCTAATACACAGGAAGCTCATGTGCTTCTGAGTTTAACTGAACATTTGTTAGATTTCCATGGCAGAGAACCTTAGATTAGAAATAATTCATCTACCCACTCCTAGCTTTAGCCACTCAACAGAGAGAATGGCATTTTATTTCATTTCATCCATTCATGCATCCATCCATTCATTGGAAAACATTTAATGAATTATTACCCTATTTCAGTCTCGGTGTTAAGTGCTGAGGATACAGAAATTAATTAGATAACGCATCTGCCTGGAGGGTACAGTCTGGCTAGCAAACAGACATGAAGACAAATAAATCATCACCACACCAGGTAATGAGTGTGTAATGAGAGTACAGACTGCTGTAGGAGCCCAGAGGAGGTGATTATAGGTGGGTCTCTGGTGTTGGCATTAGAACTCCAAAGAAACAACTCATATCTAATTGACTGTATCCCACATAAGATCACTCATCTTTGACAGTTTCCTTACAAGGTTGTGCGGTTCCCAAACAAGTGAAAGAAACCAAGAGAAGTAATTTTCTCTGTTCCAAATTCTTTTCTCAGGGGTAGGATTCCGTGTCCTGACTTTTTTGTTCTTATCCGCTTCTTGTGGAAACTTCTTGCTCTCCCCTTGCACCAGCAGTCAGTCGCCTTAGGAGAGCGTGACATGACTGTTCCTCCTTGCGCAACCTTGTCTAATCGAGCAAGATAGCCGGGAAATCAGGCACTCGAGTGACGGGATCTTACAACCAGGACCTTCTGCCAAATTATTTCCCTTCTGATGATCTTCTGTTTTAAATTTTACTGGTTATTGTTGTGGATGATGGGTAGACACTCAGAATATTTCCTCTGTAAAACTACTATGTAGAGGTAAAACTGCACTCTAATATGCAGGTGTGGCTTGACTGAGATGTCAAATAGATTTTGCTTCACAGCTATTGTAAGGAATCTGACCAGGGAAGACACTATCTGGAAGATCAGTCCTGCAGTTTGGAGTGCAGCTGCCCTTTCCATGGTCCTGATTTGTAACCAGTAGTTTTGTAAATTCCAGTCCGCTGGAGACTCTGGCTAGGCAAACCCTCTTTACTTACCGACTACTAAACATGCAGGAAACTACCCTTTGAAGGTTTCAAATGTGATGGGAAAGCAACCAGGGCAGCAATGGAGGGAGAACAGAGGAGAACCAAGCAGCCTTCATCACAGGTCCAGAGAAACAAGGAGGGTCTCTACTAACCATCTGGCATTTTTAGACATTTATTTTCTTGTCACAGATGTTGCTTCAGAATCCAGCCACACCTTCACCATGCCAACACTCCCACACAGCTGTTCTTGGGAACTGGACGAACAAATCACACTAACAATGTGCCCAGCTGCAATCTTAACTCTCAGTAGGCATGAAACCATGTCCAGGGAATTACTTGATACTCTGCTTGGGGCATTCCTGCCCCACTTAAGTACCAGGAGAGGCGCCACCACCTGTGCTAGAGCAAGCAAGGCAAGGTTTGGCCCTGAGCATGGCAGCTGACAGCAACATTCACAGGATGCTGCATCAAGCTCTTCACCTGCTCACTAGCATTTAGTAATGAGAACCAAATATGTGAATCCAACAGAGCCCTTATGTTTACCCTGAGTGGCTTGTCAGTACACACAGGAAATAAAACTGCCATTATGCTGCATTTGCTATCACAGTGGTTTGGCACCCAAACATTTAAAATTTCACTAGATCAATGAAATTTTCCTTGTCACAGACCTCAGCTCTTAGGGAAGATCACTTCTGGATCCTTTATCAATAGACTCTTGGGGTAGTTATTTCCTCTTATTTAAGGCAGATCTTGGAGACTTAGTGTCCTCTTATTTAAGGCAGATCTTGGAGACTTAGTTTGCTAAGTTCTTACTCCAGAATCCTTCTGCTCTTCCCATTTTCTGATACATGTAACTTATTCCTCACCTTTTTAAGGGTTACTTTGATGTAACTCTTGTATTAAATAACTTCTTCAATGGAGTCCAGGCTACTGTCTGGCAGAGGAAATGGGAAATCCTGATTCACTTGGTCCAACAAGCTATATAGGAAAATATGTTATTCTGATCAACTCACATGATAACACTCCTCTCTTTTTTTATTCCAAAGGATTATATATATATATATATAGAGAGAGAGAGAGAGAGAGACAGAGAGACAGAGAGACAGAGAGAGACAGAGAGAGTGACAGAGATGGAGATAGGGAGAAGCAGAATAGTATAATGAACCTTTATATATCCATCATCACCTTTAACCATTATCAACTGGCCAATCTTATTTCATCTATACCTGTATACACCTCACTCTCCTATATTGTTTCAAAGTAGATCCTGTACATCAGATAACCTCATCCATAAATATTTCAGGATACAGACTCATTTTTTAAACAAAATTACAGTACCGTTATCACACACAACATTAAATAAAATATCCTCTCTTCTTAAGAACACTCTTAACAAAGTTCAACAGAAGACCACCCTGGAGCCTAAAGTGAAACACAGTGAGAAGCCTGCATATGAGTACATGTGAGTCTCCTTGGGAATCCCTGGATCTAGACTTGATGGGGCCAGAGACTTGGGGTATAGCACTAGGTAGATGGAGGCAGCAGCCAGAGACATTTAAATTATCTCTGTTAATACAACCCACTAGTGCTCATGCACTTGAGAAGCCAGGAGAAATTGGAGCTACAGCATGATATAAAATAGGGTTACTTCAAACCACCAGCTAATAATTTGAAAAAAATTGTTTAATGTTTTCCTTTCACAGTAAAGAATCGAGCTTGTTTTGTATCATTTTAAACTGTCCACCTTCACAAAGTGCAAACTACTTTTTTTGACATAGAAACTGGGTTATGAGATTATTGAGAAAGGATGAAAATTGGAATCACAATATGGGGTTCTACACTTGACCTTTGTCACTTGTTACGTGTGACATTAAACAAGTATCTTAGCCCACTGGATTTTATTTTTCCTCATTTATAAATGATAAAAGTAACACACAAAGTTGTTTCAAGGATGAAATGAAAAAAATAAATAATTCTTAGAATGCCATAAAATGGAAGATGTTATATTATTATACGTAATTTTCAATAAAACTTGATTAAACAATTTTGAAAATGGGGTTACTTTAACAAAAATTAAATTACACATGGAAACTGAAACCCCCATCATCACCTTGATCTCTTACATGTTCTCTGGTTCCTAGAGAAGCAGGAATCTCCTTGCGGTCCGGGGCACAGTCCTGCTCCCAGTGTCATGCTATCAGGTCTCCCATCTCACCATCTCCAGCCACGTATTCCTAGCCTAACTCCACTGGGACCCACACTGGTGAGAAGCCTCACCTCGAGAAATGTTAAGGACATTTCCCCTGAATTACCAAATACCTGTCAACCTGCTTGTAAAATTAGTTCTGATGGAGAGATGAACTGGAAGAACTCTCCTTTTCTCTTTAGTTTCCTATGTATGGGGGAAAAAAAATCTCTATCCCAGAGAATTCTCTTACTCCATCATCTCAGAGTGAATTAACCCTCCCCCCTGCCCCCCGCCACACACACACAGCCTCTGAGCTAACCTCTATCAGTATTTATAACACTATACTGCCCTCCTCTCACCCACTGACTATGCATACCTTCAGGGCCAAACTCCAGCTCTTATTAATCTATGTGAATATGGGGCCCAGGACAGTGTCTGATGTACAGTAGGTATTGAATAAACGTTACTGAATTAATGTTGTTGAGAAAGACTTCTGACTTCTCTTTCTTAACTGTAGCCTCTAACCTATACCTCAACTCTCTTGAGAAGCAACACACACACCCACTCTCCTTTGACTGTCTCTGATGACCATGTAACAACCAGAGTAAGAAATTTACGAATATTCTACTTTAGTGTGTTTTATACTTTGGCATATTTACTACACTCAAGTAAATCAAATCTTTGCCCGTGTACTGTCTTGTTGAACATTCTTGGCACAGAGTTATATTGAGAAGTTTAATTCACAGCAAGCAATATTTAACAACATTTGTTCAGTACTCGGGAGATGAAGCTGGCAAGCTCCTCTTCCTCCACGCTGCCAAATTCCTGTTCTTACAGCCAAGCGTGCTTCCACTCAGCCTTTACTGCCTCTGCCACATGCTCTCCTGACTTTCTTACTTCAACTCTTCAGTGGATCATCTCTCTGTGCAATCTGGGAGGGGCCACATAGAGGTCACCTGTCATTCCAGCTGTGAGCCAGACTGCTTCGCTAACTTCCAAACCCCTTATTACTAAGCTCATTTTTCTGGGTGGCAAAGGCTCTTTTCCCCACTGAGCCCCACCTCCAACTTTCAAGTATTCCTTTTCCTCTTAACTCCTTCATTTCTCAGTTTTGCTTGTTTGCTTTCCAGCCTCAAAGCGAAGCCTTTCCTCTCCTAACAATGGACAGACACCCACATGCATACACTAGAGCTCTATCAATGCCATGGAAAAGCCCTGGGTTTTTGCCAGATGTTGTCCATTTATGATAAAATCATACACAGTATGTCCACAGACTCATAAAATCTGGAGGCTGGAAGAGAATTCAATGGTACGCTAGTCCCGCTGCCCTTGCAAAGCTTGAATTCTCTTGGTTTGCAGTAGATGGAGGACTTCAGCTAGAAGAAAATCTAGACACAACAAAATCTGACTCTGCCACAGTCTTATGGGTTTAACAGTTTACCATGCAGGTTATCCTGCTGTGGAACGGCAAAGCAAATGTGCTCTTTCTCATGAAGTCTTGGGACTTGTACAAAATCATCAACAAAGAATCTTGATTTACAAACTGAGTAGAAGTTTCAACCATGTGCACGCCCACACTCTAGCATGAGCCTTCTTAGACATTGTGCTAACATGCAGAGTTCAGAGATGCCATATGCCATGAGGCTGGCAGTGGTCAAGAGCCCAAGAGCCCTTGAAGATGGAGGGATGCAGGGTGTCGGGAATGAGAAGCCTACTTCACACTTTCTCAGGCTCTTCTTTTGTCTCACTTTCATGTCAGGGCCTTACCTGCTACTCTCACCTCCCTATTCTCTTGAATCTCAGCTTCTCCCAGGGGATAATTTTGTTGATAGTCTCCTCACAAGGTACACGTGATTTCAGTTTGAATATGATTTCAATTTGATATGCACCTTGGCCACTCAGCCTAACAGCATGTTTTCTCTGCATATAATCTCTCTTTTATCCCAGACTTGGTATCACCCTGCTCTTTCCGGGTCATCATTCAGGTGCTCAGTCATGCATCCACATTAAATCTGAAAGGTGCACTACAGACTGTTGATTCGATACAGAAGATTTGGCTTCAATTAGAATTTCATCCATTCATGTCAATACATACTTCATTTTGACACTTATCAATAGGGTTCTGGTTTCAATCTTTTTCTTCACTTGTTTGCACATTCCAAGACCTGTATACCTCATATAAAATGGGGACCTAGGCAGCTTGGCAATTTGGATCAAGAACCTTGAAATGTATATGTTCACTGACTCAATGATCAACTTCTTTGTACAATCTTAAAGAAAGCAATGCATGCAAAGATTTAGTTTCAAGTTGCTATTCATTGAGGCATCATGTATAAGAATGAAAAATGGAAGGAAACCATATGCCTAGTAGAAAGCATCATTAAATTTTTTATTTCCATGAGATGGAACACTATAGTCCTTAATAACAAGACTATTGGTTTATATTTATTGGTAGTTGAAGATATTGTGGATAAACTGTTCATTGAAAATATCAGGTTTCAAAGCAGCAAGTATGTTATGCTCCTTTTTAAAAAATATATGTGCAAATATATCTATAGGAAGATATCTGGAGTGCCAAGCACCAAGATATTAATGGTGGTTATCTGTAGGTGACTCTCCATGGATCACAGCCTTGTCATGGCAAAGGGGCTTGCATAATTCAATGAAGCTATGAGCCATGTTTTTCAGGGCCACTCAAGATGGGCAGGTCATAATGGAGAGTTCTGACAAAATATGGTCCACTGGAGGAGGAAATAGCAAACTACTCCACTATTCTTGTCTCAAGAACCCCATAAACAGTATGAAAAGGTGAAAAGATATGACACCAGAATATGAGCCCTCCAGGTCAGAAGGTGTCCAATATGCTACTGGGGAAGAGTAGAGGACAATTACTAATAGCTCCAGAAAGAATGAAGCAGCCAGGCCAAAGTGGAAACGAAACTCAATTGTGGCTGTGTCTTGTGGTAAAAGTAAAGTCCAATACTGTAAAGAACAATACTGCATAGGACATGGTCAAGCAGGAGATGGCAAGAATGAACATTGACATCTTAGGAATCAGTGAACTAAAATGGAAAGTGAAAGTGAAGTCGCTCAGTCATGTCCGACTCTGCGACCCCACAGACTGTAGCCTACAATGCTCCTCCGTCCATGGGATTCTCCAGGCAAGAGTACTGGAGTGGGTTGACATTTCCTTCTCCAGAGGATCTTCCCAACCCAGGGATCAAACCTGGGTCTCCCGCATTGTAGGGATGGGCTAACTAAATTCAGATGACCGTCATATCTACTACTGTGGGCAAGAATCTCTTAAAGAAATGAAGTAGCCCTCATAATCAACAAAAGAGTCTGAAATGCTGTACTTGGGTACAATCTCAAAAATGACAGAATGATCTCTGTTTGTTTCCAAGGCAAACCATTCAACATCACAGTAATGCAAGTATATGCCCCAACTCCTGATACAAAAGAAGCTAAAGTTGAGTGGTTCTAAAAAGACCTACAACACCTTCTAGAACTAAAACAAAAAAAAAGTCCTTTTCATAATAGGGGATTGGATTACAAAATTAGGAAGTCAAGAGATACTCGGATTATCAGGCAAGTTTGGCCTTAGAGTACAAAATGAAGCAGAGCAGAGGCTAAGAGAGTTTTTTTCAAGAGAACACGCTGGTCATAGCAAACACCCTTCTCCAACAACACAAGAGATGACTCTTCACATGGACACCACCAGATGGTCAATACTTAAATCAAAGGTGGAGAAGTTCCATGTGTGTGCATGTGTGTGCAAAGTTGCTTCAGTCATATCTGACTCTTTTCAACGCTATGAACCCATAGCCTGCCAGGCTCCTCTGTCCATGGGATTCTCCAGGCAATAATACTAGAATGGGTTGCCATGCTCTCCTCCAGGGGATCTTCCCCACCCAGAGATCAACCTACATCTCTTACATCTCTTGCACTGACAGCCAAGATCTTTACCAGTAGTGTTGCCTGGGAAGCCTTGAGAAGCTCTACACAGTCAGCAAAAATAAGACCAGGAGCTGACTGTGGCTCAGATCATGAGCTCCTTATTGCAAAATTCAAGTTTAAATTGAAGAAAGTAGGGAAAACTTCTATGCCATTCAGGTGTGACCTAAATCAAATCCCTTATGATTATACAATGAAGGTGATGAGCAGATTTAAGCATTAGATCTGGTAGACAGAGTGCTTGAAGAACTATGTATGGAAATTCATAACATTGTACATGAGGCAGTGACCAAAATTCAGTTCAGTTCAGTTCAGTCGCGCAGTCGTGTCCGACTCTTTGCGACCCCATGAATCTCAGCACGCCAGGCCTCCCTGTCCATCACCAACTCCCGGAGTTCACTCAGACTCACGTCTATTGAGTCTGTGATGCCATCCAGCCATCTCATCCTCGGTCGTCCCTTTCTCCTCCTGCCCCCAATCCCTCCCAGCATCAGGGTCTTTTCCAATGAGTCAACTCTTCGCATGAGGTGCCCAAAGTACTGGAGCTTCAGCTTTAGCATCATTCCTTCCAAAGAAATCCCAGGGTTGATCTCCTTCATAATGGACTGGTTGGATCTCCTTGCAGTCCAAGGGACTCTCAAAAGTCTTCTCCAACACCACAGTTCACAAGCATCAATTCTTCTGCGCTCAGCCTTCTTCACAGTCCAACTCTCACATCCATACATGACCACAGGAAAAACCATAGCCTTGACTAGACGGACCTTAGTCGGCAAAGTAATGTCTCTGCTTTTGAATATACTATCTAGGTTGGTCATAACTTTTCTTCCAAGGAGTAAGTGCCTTTTAATTTCATGGCTGCAGTCACCATCTGCAGTGATTTTGGAGCCCAAAAAAACAAAGTCTGACACTGTTTCTACTGTTTCCCCATCTATTTCCCATGAAGTGATCAAAATTATCCCCAAGAAAAAGAAATGCAAGACAAAGTGGTTGTCTAAGGAGGCTTTACAAATAGCTGATGAAAGAAAAGAAGTGAAAGGCAAGTGGGAAAGGGAAAGATATACTCAACTAAATGCAGAGTTCCAGAGACTAGCAAGAAGAGATAAGAAGGCTGTCTTTAATGAACAGTGCAAAGAAATAGAGGAAAACTATAGAACGGGCAAGACTTAGCGAACTCTTCAAGAAAATTGGAGATACAAAGGGAACATTTCATATAAGGATGTGCACAATAAAGGACAGACCAGTAAGCACCTAACAGAAGCAGAGATATTAAGAAGAGGTGGCAAGAATACACAGAAGAACTATACAAAAAAGGTCTTAATGATCTGGATAACCACAATGGTGTGGTCACTCACCTAGAGCCAGATATCCTGGAGTGTGAAATCAAGTGGGCCTTAGGAAACATTATTACAAACAAAGCTAGTGAAGGTGACAGAATTCCAGCCAAGCTATTTAAAATCCTAAAGGATGATGCTGTTAAAGTGCTGCACTCAATATGTCAGCAAATATGGAAAATTCAGCAGTGGCCACAGGACTCTTAAAGGTCAGTTGTCATTCCAATCCCAAAGAAGGGCAATACTAAAGAATGTTCAAACTACCATACAATTGCACTCATTTCACATGCTAACAAGGTTATGCTCAAAATCCTTCAAGCAAGCCTTCAGCAGTATGTGAACTGAGAATTCCCAGATGTACAGGCTAGATTTAGAAAAGGCAGAGGAGAAGCAAGGAAGTTACAAAAAACCATTTAACTCTGCTTAATTGACTACACTAAGGCCTTTGACTGTGTGGATTACAACAAACTATGTAAAACTCTTAAAGAGATGGGAATACCAGACCACCTTACCTGTCTCCTGAGAAACTTATAGATGGTCAAGAAGCAATAGTTAGAACCAGACATGAAACAACTCACTAGTTCCAAGTTAGGAAAGGAGTGCAACAAGCTGTATATTGTCACCCTGCTTATTTAACTTATATGCAGAGTACATCACACAAAATGGTGGGTTGGATTAATCACAAGCTAGAATCAAGATTGCCAGGAGAAATATCAACAACCTCAGACATGCCAATAATACCACTTTGATGGCAGAAAGTGAAGAGGAACTAAAGAGCCTCTTGATGAGAGTGAAAAAGCTGGCTCAACATGAAACTCAACACGAAAAAAATGAAGATCATGCCATCTTGTACCATCACTTCATGGCAAATAGAAGGGGAAAAAATGGAAGCAGTGACAGGTTTTTATTTTCTTGGCCTCCCAAATTACTGCAGACAGTGACTACAGCCATGAAATTAAAAGTTGCTGCTCCTTGGAAGAAATGCTATGACAAACCTCGACAGTATATTAAAAAGCAAAGACATCGCTTTGCCAACAAAGGTCCATATAGTCAAAGATATGGCTTTTACAGTAGTCATGTATGGATGTGAGAGTTGGACCATAAAGAAGTCTGAGTGCAAAAAAACTGGATGGTTTTGAATTGTGGTGCTGGAGAAGACTCTTGAGAGTCCCTCTGCACAGCAAGGAGATCAAACCAGTCAATCTTAAAGGAAATCAACCCTGAATTTTCATTGGAAGGACTGATCCTGAAGCTGAAGCACAAATGCCTTGGCCACCTAATGTGAAAAGCCAACTCATTGGAAGAGATCCTTATGCTGAGAAAGACTGAGGAAAGGAGAAGAAGCAGGTGACAGAGGATGAGACGGTTGGATAACATCACTGACTCAACTGACATGAATTTGAGCAAACTCTGGGAGATAGTGAAGGACGCAGGAAGCTGATGCTGCTTCAGTCCATAGGGTTACAAAGAGTCAGACACAATTTAGTGAGTGAACAACAGCAAAATCTGTAGGTGATGGCCTGATGGGTGACTTTTTTATCTATATTCCTAATTTTACAGCAGGAAATTTACATTGCTTTTGTAATTTACAAAACAATACTAGAGACTTACACACCGTATCAGAAAGGAGCTAGTAGAAGTTAGCTACCGAGGAGCATGCCAGCAGCTGCCATTGGAGCAGAACTGCATACACACAGAACAAACTCCACATTTCCTTAGTGACTTAATGTAATCGTTTCTTTTTCTTATGATTCTGCGGTTTGTGCAAGGCCCAGTAGGGATGGCTTGTTACTGCTCCCTGTGGCACTAGCTGAGACAGCCCAACTGGGGCTGAAGGATACACCTTCAAAATGACACATTCACAAGGCTGGCAAAATGTTGGTAGCTGCCATGTGGGTTACCAGTTAGGGCTGTTTGCCAGGAGTCTTGTTTCTTTTTCTCATGGACATTTCCACAGGCCTTCTTGGTCTTCACAGCAGAATGCTGGGTTCCAAGAAACCCAGGTGGAAGCTGGAAGGTTTTTTATAACTTAGAAGCAAAAGTCCCAGAACATTACTTGGACCAGCCCAGATTCAAGAGGAGAAAAATCAGACTCTGCCTTTTGGTAGGAGAAATAGCAAAGAATTTTTAATCCACCACTCATGGGAACAGAAGTAGCTTTTCCACTTGGCCAAGGATGCAAATCCTGGTGAAGGCTGGATATATTTTGATTTCCCATGATTCACCCCTGAGGTATTATGTTATTATCATAACCATTATCCAAATAAAGAAGTATCTGTTTTATGCAAGAATGAAGAAATCATGCTCAGTTAAAAAAAAAAAGTTTTTAGATGTTTTTCATTTCTGAAATCTTCATTTTAAAAAATTGTAATTCCAGGGCAGCAGCTTCTATTGTGGTTTCCCATTATCCATCTTTTTGAAATTGGGTACAAAAATCACAAGTTGACATCAGTGCTTGCATATCATAAGACTCTATAGGTCCTAATCTTTCCAACTTCTTGGCCTTTGTTCTTTCTATCCTCTTTGCCTAAAATGCCTTTCCATATCAATGTCCTTCCTACTCCTTCTTCAAAGCCCTGCTTGAGTCCTGCCCCCCTCAGATAAAATTTCCCTCTCCATCACCCTGTCTATATATGTTTTAGCAACTATCATATGTGCCTTTCTAGCACAGGCCCTTTCCCTTAATAGATGTACTGTAGATATTCACTTAATGGATAAATAAATGAATGCTAGAGTTGCTTGTATGACTGTCTTCTTTACTGAGCTAGTCCTTGACAGACAGGCTCCACATTATAGTAATCTCTACAGTCTCACTCCATCCTACAAGTAATAAAGAATCTGCAGTGAGTCTTTCCTTCCTTCCTTCCTCCTTTCTTTCCTCCTTCCCTCCTTTCTGCCTCTCAAAAAACACATATTCAAGCCCTAATTTCTGCCAGCCATTATGGTAGTGCTTAACCTTGTGGAGCCTATATTCTGATGGAAGTGACACACAGGTAAACAAAGCAATTCTAAACTGTGATAAGTGCTACAAAGGAAAATAACAGTGTCCTCTGAAAGAGAATAAGAGAGGGTAACATTTACCTAGACCTAAAGAAAGAGCAGGAGTCAGCCAGGTGAAGAGTAGGGGTTTAATAAAGATTGACTTAAGTGTATTTATTGGTTGCTATGGTGGATGATAGTCCAAATTTATCCAAATTTAACATTTTAGCTTTCTCCATTGCAGTTCATAAGTCTGTTGCTTTTAAAGAAAAACAAGATTGAAGATTACTGTATTTGCATGAAATGATGTGATACGTGGTATTTACTTCAAAATAATCTCAAAGTGAATAAATAAGTTATAGGTGAAACAAGGCTGGACATGAGTTGATAATTGTTGAAACTGGATGATAGGTAAATAGGAGTTTATTATACCATTTAATATACTTCTGCATATTTTAGAGATTTTTTTATAACAAAGGTTTTTAAGAAGTATATTTGCTGACAGAGTCCCTTCATATTTTCCCTAAAACTCTCAGTTATCAATAATGCAAAAGAGAGAGGAGGCGCTACAACAGAGAGTTGAAGAAGCAGGAAGTTGTAGAGGATCGTGGTGAGGAGTGCTTCGAAGATTTCTAGATGTGAAGGAATTCTAAAGTAGTGCTTCATGAATGTGCAGAAACTGCTAGTTCCCCCTGTTCCGTAGTAACAGAATGTCCAATTTTTACCTGAGTACATAGCCAGTCAGCATAAAAACTACATTTCCCATCCCAATTTGCAGCTAAGTGAGGCTATGTGATAAGGTCGTGACTCACTGGACATGAACAGAAGTGATTTATGCAACTTACAATGTGTGCCCTTAAAGAGAAGTAGCACCTCTTCCCTTCTCACTGGCAGGAATGGAAACCTAGTCAGAAGCATGATGACAGCATCTCTGGGAAAGCTAAGCCAAAAAAATAAGGAGCCCGGGCCGTAGACAGACCCACCAGAGCAAGGTCACCAAGGCAGCTCAGGCCGTTATGTTTAAGCTCATGTTGTTTTAAGTGTCTCACATTTAGGCAAACCTGTTCTCAACTAATGCAGTGAATTAGATTGCAAAGGAAGAAGGAAATGTTAGTGCAAAATGTATGCTTTTAGAGAAAACTTCCTCTGGATCAGAAAATCCTAATGCAAATCAATCAGAATGTCCCCTTAAAGAAAAACAGCCTGCAAACATGCAGGCTATCAAATGCAAACAGTACAGATACCAAATTAAGAGTGTTGACACATATGCTTACCCCAGTACAGAACAAGGTACATATTGTAGATAAATCGCAGATTTAGAAAATATCTGCAACAAGGATGACAAATGAGTTCATGACATCATTTACAAGAAGCTTCTGAAAACTGAAAAGAACAAGGCACACAATTCCACATAACATTGGCAAAATATATGGACAGTCAGTTTAGATAACAGCTAATCCAAAGGGCCAATGAACATATGGAAAGATGTTCAAACTCACTCTTAGAGAAGTGAGAAATAATGTAATGCTGACATAGCACATTATGTTCATCAGACTGGCAACATAGTGTAGCAACATCTATTTCTTATATGTGTTAGTTGAAAAACCATTATGGCCTTTTGATAAAACAATCTGGCAATGGCTATAAAATGTAAAATATATGTGCCCATCTACTGAGTAATCACTTCTCAGAAGATAATGTGGATTAAAAGCACCAAACATAATGATATACATACAAGGATGTTTATTGCAAGGATGTTTAATGCTGTTCTCGGTGGCAAATTTTTTAAACAAATTGATGTCTGTTGATTGGGAAGTGATAGAATAAATTTAGGTATATATAAATTTATACCATGAAATACTATGCACACATCAGAGAGAGAGGATAACAGCTATACCAGCGGACTTGAAGGGATTTCCATAGGATATTGAAGAGTGAAAAAAGCAAGAACTCTGTTCATGATTCTATTTTTTTAAAGTAATAACCAAGAAAAATTTGCATGCATATGTGTTTGCATATGATTATATGGGCATGGAGATATTTATTTTAATATATGGGAAGATATTTCTATATTTCTATATATTAAATATATGTTTAAATCTACATATGCATATAGATTTATAGTATGTGTGTGTGTGAAGAGAGATTCAGGAAAAAATGATTAGTAAGATGTTAATGGTGATATTACACCATTACTAAGATGTTAATGGTGATATTGCACATAAGACCATAACCTCATGGTCCAAAAGATTAAAAAAATAATCTTGTGCTGGATATCTTGCTTGCCTCTCCAGATTCATCCTCTACTCTCCACCATTCTCCATCCTGCTCTGAACTTTTCCAACTTTCTCTAAAAGACAACAGGTTGGTAACAATTTTAGTTATTTTTTGTAACTATAAAACTGTCCAAAGTAACCCCAAAACTCTATTCAGGACAAATGTGACCATAACAAATTCCCTGGATATGAAGTAAAACCATAGAGCCTGGATTTCCATCTCAAGCAAACCTGAGTGCTGTTAGAGACCTTGACCTCTGTATGTCTACACTGCACTCATGAGTGACCTTTGCTCACAGAATGAGAGCCCTTGAATTTACATTTATATAGCCCATTTGATACAGCTTCAATCTTACTGTTTTTTTTTTTTTTTAACCAGAACTGGAATAAAAACACAACTCATCAGATTTTAATAGGTTTTTGTTCCTTTGCCTATTTGCATTGCTATTGTCTGGTTTCCCATCCCCCAGTATGTATAAGTATTGCGAGACTCTTAAATATAATACCAAGAGGTAAAAGTATACTTTTGTCTTTGGAAATGAAAAACACAATCTCTTATGATCCTAGCTCCAATGAGGCCTCAGCCACATCAGCACAGGCCACATTTAAATGGTCCCCTGAGGTCCATGCTATTGTGATTATTGAATCAATTACTCACATTATTAGATCACATGGCAGAATATAGACAAAAATATTTCTTGACCAAAAGAAATATCTTAGAAATGATACCAATAGTCATCAGAGCTTGGATGAGCCTAAAGGAAAATATTGGGTTATTACCTGAAGGAGAAATAAAGATTGCTAACCAGAAAGTCTCTTTAAGTTACATGAAAATGCAGCCTTGAGAGAGAGAGAAGTACTTATATGTGATTGAAAAATATAAGCTGCTCCAGCATTATAAATGAGTTGTGTTTCACATAAACAAGTATTGCTACTCCAGCTTTCTCATGAATTCCATTTGCATGGAATACCTTCTTCCATCCCCTTTCTTTCAGTCTGTAAGTGTCCCTAAGCCTGAGGTGGGTCTCTCATGGACAGCATATATATAGGTCTTGTTTTTGTATCCACCTAGCCAGTCCATGTCTTTTGGCTGGTACATTTAATCCATTTACATTTAAGGTAATTATTGATATGTATGTTGGAGAAGGAAATGGCAACCCACTCCAGTATTCTTGCCTGGAGAATCCCATGGTCGGAGGAGCCCGGTAGGCTACAGTCCACGGGGTTGCAAAGAGTCGGACATGACTGAGTGACTTCACTTCACTTCACTCACTATGATCCTATAACTATTTTCTTCATTGTTTTGGGTTTATTTTTTTGTAAACCTTTCCCTTCTCTTGTGTTTCCTGCCCAGAGAAGTTCCTTTAGCATTTGTTGTAAAACTGGTTTCAGTTCAGTTCAGTTCAGTCGCTCAGTCATGTCCGACTCTTTGCAACCCCATGAATTGAAGCACGCCAGGCCTTCCTGTCCATCACCAACTCCCGGATTTACTCAAACTCACGTCCATTGAGTCAGTGATGCCATCCAGCCATCTCATCTTCTGTCGTCCCCTTGTCCTCCTACCCCCAATCTCTGCCGGCATCAGCCTCTTTTCCAATGAGTCAACTCTTTGTAAGAGGTGGCCAAAGTACTGGAGTTTCAGCTTTAGCATCATTCCTTCCAAAGAACACCCAGGACCGATGGACTGGTTGGATCTCCTTGCAATCCAAGGGACTCTCAAGAGTCTTCTCCAACACCAGAGTTCAAAAGCATCAATTCTTCAGCACTCAGCATAAAACTGGTTTGCTGCTACTGCTGCTAAGTCACCTTAGTTGTGTCCAACTCTGTGCAACCCCATAGATGGCAGCCCATCAGGCTCCCTCGTCCCTGGGGATTTTCCAGGCAAGAACCCTGGAGTGGGTTGCCATTTCCTTCTCCAATGCATGAAAGTGAAAAGTGAAAGTGAAGTTGCTCAGTCGTGTCCGACTCTTAGCGACCCCATGGACTGCAGCCTACCAGGCTCCTCCGCCCATGGGATTTTCTAGGCAAGAGTACTGGAGTTGGGTGCCATTGCCTTCTCCAAAAACTGGTTTATGGTGCTGAATTCTCTTAACTCCTGCTTGTCTGTAAAGCTTTTGATTTCTCCATCAAATCTGAATGAGAGTCTTGCTGAGTAGATTATTCTTGGTTGTAGGTTCTTCCCTTTCATCACTTGGAATATATCATGCCATTCCCTTCTGACTTGTAGAGTTTCTGTTAAGAAATCAGCTGATAACCTTATGGGATTTCCTTTGTATGTTACTTGTCTTTTTTCCCTTGCTGCTTTTAATTTTATCTTTGTCTTTAATTTTTGTCTCAGATGGTAAACCGTCTGTCTGCAATGCAGGAGACCCGGCTTTGATCCCTGGGTCAGGAAGATCCCTTGGAGAAGGAAATGGCAGCCCACTCCAGTACTCTTGCCTGGAAAATCCCATGGATGGAGGAGCCTGGTAGGCTACAGTCCATGGGTCACAAAGAGTCAGACATGACGAGCCACATCACTTTCACTTTAATTTTTGTCAGTGTGATTACTATGTGTCTCCGTCTGTTCCTCCTTGGGTTATCCTTCCTGGAACACTATGTGCTTCCTGGACTTGGTTGACTATTTCCTTTCCCACATTAGGGAAATTTTCAGCTATCATCTCTTCAAATATTTTCTCAGGCCTTTCTCTCTCTCTTCTCCTTCTGGAACCACTGTAATGTGAATGTTGGTGCATTTAATGTTGTTCTAGAGGTCTCTTAGGCTGTCTTAATTTCTTTTCATTCTTTTTTTTATATGCTGTTCTTTGACAGTGATCACCATTCTGTCTTCCATGTCACTTATCCATTCTTCTGCCTCAGTTATTCTGCTATTGATTCCTTCTACTGTGTTGTACATCCATGTTAATTTATTCTTTAGTTCTTCTAGGTCTTTGGTAAACATTTCTTGCATCTTCACAATCTTTGCCTCCATTCTTTTTCCAAGGTCCTGGATCATCTTCACTATTATTATTCTGAATTCTTTTTTCTGGAAGGTTGCCTGCCTCCACTTCATTTAGTTGTTTTTCTGGAGAGGTATCTGGTTCCTTCATCTGGAATATAATCCTATTTCTTTTCATTTTGGTTAGCCTTCTGTGATTGTGGTTCTTGAGGCTACAGGATTGTAGTTCTTACTTCTTTTGTCTGCCCTGTGGTAGATGAAGATAAGTGGCTTGTGCAAGCTTCCTGATGGGAGGGACTGTCTGTGGGGAAAACTGGGTCTTTCTCTGGTGGGCAGAGCCTTGCTCAGTAAATCTTTAATCCAATTGTCTGCTTCTGGGTGGAGCTGTGCTTCCTCCCTGTTAGTTGTTTGGCCTGAGGCGACCCAGTCATGGAGTCTACAGGCTTTGAAGTGAAGTTGCTTAGTTATGTGACTCTTTGCAATCCCGTGGACTGTAGCTTGCTTACCAGGCCCCTCCGTCCATGGAATTTTTCAGGCAAGACTACTAGAGTGGCTTGCCATTTCCTCCTCCAGGGGATCTTCCCAACCCGGGATCAAACCCGGGTCTCCCACATTGTAGAGAGACACTTTAGCCTCAAGCCACCAGGGAAGCCCTACAGGCTTTATGATAGGGCTATTGGTAAGACCTCCAAGAGGACTTATGTCAAGACACCTCCCAGGACTGCTGCTACCAGTGCCCCCATCCTTGCAGCAGGCTGCTACTGACCCACGCCTTCACAGGAGACCCTCAAACACTCACAGGTAGGTCTGGTTCAGTTTCCTGTGGGGTCACTGCCCGTTTCCCCTGAGTCTTGGTGTTCAGAAGATTTTGTTTGTGTGCTCCAAGAGTGGAGTCTCTGTTTGCCTCAGTCCTCAGGAAGTTCTATAATCAAATCCCCCTGGCCTTCAAAGTCAGATTCCCTGGGGATTCCCAGGTCCTTTGCTGGATCCTCAGGTTGGGAAGTCTCATGTGGGGCCTAGGACCTTTGCAACAGTGTGAGAATTTCTTTGGTATTACTATTCTCCAGTTTGTGAGTCACCCACCTGGGAGGTATGGGATTTGATTTTAACATGATTGTACCCCTCCGACCATCTCTTTGCAGCTTCTCCTTTGTCCTTGGACATTGGGATATCTTTTCGTGGTGTGTTCCAGTGTCCTCCCGTCAATGGTTGTTCAATAGGTAGTTGCGATTTTGGTGTTCTTGCAGGAGAATATGAGTGCATGTCCTTCTACTCCACCATCTTGAACCAGTCTCCTCAAAAAGTCATTTACAAATTAGTGCTTAGGGGCTTCACAGGTGGGGCTAGTGGTAAAGAACTTGCCTGCCAATGCAGCAAATATAAGAGAAGCAGGTTAGATTCCCCAGGTTGGGAAAATCCTCTGGAGGAGGGCATGGCAACCCTCCAGTTTTTTTGCCTAGAGAATCCCACGGACAGAGGCGCTTGGCAGGCTACAGTCCATAGTGTTGCAAAGAGTTGGACACAACTGAAATAATTTAGCATTAGCATGCTTTGGATCTAGAATGTGTTTCCCAAAAGACAATAAGCTGTACAGTTGAGGGGGTCCTAGGATGGCCTGCAAAACCCACCATCTTGCATTTGGTTACCATCTCCATGAACCCAAGTGCTGTCAGGGAAATGACTCATGTTCTGCTGGAAGAAAGAAGAGGAGTAGACACGCAGTTGTTAATAATTGGGCTTTAGAGCCAGACAGATCTGGGTTTGCATCTGGACCCCTCCATCTATTATCTATGAAACCCTGGGCAAATCACCTAAACTCTTTTCTTTCATTTCCTTCTCTGTGAAATGAGGATTATAATTCCTATTTCACAGTGTCATTGTGGACTTTAATAAGATAATACACCGAAAGTGTCTGATATTTGGTAGAAAATAAAATATAACTACTGTTGTTAGGGGCAGAACTGGCCTCAAACAAAACTTCAAAAACCAGTGGTGTTTATATTTAATATCCTTCTATCTGCCTTGCTTTACTCAGCATTTTCTTTGTATTGTCCTAGATCCCTGAGTACCCATAGCTTTTATCTCTGCTCTAAATTACCCACTAGGACACTTTACCGAAGTGCCCTCCCTGGATTAGTGTTCCATGCTATAAAAGCACATGAAGTTTTTCTTCTCTGCCCTATGTCCCATCAAAACTCCTACACAATGCAGTTTGGAAAAAATCAATGACCTGTTAATCAGAAATAAATACAATTTTTCAGAAGAACTCTGGTTAATTTAAATGATATTCTAATTGGTGAAACTGCAGGCAATATAACAAAAAGTTCTAGACAGCACCAGGAGAGATATTTCAGGAGTTCATATACCAGGAAAGTGAGAACATCTATTCATGAGAAACTTTTTAAAAGTACAATTTTCGACTTCTGCTTCCAGGAAGGTAGGGTAGATGTACATCTCCTCGTTCTTCTCAGTTCAGTTCAGTTCAGTTCAGTCGCGCAGTTGTGTCCGACTCTTTGCAACCCCATGGACAGAGGAGTCCATGGGATTCTCCAGGCAAGAGTACTGGAGTGGATTGCCATTCTCTTCTCCAGGGGATCTTCCCGACCCGGGGATCGAACCCGGGTCTCCTTAGTTCTAGACAGCACCAGGAGAGATATTTCAGGAGTTCATATACCAGGAAAGTGAGAACATCTATTCATGAGAAACTTTTTAAAAGTACAATTTTCGACTTCTGCTTCCAGGAAGGTAGGGTAGATGTACATCTCCTCGTTCTTCTCAGTTCAGTTCAGTTCAGTTCAGTCGCGCAGTTGTGTCCGACTCTTTGCAACCCCATGGACAGAGGAGTCCATGGGATTCTCCAGGCAAGAGTACTGGAGTGGATTGCCATTCTCTTCTCCAGGGGATCTTCCCGACCCGGGGATCGAACCCGGGTCTCCTGCATTGTAGACAGATGCTTTATCGTCTGAGCCAAAATATAGGCATATTGCCGGCAATTCAGGAGACCTAGGTTCAGTCTCTGGGGCAGGAAGATCTCCCAGAGAAGGGAATGGCTATCCACTCCAGTATTCTTGCCTGGAGAATTCCATGGACAGAGGAGCCTGGCGGGCTACAGGTCATGGGGTCACAAAGAGTTGGACATGACTGAGCGACTAACGCACATATATATGGGCTTCCCCAGTGGTTCAGCAGTAAAGAAACTGCCTGCAATGCAGGAGACATGGGTTCAATCCTGGGTCAGGAAGATCCCCTGGAGGAGAAAATGGCAGCCCACTTCAGTAATCTTGCCCAGAAAATCTCATGGACTGAGGAGCCTGGTGGGCTACAGCCATGGGGTTGTGAAGGAGGTGCATACGACTTACCAACTAAACAACAATAACAAATACATATATATGTATATATTTCTTGGTAACCACAAACCAAAAACCCATAAGAAATACACACAAAAAGAAAGGAATCCAAATATAATGCTAAAGATAGTCATCAAATCACAGGAAAAAGAAGAAAAGCTGGACCATCTATATGCAGAAGAATCAAACTGGACTACTTTTTCACACACATATAAAAATAAACTCAAAATGGACTAAAGGCTTAAATGTAAGACCCCAAGCCATAAAACTCTGAGAAGAAAACATAGGCAGTACACTCTTCCACATTGCTCTTAGTAATATCTTTCTAGACATGTCTCCTCAGGCAAGGGAAATAAAGGCAAAAATAAACAAATGAGAATTTATCAAACTAAAACGTTTTTTCACAGTGAAGAAAACTATCAACAAAATGAAAAGACAACTTACTAGATGGGAGAACATATCTGCAAATGATATATCTGATAAGGGGTTACTTTCCAAAATATACAAAGAACTCGTAAAACTAAACATCAAAGACTAAAATAAACAACCAGATTAAAAAGTGGGCAAGGATCTGAAAAGACATTTTCCAAAGAAGACATATAGATGACCAACAGACACATGAAAAAATTCTCAACATCACTAACTGTGAGAAAAATGCAAATTAAAACCAGAAGATAACAACTCACACCTTTCAGAATGGCTATTATCAAAAAGTTAAGAAACAGGCCTTCCTGGGTGGCCTTCCCTGCCTGCCCATGCAGGAAACATGGGTTAAATCCCTGATCCAGGAAGATCTCACATTTTGGGGAGCAACTAAGCCTGTGCACCACAACTACTGAGCCTGTGCTCTGGAGCTCGGGAGTCGCAACTACTGAGCCCACGCGCTACAACTACTGAAGCCCTCGGGCGCTAGAACCACTGCAGTGAATAGCCCACCCAGCGCAACTAGAGAGTACCCCTTCATTGCCATAACTAGAGAAAAGCCCACGCAGCAACAAAAATCCAGAACAGTCAATAATTTAAAGTAAATTAATACACTTTTTTTTAATAGTTAAGAAATAACAAGTGTTGACAAGGATGTGGAAAGAAGGGAACCCTCGTGTACTGTTGGCAGATTGGAAAACAGTACGGCAGTTCCTCAAAAAATTAAAATATATTTGCCATATGATCTAGCAATTTCACTTCTGGGTATATACCAGATGAAAACAAAAAACTAATTCAAAAAGATATGTGTGTCCCAATGTCCATAAAATGGGTATGAAAATAATATCTATTTCCTGGGGCCATTTTGACAGTGGAAACAGTGTCAGACTTTATTTTTCTGGGCTCCAAATTCACTGAAGATGGTGACTGCAGCCATAAAATTAAAAGACGCTTACTCCTTGGAAGAAAAGTTATGACCAACCTAGATACCATATTCAAAAGCAGAGATATTACTTTGCTGACTAAGGTCCGTCTAGTCAAGGCTATGGTTTTTCCTGTGGTCATGTATGGATGTGAGAGTTGGATTGTAAAGAAGGCTGAGCACCAAAGAATTGATGCTTGCGAACTGTGGTGTTGGAGAAGACTCTTGAGAGTCCCTTGGACTGCAAGGAGATCCATCCAGTCCATTCTGAAGGAGATCGGCCCTGGGATTTCTTTGGAAGGAATGATGCTGAAGCTGAAGCTCCAGTACTTTGGCCACCTCATGCGAAGAGCTGACTCATTGGAAAAGACTCTGAAGCTGGGGGGGATTGGGGGCAGGAGAAGGGGACGACCGAGGATGAGATGGCTGGATGGCGTCACTGACTCCATGGGCATGGGTCTGGGTGAACTCCGGGAGTTGGTGATGGATAGGGAGGCCTGGCGTGCTGCGATTCATGGGATCACAAAGAGTCAGACATGACTGAGCGACTGAAGTGAACTGAACTGAACTGGGCTAAAAATCTAAGTGAGGGAGACCCGGAAATCCAGTTAGAAAGGACAATTGTTAGAATTCAGTTCAGTTCAGTTCAGTCGCTCAGTCATGTCCGACTCTTTGAGACCCCATGGACTGCAGCACGCCAGGCCTCCCTGTCCATCACCAACTCCCCAAGCCTACTCAAACTCATGCCCATCACATCGGTGATGCCATCCANTGAGTGCAATTGTGCGGTAGTTTGAGCATTCTTTGGCATTGCCTTTCTTAGGGATTGTAATGAAACTGACCTTTTCCAGTTCTGTGGCCACTGCTGAGTTTTCCAAATTTGCTGGCATATTGAGTGTAGCACTTTCACAGCATCATCTTTTAGGATTTGAAATAGCTCAATTGGAATTCCACTGAAATCAGGTTGATTATATTGTTTGCAGCCAAAGATGGAGAAGCTCTATACAGTCAGCAAAAACAAGACCAGGAGCTGACTGTGGCTCAGATCCTTATTGCCAGATTCAGACTTAAATTGAAGAAAGTAGGGAAAACCACTAGACCATTCAGGTATGACCTAAATCAAATCCCTAATAATTATATGGTAGAAGTGACAAATAGATTTAAGGGACTAGGTCTGATAGAGTGCCTGATGAACTATGGACAGAGGTTCATGACATTGTACAGGAGACAGGGAGGAAGACCATCTCCAAGAAAAAGAAATACAAAAAAGCAAAACGGCCATCTGAGGAGGCCTTACAAATAGCTGTGAAAAGAAGAGAGGCGAAAAGCAAAGGAGAAAAGGAAAGATATAAGCATGTGAATGCAGAGTTTCAAAGAATAGCAAGGAGAGATAAGAAAGCCTTCCTCAGTGATCAGTGCAAGAAATAGAGGAAAACAATAGAATGGGAAAGACTAGAGATCTCTTCAAGAAAATTAGAGATGCCAAGGGAACATTTCACGCAAAGATGGGCATAACAAAGGACAGAAATGGTATGGACCTAACAGAAGCAGAAGATATTAAGAAGAGGTGGCAAGAATACACAGAACTGTACAAAAAAGATGTTCACAACCCAAATAATCACGATGGTGTGATCACTCACCTAGAGCCAGACATCCTGGAATGTGAAGTCAAGTGGGCCTTAAGAAGCATCACTATGAACAAAGCATTTCTTTGTCTGAGGTTTCAAATCTTGTTTTAAATGAAGCAAAAGTTTGTTTCTCTTGAGGTTTTTAATTTATATACTTAATGAGTAATCCTGTTAAAATCTGGAATGTGAAGTCAAGTGGGCCTTAAGAAGCATCACTATGAACAAAGCATTTCTTTGTCTGAGGTTTCAAATCTTGTTTTAAATGAAGCAAAAGTTTGTTTCTCTTGAGGTTTTTAATTTATATACTTAATGAGTAATCCTGTTAAAATCTTAGTGAAGGACTCTGCATTCAATACAGGTGACTATAGCAGAATTTTCCTAGTAGAAAATTTTCACTTGCTGGCACTCTTCTGAATTCTAATAAACTCACTTAGCTTTAAAGCCACTGGGAATATCCTTTTTCAAGTATATAATTTAAAACATCAGATCCTGAGAACTGTGCCTGCGGCAGCCTTGCAGGCCCACTGTTTGTAATCCAGATGCCCTCCCTTGGCAGCCATGGAGAGGAGCTGATGGGATGTCTGTCCAGGAAGCAATGGCTGATCCATTGATCTGAGCACCTCTAGCCGCAGTACCTTCAGAATCTGGGGCAGCACTGGAACTTAGGCTGTGCTTTTTCCAGGCTGCCCCCAGTCAGTGACAGAATGACGGAGAATGTTATGGCCTGGCCAGTTCTGCCAATGTGGACCTCCTCTATGGGATCTTGTGGTGCCAGAGTTCCCTGTTGGGCTGGCCAAGACTTTTAAGAAGTCACACCTATATCTGAGGCTCTTCATACCCAGTTCTCCTTCCTCTCCCCACTCCCTTTTTAGGTATCAATTAGATCAGCATTATGACCTGAAGGCTCTCTTTGCCTACTCTTTGGCCCCTTCTCCTGCTTATCTTTCATGGGGAGTATTCTGTATACCTATCATGCCCTTCAACTCCATATTGTCTTCCCAGAGGATCCAAACTGACTTGCAAACTTAAACTGTGTTTCTGAACAGAACAAACACTTGGGTATTCACATGGTTTCTGGAGGGAAAAAAAAGCCCCTAGAGACTCCTAGAAATAATTAGGTATGGAACTTTGCAAACTGTAGGGATCTTAAAATAGCCAGTGGGGTTGAGATAACAACCAGAAACTCAAGGCCATTGGGAAGAGGGAATCTGTAACTCTGAAAAGCGGTCATATACAAGAATCATTCACTGCTAGGTCTTTCCCTTCTAACCCCTTCCCCTACAGAAGCTAAAGGAACTAAATTTCAAATTGCCAGAGTTCATCAGAATATAAAAATTAATTAAGCAATCCAGTTGGAGGGGGTCCCATTTCTGTTTAATAGCTGATCAGTTTAACTGTTTAATAGTCATTTCAAAATCAGCAGTAGCCACCCCTCCTCTGACACACACTCACATTTTACTTGTCAAACTGAGTGACAAGGGGATTGAGAATGAGGAGGAGATAAATACAGCATGCTGTAATCAGTGCATAAGTTAAATATTTGTATGATTGTGTTTTATTCTAAGATGTCTAAGTGATATTCTGAATTAAATCGAAAAGCTGTTTCCACTCCTTACTAACTTAGCCTTTCTTCCTGGCAGAAACCCCTGAGTTCATGTGTATTCATTAAAATCCAGTCCTAATTGCTCCCTAGTCAGCTATGAATCTTAAGAAGCTTAGCTGTTAAGTGCTTAAATTGTGTTTGCTCACAGAAAATAGAATTTCTCTAATGATTTGCTATGAAAATCTCCATATTGTTATTTTAGTGATTTTATTCATAGTGAGTTTCAGAAATTGTGCTAAGAGCATTCCACATTAATACATACTCATTTAAAAAATTACAGGATGAGCCCTCTTTGGATCCTTCTTCATAGACCAGTTAACAGCATAGGCCATTGAAGGAATTCTTAAATTCACAGATGCGACAGAGTCCCACTCTAATGGACACATGTTGATCCAACAGTACTTCCTGGATCCAGAGCTTCTCTCCCAAAGATGGTGGTGGGGTTGGCTGGGGGCAGTGGGGAGGGCAAATGAGAATCTTAGTCCTTCCACTAAGATCCTGGATCAAGTTAGGTCCACAGCACCCTCTGCTACCCCTGTCCTAAGCCTCACCACAGCCTCCTTGGCTATTTCCCCAATGAGTTCATAAGATCTGTGACGGCAGGGACACTGTTTGTCTTGCTCCTTTTATTATATACCCAACAGCACAGAATTTGGCATGATTCTGACTCCAAACTTCTCCAACCCCACCCTTAAGCCACTCACAACTTGAGCCATTTCTAACTGACCTGCCCTTTTACATAATAATACTAATTAAAATGTAATAATATAGAATGATAGCAATACTGCTCTAAAAGATAAGAATAATACAATAATGGCAATTACCTTTGAGTCATTTTGTTCTATAGACCAAGCATCTCCTTCAATATTATAAAACCTATGAAATAAACAATGGATTTGTTTATTTTTCAGATGAAAACAGTGACTCTGAAGAAGAAATGAGGAGATAGATAGGATCTAGAAGTGGCACTGGCAAAAAAGAAGTGATATATCCTCCCTAAAGCCTGGTCATCACAACACCAAGAAGCCACCACCCTCCCATCCTCAAGTCCATGCAATCTGGTTCTTCTCAGTATTCCATGAAAACTGCTCTGAGGTTCTCAGTGACCTGCTTCTGGCTAAACTAAATGTCTCTTCTGCATTTTCCTGTTGACTGTGGAGCTATTTGCCACTTTCTAAGTTCCCCATCCCCTTGTCTTTCATCACCTGCCACTTCTCCTATCATCTTCCTACCCTTTGGATCATTTGTTTTTGCCTTCACTGGTTCAAAAAATATAACAGTTGTCTCACTCTGTGGCTACTCCCTTTCCATTCCCCAATTAAAAAAAAAAAAAGCTGGCATTTTTACAGATAAGGGAACTAAAATTCAGATAGGCTAAGTATCAGCCCAAATGCCAGGGGAAAGTAGAAGGGGTATTCAAATTTTAGTCTTATTCTTAATTACTGTACCTCCTGCAACCTTCTTCTCACCTAAATTCTGCTCCCTCACACCCACCATTGATTTTCAACAAAGGAGACATAACAAGTGGTAGATGAAGAGAGCTCTTAGATGCTCAATAGGTTGTTTATTTAATATGAACCCAGAATTAGTAATTGTTAGAGGAGACAAAGGCTGTGTTTCTTTGTATCTTCTTTCTGTTTCCATTCCTTCAATTCTGGGAACATCGTGGTTTGGAGAAACTCAGTTCAGTTCAGTCGCGCAGTCGTGTCCGACTCTTTGCGACCCCATGAATCGCAGTACGCCAGGCCTCCCTGTCCATCACCAACTCCCGGAGTTCACCCAGACTCACGTCCATTGAGTCTGTGATGCCATCCAGCCATCTCATCCTCGGTCGTCCCTTTCTCCTCCTGCCCCCAATCCCACCCAGCATCAGGGTCTTTTCCAATGAGTCAACTCTTCGCATAAGGTGGCCAAAGTACTGGAGCTTCAGTTTTAGCATCATTCCTTCCAAAGAAATCCCAGGGTTGATCTCCTTCAGAATGGACTGGTTGGATCTCCTTGCAGTCCAAGGGACTCTCAAGAGTCTTCTCCAACACCACAGTTCAAAAGCATCAATTCTTCGGCGCTCAGCCTTCTTCACAGTCCAACTCTCACATCCATACATGACCACAGGAAAAACCATAGCCTTGACTAGACGGACCTTAGTCGGCAAAGTAATGTCTCTGCTTTTGAATATACTATCTAGGTTGGTCATAACTTTTCTTCCAAGGAGTAAGCGCCTTTTAATTTCATGGCTGCAGTCACCATCTGCAGTGATTTTGGAGCCCAAAAAAACAAAGTCTGACACTGTTTCTACTGTTTCCCCATCTATTTCCCATGAAGTGATGGGGCCAGATGCCATGATCTTCGTTTTCTGAATGTTGAGCTTTAAGCCAACTTTTTCACTCTCCTCTTTCACTTTCAACAAGAGGCTTTTTAGCTCCTCCTCACTTTCTGCCATAAGGGTGGTGTCATCTGCATATCTGAGATTATTGATATTTCTCCCAGCAATCTTGATTCCAGCTTGTGTTTCTTCCAGTCCAGCATTTCTCATGATGTACTCTGCATATAAGTTAAATAAGCAGGGTGACAATATACAGCCTTGACGTACTCCTTTTCCTATTTGGAACCAGTCTGTTGTTCCATGTCCAGTTCTAACTGTTGCTTCCTGACCTGCATACAGATTTCTCAAGAGGCAGGTCAGGTGGTCTGGTATTCCCATCTCTTTCAGAATTTTCCACAGTTTACTGTGATCCACACAGTCAAAGGCTTTGGCATAGTCAATAAAGCAGAAATAGATGTTTTTCTGGAACTCTCTTGCTTTTTCCATGATCCAGCGGATGTTGGCAATTTGATCTCTGGTTCCTCTGCCTTTTCTAAAACCAGCTTGAACATCAGGGAGTTCACGGTTCACATATTGCTGAAGTCTGGCTTGGAGAATTTTGAGCATTACTTTACTAGCATGTGAGATGAGTGCAATTGTGCGGTAGTTGGAGCATTCTTTGGCATTGCCTTTCTTTGGAATTGGGATGAAAACTGACCTTTTCCAGTCCTGTGGCCACTGCTGAGTTTTCCAGATTTGCTGGCAAATTGAGTGCAGCACTTTCACAGCATCATCTTTCAGGATTTGAAACAGCTCAACGGGAATTCCATCACCTCCACTAGCTTTGTTCGTAGTGATGCTTTCTAAGGCCCACTTGACTTCACATTCCAAGATGTCTGGCTCTAGATTAGTCAACACATCATCATGATTATCTGGGTCATGAAGATCTTTTTTGTACAGTTCTTCCGTGTATTCTTGCCACCTCTTCTTAATATCTTCTGCTTCTGTTAGGTCCAGACCATTTCTGTCCTTTATCGAGCCCATCCTTGCATGAAATGTTCTCTTGGTATCTCTAATTTTCTTGAAGAGATCTCTAGTCTTTCCCATTCTGTTCTTTTCCTCTATTTCTTTACATTGATTGCTGAAGAAGGCTTTCTTATCTCTTCTTGCTATTCTTTGGAACTCTGCATTCAGATGCTTATATCTTTCCTTTTCTCCTTTGCTTTTTGCTTCTCTTCTTTTCATAGCTATTTGTAAGGCCTCCCCAGACAGCCATTTTGCCTTTTTGCATTTCTTTTCCATGGGGATGGTCTTGATCCCTATCTCCTGTACAATGTCACGAACCTCATTCCATAATTCATCAGGCACTCTATCTATCAGATCTAGACCTTTAAATCTATTTCTCTAGCCTCATTTTCAATCTCTAATGGCACCCCACTCCAGCACACTTGCCTGGAAAATCCCATGGACGGAGGAGCTCTGGTAGGCTGCAGTCCATGGGGTCGCTAAGAGTCGGACATGACTAAGCGACTTCACTTTGACTTTTCTCTTTCATGCATTGGAGAAGGAAATGGCAACCCACTCCAGTATTCTTGCCTGGAGAATCCCAGGGACGGGGGGACCGGGCCTGGTGGGCTACCGTCGATGGTGTCGCACAGAGTTGGACACGACTGAAGCGACTTAGCAGCAGCAGCATGAACCGAAAGGCCAGATTTATATAAAACACTCTGAATCTGAGGGAATGAACCTCGCATTGCAATCTCTGTTGAAACTCTAGGTGGAGGTGCCAAGATCTGACTGCCAAAATGTGCACTGTCTCCTTGGAGACCCCCAAGTAAATGACAGTACTGAGGAAGAAGCGTGGGCAATTGAGATGCACAATGAACCTACTGAGCATTAAAGATGCTCTGACAATCTGTAATTGATGTGAAAGAGTAAGGCACTCCTGGCTCCTATTGTTTCATGCTCTCCCCTGCAAGAGTCTTATTTCCTTACTGGACTGGAAGCCCCCAAAGGGCCATGAAAGGGCTCTAGAAAGATCACGTGGCATTTGGGAGGAGCATAAAACAACAGGGTAGAAGGCCAGGCTTCTGGTCTTACTTTCACTTTTCACTAGCTATGGGAGATGAGACCATGGGCAATATTTTAACCTCTTTGAGCCTTAAGTTCTTCATTTTTCAGTAGGGAATCACAATTTGGTCCTACATGGTCATTACTATGTTCTTAATACTTGAATCCCCCAACAGCACCAAACTTAATGATAGGCATGTATGCAATAAATCCATATTGGATTTGCCCCCAATCCAAATGAAAAATTCTTGTCCATCAGTAAAATTAACAATTGGGTTAATCCTTGAAAAATATAAGTCATCATAAATACAGTGTTGAATTTAACTAATCAAGTCAGTTAGGCAAGCAAGAAACTTACATTTATTGAGTACATATATGTGTAAAACAGTGTAAAGCCATGCTAAACAAAGACTGAGCCCTTGTTTTCAAGAGGATGAGTGATAACCTGGAAAGCTAAAACATACATAATTTGAAACAATTTGAGAAAAACAATCAATAGTGACAATAATCATAAATGCTATTTATTTGGGATTTACTTTGTGCTAGGCACTGTGCTAAGTACCACACATCTTGGAACCCTTTAGATCCTCACCACAACTCTCTGAGAGGTATATCTTCACTAAATTAGTAATTAGGATACTGAAAGTTTCTTAAGGGCCATAAACCTGAAAAGGTGAACAACTAGAATGGGGACTCAAGTTCATCCACTGTACCCATGTCTAAAAGTGCTAAAATGAAACTGGGTAAGGGGTAGTGAGAGTTGATAGGAGTTAATCAGGGAAGATTTCCTAAATGAATTAAGCTTGAGCTCTGACAAAATGTGGTGCACTTGAGAAGGGAATGGCAAACCACTTCAGTATTCTTGCCTTGAGAACTCCATGAACAGTATGAAAAGGCAAAATGATAGGACACAGAAAAATGAACTCCCAGGTTGGTAGGTGTCCAATATGCTACTGGAGAAGAGTGGAGAAATAACTCTAGAAAGAATGAAGAGATGGAGCCAAAGCAAAAACAACATCTAGTTGTGGATGTCACTGGTGATAGAAGCAAGGTCTGATGCTGTAAAGAGCAATATGGCACAGGAACCTGGAATGTTAAGTCCATGAATCAAGGCAAATTGGAAGTGGTCAAACAGGAGATGGTAAGAGTGAACATCGACATTTTAGGAATAGAGATGGAGCCAAAGCAAAAACAACATCTAGTTGTGGATGTCACTGGTGATAGAAGCAAGGTCTGATGCTGTAAAGAGCAATATGGCACAGGAACCTGGAATGTTAAGTCCATGAATCAAGGCAAATTGGAAGTGGTCAAACAGGAGATGGTAAGAGTGAACATCGACATTTTAGGAATCAGCAAACTAAAATGGACTGGAATGGGTGAATTTTACTCAGATGACCATTATATCTACTACTATGGGCAAGAATCCCTTAGAAGAAATGGAGTAGCCATCACAGTCTACAAGAGTCTGAAATGCAGTACTTTGATGCAATCTCAATAACAACAGAATGATCTCTGTTCATATCCAAGGCAAACCATTCAATATCATGGAAATTCAAGTCTATGTCCCAACCAGTAATGCTGAAGAAGCTGAAGTTGAATGGTTTTATGAAGACTTAAAAGACTTTTTAGAACTAACACCCCCCAAAAAGATGTCCTTTTCATTATAGGGGACTGAGTTGCAAAAAGAAGACATACGGATGGCTAACAAACACATGAAAAGATGCTCAACATCACTCATTATCAGAGAAATGCAAATCAAAACCACAATGAGGTACCATTTCACACCAGTCAGAATGGCTGCGATCCAAAAGTCAACAAGCAATAAATGCTGGAGAGGGTGTGGAGAAAAGGGAACCCTCTTACACTGTTGGTGGGAATGCAAATTAGTACAGCCACTATGGAGAACAGTGTGGAGATTCCTTAAAAATTGCAAATAGAACTGCCTTATGATCCAGGGATCCCACTGCTGGGCATACACACCAAGGAAACCAGAATTGAAAGAGACACATGTACCCCAATGTTCATTGCGGCACTGTTTATAATAGCCAGGACATGGAAGCAACCTAGATGTCCATCAGCAGATGAATGGATAAGAAAGCTGTGGTACATATACACAATGGAGTATTACTCAGCTATTCCTTTTTTCTTAATAAGTAGTTCTTTTTAGACCCTGACTAAAAGATCTTTGTCTCAGTGTCACAATGAAACCTAGTTTTCTTGCTCCTTAAAAATGCATAATTTTTAATCTCACTTTTCACTTGATCTCACTCCCTACCATCTACAACTTCTATTTTACCTGCCTGATGTATGGAACACTCTTCCTCCAAAACTTTGCATTATTTATTTCCTTATTTAAATAAACTTTCTGCTCAATGTCATCTCCTTGAGAAAACTTTCTTCCTTCCAACTTACTCCACTTTTTCTATGTTTAATTCTGGAAGTTTTATAGTTTTAGCTCTTACAATTAAGTCTGTGATCCATTTTGAGTTAATTTTTATAACTCAAGGTTTACCTTACCATAGTGTAAGGTGAACATCTAAATTAATCCTTTTGCATGTGTCTATCCAAGTGTCTAGCATCATTTGCTAAAAAGACATAGAATTGCTTTGCCATCTTTGTCAAAAAGATTAACCATAAATACAAGGATATAGTTCTGAAGTCTGTCTATAGACAATCTTCCATCTATAGACCTTCTATTTATAGACCTCTTCCATCTGTGTATTAGTCTTTCTTTAATACAACATGGTCTTGATTATTGTAGCTTAATAGTAAATTTTGTAATTGGAAAGTATGAGTCTTTCATCTTTATTCTACTTTACATTTCCACAAAAATTTTGAATCAGTTTGTCAAGTTTTGGGGGAAAAAATGCCAGTTTAAGGATTTTGCCAGGCATTAAAATGAATCTGTATATCAATTTGAGGAGAAATGCTATCTTAACAATATTGATTCTGCCAACCTATGAGCATATCTCACTTTATTTAGATCTTTAATTTTTTCAGCATTTTGTAGTTTGCACTTACACATCTTTTGCTAAGTATATTCTTATGTGTTTTGTTCTGTGTAATACCATTATAAATATCTGTTTTCTTAATTTCATCTTCAGAATGTTAATTGATAACATATAAAAACAATTAATTTTTGTAGATTCCATAGGATTTTCTACATATACAATCATGTCATTTGCAAATAAAGATAAGTTTTATAACTTCTCTCTCAATCTAGATGCCTCCGATTTTATACAGTAACTGATGTATGTAAGTGCATATTAATATATTACCTTGTGCCAGGTAGAAACTCCCATACAATGTGAAAGTGGTAAGGGCAAAATCCTTGCCTTGTACTTGATCTTCAGAGGGATGCACTCATATTTTATATAACATAGACAGGTAGACTATCTCTTTGTTTTAAATAAATCTCTTGGAAACAATAAGAGGCTTATATAAAATGAAAAATCTAAGTTTGATTCTTTTCCCATGTAAGGTTTCCTAAAGTGTTTTTGAAAACAACCAACCAATGAACTGTGTGGATCACAATAAACTGTGGAAAATTCTGAAAGAGATGGGAATACCAGACCACCTGACCTGCCTCTTGAGAAATCTGTATGCAGGCCAGGAAGCAACAGTTAGAACTGGACATGGAACAACAGACTGGTCCCAAATAGGAAGAGGAGTATGTCAAGGCTGTATACTGTCACCCTGCTTATTTAACTTATATGCAGAGTATATCATGAGAAACGCTGGACTGGAAGAAGCACAAGCTGGAATCAAGATTGCCAGGAGAAATATCAATAACCTCAGATATGCAGATGACACCACCCTTATGGCAGAAACTGAAGAAGAACTAAAGAGCCTCTTGATAAAGTGAAAGAGGAGCATGAAAAAGTTGGCTTAAAACTCAACATTCAGAAAACTAAGATCATGGCATCCAGTCCCATCACTTCATGGCAAATAGATTGGGAAACAGTGGCTGACTTTATTTTTGGGGCTCCAACATCACTGCAGATGGTGGTTGCAGCCATGAAATCAAAAGACACTTACTCCTTGGAAGGAAAGTTATGACTAACCTAGACAGCATATTCAAAAGCAGAGACATTACTTTGCCAACAAATGTCCATCTAGTCAAGTGTATGGTTTTTCAGTAGTCATGTATGGATTTGAGAATTGGACTATAAAGAAAGCTGAGTACTGAAGAATTGCTGCTTTTGAAGTGTGGTATTGGAGAAGACTCTTGAGAGTCGCTTGGACTGCAAGGAAATCCAACCAGTCCATCCTAAAGGAGATCAGTCCTGAGTATTCATTGCAAAGACTGATGTTGAAGCTGAAAGTCCAATATTTGGCCACCTGATGCGAAGATCTGACTCATTTAAAAGACCCTGATGCTGGGAGGAGAAGGGGATGACAGAGGATGATATGGTTGGATGGCATCACTGACTCAATGGACAAGAGTTTGGGTAGACTCTGTGAGTTGGTGATGGACAGGGAGGCCTTGTGTGCTGTGGTTCATGGGATCACAGAGTCAGGCATGACTGAGCGACTGAACTGAACTAATGAACAAATTGTATTTTTGTTTGTGTGCTTTCTCTACCTAATCCAACTTGACCTCCAGAAGCCATGTTAGTTCAAGCTTCATTAGACAGCTGGAGAACTGATCTCCCCTTCATCAGGTCCCCACCAGACACAGTGGAATAAAGGAAAGGAGATGGCAGTGATCTCAGGAATTCTCACAAGGCTTTGAGGACACATGGCCAGGGCTCACATTAGTGAACACTGCAAGGCAGGAAAAGGAAACAAGAAGATAAAGCAGAAATAGTGCTGATGCATTTTAAACTAGCATCAGGTACTTCTATGACAGTGGTTTTAGCCCATCTCAATAAATGGTACTCCCGATATTATTACTATTATTAATCTTAGCACTACAATCAGTATGTGCACAGACTACAGTCTGTTCTCTCCAAAAGGACTCGATTATTCCCAATTTGCTAATGAAAGAAACCGTTAGAATAAAATCCATTATGAGTTTAACTGGTGACAAAAATGTACAAATCTGGTGACAATGATGACTGCTTGTCTCCTGTGTGCTGTGCCCCAGTCATAGAAGTGACTAGAGACCAGGGAAAATGCAAGGAGTACAGAAGCTGTGAAGTCTCTGGACCAGGGAGAAGGCAGGGAGTACAGAAGTTGTGAAGCCTCTGCTCCGTGGGCTGGGATGACCCCTCCTCCCTCCATCCCCAGCTGTGAAATGACAAAGCTGTCATTAGTTAGGGGAGCTCAGAATCCCAAGTGCAAGGACCTTATGCTGTGCTGGAGAGATGGGAAATCACTCCTGTCAGCTGGGGGAGGGTGGGCATGGAAAGCCCAGTGAGTGGGAAGGGGGAGGGGTTTGTGTCCTGCAGAATCCTCAGTCATCTTCCCTGGAAGAAACTGCAGGAAGCCTGCTTTGAGAACCATTGCCCAGGCCCCCTTCACAATGAAAAAGAAATCATCTCGAGATGAGGGCATTCTCGGGTATGAATGCTCTTCATTTCCCTGCCAGGCAGTCACAGTTTATTGAAGGTGGGCTTGTGAAAGTAGCGCTCTGCCAGGAAAGAGATGGGCATGAGAGAAATGGAGACAGCTAATTCTCAGGGGGTCGTCTTTGGCAAAAACCACTATTGAGGCCTCATGCTACTTGTGCTCATAGCTGCCGAGAACCAAGAGTGCCATCTGCAAACTGTGATTCATAAACACTCTGTCAGTCTGCCATCTACCCTGACATCATAAAATAACAAGAAGCGGCATTGTAATAAAGAGGGGAGGTTTGCAGCCTACCAATTAAACACATTAATTTATTTCTCTTACAGCTGAGGCTTTATTTATTAGTAAACAGCTGCATTTGTTACACTTTTTACTCAAAACGTGCCAATGGCACTTTGGATGATCCATTAATCCTCAATAATCATCTGTGTGCTTCGTAGATCCTGGATATAAAGGTCTATATGTTTAAGAAGGTTATTAAAAAGCTAAAGCCTAACCTTGCCAGTCAGCTGGAGGGTGTTGCCCTAGGCGTCAGGCTGGGTGAGTTAATGTGACATGAAGTATGTGGCTATGAATGAGTTCTGGCTGAGTTTTTGGAAAGATTATGCATGTGGCTTTATTTCTCCCTTTCCCCCAAGTACATGTAGGGAAATGTGTATGTTAATTTTCTGCAGTTGAGCGTTGTCTGCATTCTTGTCAAAGTCTAATTAGCCTGAGACTACCAGGAGCAGATTATAGGGTTACCTGCTTTTAATTGGGGCTAGGAGGAGGCAGGATAAGAGGGAAAAGGTGTGGTCCCTCACCATCTGAACTTTCTCTGACCTTGCTAACTGGTGTGTGCTTCTGAGGTTAGAGTTCTACAATTTTGGCAAAAGTGAAGCCAGTACACACACACACACCCCTCATATATTGAAAAATAGTTGTGGTATATGTGGGAAAGATCCATACTAACCTAGTTTTTGTTTGCTTCCTTGATACTTGCAGAAAGCAGGTTATTGAGAATCATGGCAAGGGAGAAAAATTGCATCATGTAAAAGCCAACCATTTTGCTGAGCCACCTGTAAAAGGAATTGATTTTATCAACTTAGATGTATTCTTATCCTCTGATTATATAAATGACATTTAGTTCCATAAATTTTTCATTCCAGTGGATTCACATCAAAATACATCATTGGGGGAAATATTTTCATCTTTAGAAGGGACTGCTCATCCTTCCGAGTATTATGTTTTGTTTTTATTTTCTGGGAACTAATTGTAAGTATATGCTATGCAGAGAAGTATAAATGACCGACTTTGGCCTACTTTAAACTCAATTAAATTAGAAACCCTCTATAATGTGATGCTGCATTCATGGTTGTTTAAATTATGTGGCTGTGTGAGGGTCACCAGCATAACATCTACAGACCAATATCTTATGATGGTGCTTTGGAATGAATAAACATGGATGAAAATGATCAAACTTTAATTTTCCCTTTTGTTTGTATTTCCATTTCTACATGGTGACATCTATTGACTTGGACTGGGCATACTTTATAACTTGCATGGTAATAGAGACTGCAAATTCAATAAAAAAGTGAAGAGGGAATACAGAAACAGGAGACAGTTAAAAGGATCAACATAAAATTTAGAAAGTTTTAAATATTTACATCTCTCTTCTTTTCCTTTGCCAAAATCATAATATTTATATATGGCCTTTTTCGTGGACCTGTACTAATGAAATCATTATAAGTTACATGTTGAAACTATGTTTAGTAATGGCTGGATAATCATCAACTAGGTATTCACATGTTTATTGGAAAATAGATATTAGTTGGATGTGCTCTATTGTTTCAAAGTTAAGCATGGAGTTTCAAGCCAGACTATCTGGATCCCAATTTCTAACCCATCTCTTACTTGCTGTAGGGTATTGGGTAAGTTACTCAACCATTCTAAACCCCAATTTCAAAATGTGGCTAATCCCAGTTCCCATTTCAGAGGATTATTACATGTTTGGATGCGCTAATTCACATAAAGTGTGTAGTAAAGTGTCTAGTAAGTATAAGCTATCAATAAATTTAAAAAGAAACAAATCTCAGGTTTCCCTGGTAGCTCAGTGGTAAAGAACCCATCTGCCAATGCAAGCGACACAAGTTCAATCCCTGGTCTGGGAAGATCCTTCATGCAGAGATGCAGCTAAGCCTGTGGGCCACCGTTATGGAGCTGTTGCTCTAGAGTCCAGGGTCCACCACTTACTGAATCCACATGTACTGCAAAGTAGAGCCTCCGCTCACCACAACTCGAGAAAACCCTGTGCAGCAACGAAGATCCAAGACAGTCATAAACAAATACATTAAAACAAACAAAAAAAAAAGAAGCAAATTTCTGTTTAAGAATGCTACAGTCTTTCTGAGGTCCCACACATCGAACAGCTTTAAATAGTCCAATGACTGCTATGCCAGCAGAGTAATAGGTTACTTTACACAAAGCTCTCAGGTGACAGTCCCTTCAACACCATCATGTGGTTGGGTGGGGATAGTTTGTACCCATCTCATCCCAACTCCATGTGCAACAAAGTATATGTTCACACCATACTGACAGCTACAGTGGGATTATTTATACCACAGAAATCAACAAATTCTACAAATTAGGGCTCCCTCAGTCCCAACTAAATATTTGTCAGCTTCCCCCCTTTTAGAGAAATAAGTCCCTTAAAGAAAGCTAATATAGAGTCAATTAGCAAAATTCATTCAAGTTTTTTGCTAAGGGTAAACCTTGATGTCCTCATTCATAGGAGGACATTACTCTCAGTTTGCACATATAACTAACAATTCACATACTGGAAGAAACAAATTAAAAGACAGAAGGAAGATGGCAAAAAGGAAGCAGACAAACATCTGACTGACACAAACATTTGAAGACACACACATGCCGAGTCCGGTTGCTACAGGAAAGGAGGAGCCCGGTGTAGCCTAAAGTCCTCTCCTCACAACTTTTCAGAACTTCAGTGCTCATAATCAGCCCCTTGAATTACCAAGGAAATAATAAGATATGCATCTTTATTATAGTATGTTTGCTTCCTCTGATAGGTTAGTTGAAATCTATTTGGTCATTGTCCAGAATAGTAGTATCCAAACTTTTTGGTACCAGGGACCAGTTTCACAGAAGACAATTTTTCCATGAACTGGCGAAGGGAGGCATGCTTTGGAGATGATTCAAGTGCATTATATTTATTGTGTACTTTATTTCTATTATTATTACATCAGCTCCACCTCAGATCATTAGGAATTAGATCCCTGAGGTTGGGGACCCCTGAGCTAGAAATCAGACTGTTAATGCTGAACGAGATCCCGTTGTTGTTGTTCAGTCACCAAGTCAGACACGGACTGTCTGACTGTCACGCCATGGACTGTGCACACCAGGCTTCCCTGTCCTTCACTATCTCCCAGAGTTTGCTCAAATTCATGTCCAGTGAGCCGTGATGTATTTAACCATCTTATCCTCTGTCATCCCTTTTCCTTTTGCCTGCAATTTTGGGTACCACCAAATCTTTCAGCCACAGAATAGCATTTCAGATGGTCTACTATACATAAGCCAGACAACTGGGAGAGGGCAGCTACAGTTGTGAACAGCATGGATGTTTTGTAGTCTTGCCCTTTCCCCATGAAGTATGACCAACAGTATGTCCCTTCTGTGGAGCCTGAGACACTTCAGAGTACAGGCTGAGAACCACTAAAGAGAGCACCCCCTCCTCATTTTCTAGGCTTATGGATGAAAAGATATGCTTACCTAAACCAATCACAATGTATCAGAGAATGAAGTTTGACCCAACTCTTGCTCTGGGAAAGGAACTAGATAATGTAAGATTCCTGAGGTGAAGTTGTGAGTTTAAAATATTTATATTCAAGAAATAATGTCATTGAGTTTTTAAAAACAGGTTGAGCTAAAGATTGCTAATATTAAGACCTACCATTTATTTGTCACTTGCTATATGTCAGACAATATGTCAAGCATTTAATCCTTAGGATTTCTGTCTTTTTTTTAATTTATTTTTTATTGAAGGATAATTGCTTTACAGAATTTTGCTGTTTTCTGTCAAACCTCAACATGAATCAGCCATAGGGATACATATATCCCCTCCCTTTTGAAACTCCCTCCCATCTTCTACCCTATCCCACCCCTCTAGGTGACACAGAGCCCCTGTTTGAGTTTCCTGAACCATAGAGCAAATTCCCGTCAGCTATCTATTTTACATATGGTAATGTAAGTTTCCATGTTACTCTTTCCATACATCTCACCCTTTCCTCCCCTCTCCCCATGTCCATATGTCTATTCTCAATGTCTGTTTCTCTGTTGTTACCCTGGAAGTAAATTCTTCAGTATGATTTTTCTAGATTCCATATATATGTGTTAGAATACAGTATTTATCTTTCTCTTTCTGACTCACATTGTATAATAAGTTCTAGGTTCATCCACCTCAAGAACTGACTCAAATGTGTTTTTTTATGGCTGAGTAATATTCCATTGTGTATATATGCCACAACTTCTTTATCCATTCATCTGTTGATGGACATCTAGGTTGCTTCCATGTTGTAGCTACTGTAAATAGTGCTGCAATGAACAATGTGATATATGTGTCTCTTTCAACTTTGCACCTAGGAGTGGGATTGCTGGGTCATATGGTGGTTTTATTCCTAGTTTTTTAAGGCATCTCCATATTGTTTTTCATAGTGGCTATATCAATTTACTTTCCCACCAACAGTGCAAGAGTGTTCCCTTTTTTCCACACTCTGTCCAGCATTTATTGTTTGTGGACTTTTTGATGAGGGACATTCTGACCAGTGTGAGGTGATATCTCATTGTACTTTTGATTTGCATTTCTCTAATAATGAGTGATGTTGAACATCTTTTCATGTGTTTGTTAACCATCTGTATGTCTTCTTTAGAGAAATGTCTGTTTACATCTTTTTCCCACTTTTTGATTGGGTTGTTTATTTTTCTGGTATTGATTTGTATGAGCTGCTTGTACACTTTGGAAATTAATCCTTTGTCAGTTGTTTCATTTGCTATTATTTTCTCCCATTCTGAGGGTTGTCTTTTCACATTGCTTATAGTTTCCTTTGCTATGCAAAAGCTTTTAAGTTTAATTAAGTCCCACTTTTTTACTTTTGTTTTTATTTCCATTACTCTAGGAGGTGGGTCATAGAGGATCTTGCTTTGATTTATGTAACTGAGTGTTCTGCCTATGTTTTCCTCTAAGAGTTTTATAGTTTCTGGTCTTACATTTAGGTCTTTAATCCATTTTGAGTTTATCTTTGTGTATGGTGTTAGGAAGTATTCTATTTTCATGCTTTTTACATGTAGCTGTCCAGTTTTCCCAGCAGCATTTATTGAAGAGGCTGTCTTTGCCCTATTGTATATTCTTGCCTCCTTTGTCAAAAATGTTACCCATAGGTGCATGGGTTTATTTCTGGACTTTCTGTCTTGCTCCATTCGTCTATATTTCTGTTTTTGTGCCAATACATACTGTCTTGATGACTGTAGCTTTGTAGTATAATCTGAGGTCAAAAAGGTTGATTCCTCCAGCTCCATTCTTCTTTCTCAAGACTGCGTTGGCTTTTCAGGGTCTTTTGTGTTTCCATATGAATTGTGAAATTTTTTGTTCTAGTTCTGTGAAAAATACCATTGGTGATTTGATAGGGATTGCATTAAATCTGTGGATTGCATTAAATCTGTGGATTGCATTTGGTGGTATAATCATTTTCACAATATTGATTCTTCCTACCCAGGAACATGGAATATCTCTCCATCTGTTTATGTCATCTTTGATTTCTTTCATTAATGTCTTATAATTTTCTGTGTATAGGTCTCTTATCTCCTTAGGTAGTTTTATTCCTAGATGTTTAATTCTTTTTGGTGCAATGGTGAATGGGATTAATTCCTTAATTTCCCTTTATGATTTTTCATTGTTAGTATATAGAAATGCAAGTGATTTCTATATATTGATTTTGTATCCTACAACTTTGCTAAATTCCCTGATTAGCCCTAATAATTTTCTGATATTATCTTTAGGGTTATCTATGTACAGTACCATGTCATCTGCAAACAATGAGAGCTTAACTTCTTCTTTTCCAATTTGGATTCCTTTTATTTCCTTTTCTTCTCTGATTGCTGTAGCTAGGACTTTCAGAAATATGTTGAATAATAGTGGCAAAAGTGGACACCCTTGTCTTATTCCTGATCTTAGGGGGAATGTTTTCAGTTTTTCACCATTGAGAATAATGTTTGCTGTAGACTTATCATATATGGGCTTTATTGTGTTGAGGTAGGTTCTTTCTATGCCCATTTTTTAAAGAATTTTAATCATAAATGGGTGCTAAATTTTTTCAAAGGCTTTTCTTACATCTATTGAGATTATCCTATGGTTTTAATCTTTCAATTTGTTAATATGATGTATCACATTGATTGACTTGTGTATATTGAAGAATCCTTGCATCCTCGGTATAAATCCAACTTGATCATGGTATATGAGCTTTTTGATGTGTGCTGAATTCTGTTAGCTAAAATTCTGTTGAGGACTTTTGTATCTATGTTCATCAGTGATACTGGCCTGTAGTTTTCTCTTTTTTTGTTGTCTTTGTCTAGTTTTGGTATCAGGGTGATGAGGATTTCTGTCTTGATTACCATTTTAAATCCCATTTTACAGACAGCAATCCAAGGCTTGGAAATGTTAAGAAACATTCCTGAGGTCATTCAGCCGGTAAGTTGTCAGATGCTCAGAGTAACTTTGAAGTCTATGCCACAAAACACACAGTACTCATTTCTTCCCCCAACATGCCCCATTAACAAAGGATAAAGGCCAGAAAGTGAAACACTAAAATCAATAGGTCTGGAGGCACCAGAAACAACTGTCAGAGTATAGAACTAGGGCCCAGAGTTGACAAGACAGGAGTGAACTAGGACTTTGGGGTCAAATGAGAAAACTAAGAATGTGACCTGCTTTTATGCACAGAAGGAGCAAGACACATATGCAAATCAGCTGCACTGAAGAATCTGAATTTGGATGGGCAGAATGGGGCCTCCCCATTGGCTCAGATGGTAAAGAATCCACCTGCGATGTGGGAGACCAGGGTTCGATCCCTGGGTTGGGAAGATCCCCTGGAGGAGGGCATGACAACCCACTCCAGTATTTCTGCCTGGAGAATCCCATGGACAGAGGAGCCTGGCGGGCTACAGTCCATGGGGTCCCAAAGAGTTGAACATGACTGAGTGACTAAGCAAAGCACAGCACATGGGGCAGCAGTTCCAAAACAAAGTGACTTTAGTAGGATTACATGTCCCTTTAGCAGTCCAGATCCATTTGCTTTTATGTTGTATCATAATTTAGAAAAGAGTCCACTTGAAATTTATGAAGTAATGTTAAAGCACTTTAGGGTTCCCAGGCGGTACAGTGGTAAAGCACTCACCTGCCAGTGTATGAGATGCAAGAGATATGAGTTTGATCCCAGGGTTGGAAGGATCCCTTGGAGTAGGAAATGGCAACCCAGTATTCTTTCCTGAAAAATTCATAGACAGAGGGGACTGATATGATTTATTGGGTCATATAGAGTTGGACATGACTGAGCACACACACAAATTCTTTATGCTCTTGAAGAGCTTTGGTACTGAAAAGACTTTACTTATAAAAAAATTAATTTTTGTGAATCTTATGAGGGCAAATAATTGAAATAATGCTTTGCTATCTTTGGAATACAGGTCTAAGTGTATATCACTAAATAATTTGGAAATCCAGACCATAGAAATCAGTGTTTATGATTGAATTCTCATCTATATTTAACATTACCTGTTGTAAGACTAGGAGAAGAGGCTCAGGAAGAGATAACAAGAGAGGCATTCTCCTACTGGTCTGAACTAGAAGACAGAGTAGAGGCAGAGCTGCTTTTAGTCACTATCAAACATTTGTCCCATTTCTACCTTCAAAACATTAAACAATTGACTCAGGGAACACATTGAACTGGACATGCCCTCCACACATCCAACAAGCAGAATTGCAGTTGGCCATAAAGATTTTGCTTCTTTCCAAGAGCCCCATTTTAATCTTTTGTATGGTGTTTGGTGACCCAGCTAAAAAGTACAGGTATTTACTCTTTTGTCTACTCTCTCCCTGACCCTCCCTTTTGCTGAAAAACCATTTAATTTCCATCTTCTGCCCTTTAAGTTTGATGGGGGCAGATGTGAATACATTTCATAAAATTGAGCAGATTATCTCCCTGCTCTCATCTCACCATTCAATGATCATCATTAAGTCCCTGAGAGCCCACAGTGCCAGCAATATTGGTCCAATAAGTAAAGCCACACTTCCTAAACAGATGGGAATGCTGTTTCTTTGCCACTGGGTGAAATTGCTTTAAAAAGCATCAGCAACAAACATAGGGAGAGAGAGCTGAACCATTGCTGCTAGAGGTCCAGCTCCATGTAATACTCACTGCTTAAAAATCCAATATTGCATTTGCTTCATTACAGTACTTTGTCCATCAGCTCATTTGAGTCTATTAACTTAATTGTTCTTTATTAACAAATGGGTCATTTCCCTGACAGCAGAGCAAAGCTCAAATGCCAGTTAAATACTTTGATAAATGTAACGCCCCTTCTACTGTTCCCTCCCTGAACACGCTGTGAATATGCACACATGTGCTCACACACATGCACTCACAGAAACTTAATCAAATGTACTTATACAAGAGGTGCATATCAAAAATTGGTTTTTAGAGTTAGCAAGCAGAGAGAAAAGTGCTTGTCTTTACAAGTAAATCCTACTGTGATTACTTGTTATATTTCTCTTACACATTTGTGTCACGCTTCTGTTTAAAATGTTCTTACTCTTTAAAATGAGCTCATGTTTTAGCTAGAGAGCAATGACAATACTCTTTTGGCAAATCTTTTGCAAAGAAGTTCTTTAAAATCCTACATACTTTCCTTCAACTCTCTGATCCAGTAATTCTCCCTATTATTAATATTCATTTTTCATAAGATTTCTTATTGTCTTTGTGTATCTTGGTCTTGCTTTCTCTTCCTTCCCAGCTCCCAACTTCCATACCCCTTCTTCTTAGGTGACATTATCCTACTCACCAAACCTGTAACTTTAACAGAGGGTGACAGGGTGACCTTGATGACAGATGTTCTTATGGCAACAGATGGCACTGGCAAACCCGAGAAGCTGCTGTGTGCCGTCTCCGTGCCACCTGTGCCTGGTCAGATTGAGTCCATCAATTATCCAGGCTGCCCCGTTCCCTGCACAGCCGGTCAGATGGATTGGCCCAGAAGGTTTGCTGTGTGCATGACAATAGGCAAGGGGCCAGTGAGGAAGCAGTCAGGTGAGAGGGTTCCCTTCCTCCACTCTTCCATCCTCCTCACCACCACCCCTACCCTTACTCACTCACTCATATAGTTAGACTTAGGTGAGTGAAAGGGATTAAACTGGTTTTATTAGTAAGAGTTCACCAAATGCCCTGAAGGATAGCCAAAGGTGAGGTGGTTTACATGAAGATAAACTGATATGGCTATTGCTTTATCTACAGAGGTATGTTTCTATTGTCCAGGGATTCTGCCAATTAGAAAGCCATTCTAGGAATAGATACATAGTGTGGAAGATGATTGTTGCTTCTCATTCTTTCAATTTGGCTTCTCCTTCTGCATACTGACATCCTTGTTCCCAACCTTTTTTTGCTTCTCTGTGCCTCTGTATCCCTGTGTTAAGTTGGACTCTTTGCGACTCTCTGGACTACAGCCGGCCAGATTCCTCTGTCCATTGAATTCTCCCAGCAAGAATACTGGACTTGGTTGCCGTTCCCTTCTCTGTGCCCACATGAAAGGAAATACAGATGAATAGATAGAGGAAAAGATAAAAAAAATAATAATAATTTCTTTATCGGTTACTATGTGAAAGAGGTACTTTGCTAGAGCCTCCACAGTCACAGAATTACCACTACCACCAATAAAATTATTCCTGTGCTATAGTTGAGAAAATTGAGGTTCAGTAACACGTTCAAGATTCCACAATTAACAAATAAGCTAGGATTTGAACACAATTTTTTTTAGGGGGGGTGTGTTTTTCACTGTACAACTGTGCTTCTACCAACCAGGAAATCCTATGATCTGCCTTGCTAGAAATGAGTAATTTTGAGAGATGAGTTTGAGCCCCAACTCACTTTCTCAACACAAGCATCTATCTGGCTTTTCTTCTGCATTCCAGCTACTATGATAATAATATAATTTATCAATAAATCAGTACTTGATCTCCAGTAAGTAGGGCAAACATAAGTGTAACCTTTTATTGTTTTTCATTAGTACAACAAGGTAGTTAAAGTTGGAACCATTTGGCCTCTCTCTACCTGAAGAAAGCTGGAGTATCATTTGAAATCACCAGCGGACCTTAACCCAGATGGTGGTGTCATTTCTAAGAATGAGCATATGTTAGCTATTATGATACTTAAACATAATGGTTTTATATCTCTCCAGTGGGGGAAGAAACCATACAACAGGTTTCAGTTTAGGCATGTTTTAATGATACTTTAGCCCTCTAAAAAAGAGTATTTCCACAAAGAGAGTCAATTGATAGAGTTTGGTTTAATATAAAAGAATGTAAATTTCTACCCTGTTTCATGAAATAATAGGACAGCATCTGGATTTACTACTCCCCAAGAGTCTGCTATTTTACATAATGTTGCTGAATTGGGAACTATTACATGCTTTTTTGATTTTAGAAAAATTGCCTTAAAGGTTATTTACACTCATTTTATAACAAAGAGGGCAATATAACTAATTTTATTCTTAGCATGATTAGCCATGAGTCATTTCCTAAGAAATGAGTTTAATTAACCAGAGAAAGAAAGTTGTAATAAATCATGAAATTGGACTGTTTCTAAGTGGGGTTAAAAACATCTTATTTAAAATTGCCATCAAATAAATTACAAACCCTAAGTTATGCTAAGGAAGAAATTTTCTTTTTCTTCCCTAAGGGAAGAATTTTTTCTTTTTCAAATTTGAAAATTTCTGACAAAAGGAAGGAAAGAAGAAAAGAATGTGTGGCAAGAGAAGTAGGTTACATTAGTTGGGATACTTTAAGAAAATAGTTGCAACAAGGAGACCATTATGTTAATTCAAGGCCTATCAACTGTATAATTTTGGAAATTCACTTCATTTCTCTTGTTTTTCTTCTTATAAACTAAAGAGATTGAACTTAATCAATCATTCTTAATCAGAGATTTGGGCATCTATTAACATTGGTCACAAATATTTCCAAGTCTCTCCCATTTCAGGCACATGGAAGAATACAATCTTCCACTACTTTGAAGTTAAATGTAGATGTTTGACTTGCATCAGCCATGGAACGTGAGAAGTGTTATTTTCATGCAGAACCGTTAAGAACATGATTTGTCCCTTCCCTTTTCACTTGTTATGGTCCATAATAGGACGTACCTAGATGAACTTTCAGTTAGTGTGGATCCCTGCATGACTAGGGTGATTAATATCCCTGCTGACCTACACTTTCCATGTGGCATGAGCAAGCCATACACTTCCATAATAATGTAAAGCCACTGAGATTTTGGTGGGAATTTCTGTTACTGCAGCATAACCCAGCCCATCCTTTTAGAAGATTACTGTAGGTAAGATTCACCTAGGTAGATTTTCCAGTAAGTAAAAGCTAGTGCTCATTTCAGAACTTGAATCAGAATCTTCTGCTGTTAACTTCAGATTTGTGTCTTTTAAAAATGCTTTCCTTGCTCCTTGGAAGAAAAGCTATGACCAACCTAGACAGCATATTAAAAAGCCAAGACATTACTTTGCTGACAAAAATAAAAAAAATTTAAAAAGTCCATCTAGTCAAAGCTATGGTTTTTCTAGTAGTCATGAATGGATGTGAGAGCTGGACTATAAAGAAAGCTGAGCACTGAAGAATTGAGGCTTTTGAATTGTGGTGTTGGAGAAGACTCTTGAGAGTCCCTTGGACTGCAAGGAGATCCAACCAGTCAATCCTAAAGGAAATCAGTCCTGAATATTCATTGGAAGGACTGATGCTGAGGTTGAAACTCCAATACTTTGGTCACCTGATACAAAGACCTGACTCATTGGAAAAGACCCTGATGCTAGGAAAGATTGAAGGCATCAGGAGAAGGGGATGACAAAGGATAAGATGATTGGATGGCATCACTGACTTGATGATGTCATAGAGAATGCTTGAGCGTTCTCTGGGAGTTGGTGATTCACAGGGAAGCCTGGAATGCTGCAGTCCATGGGGTCACAAAGAGTTGGACACGACTGAGTAACTAAACTGAACTGAACTGAAAATGCTTTCCTGGGGGATTTACCTGGTGGTCCAGTGGCTAAGACCCCATGCTCCCAATACAGGGGACTGCAGATTCAATCCCTGGTCAAGGAACTAGATCCCAGGTGCTGTAACTAGGAGTTATCATTACAATTAAGAGTCCACATGCCACAACCAAAGCTCCTGTATGCCACAACTAAAGATCTCCCATGCCACCACAAAGACCAAAGATCCCATGTGCCACAACTAAGACCTGGCACATCCAAATGAACAGCTAAATAAATATTTAAAAATATAACATGCTTCCCTTGTGATTCTGATATACACTCTTGCTTAGGAAATATAGGAATTCATGTCCAAGTGGGCATGTCGATGACAAGGTAGCTTTAATATAGACTTTTAACTGCATATTACCCTAATGGATAACATAATAAAGTCTTACGATTGCATGTTGCATTTCAGTTCACTCAAGTTCTTCCTCGGAGAAGGCAATGGCACCCCACTCCAGTACTCTTGCCTGGAAAATCCCATGGATGGAGGAGCCTAGTAGGCTGCAGTCCATGGGGTCGCTGGGTCGGACCTGACTGAGCGACTTCACTTTCACCTTTCGCTTTCATGCATTGGAGAAGGAAATGGCAACCCACTCCAGTGTTCTTGCCTGGAGAATCCCAGGGACGGGGGAGCCTGGTGGGCTGCCGTCTATGGGGTCACACAGAGTCGGACATGACTGAAGTGACTTAGCAATAGCAATAGCAAGTTCTTCCTGTTAACCTTACTTGGTTGTTAAAACATTAGTAGATAATAATGTGTGGACAAAACACCGATCAAGGTACTGAAGATTTAAACCATGAATGTGACTTGCTGATTTGGTGCCACCTTCTTCTTTACCACCCTCTACACTCGCTAGAAAGTTGTCTCTTTAGTTGATGATGATGGTCTTCATGATAATGGGTAATCTTTGTCCTTAAACAATCTTAAAAGAGCTACGTTTTCCTGCCTGTGAATTCACCTTTCTCTCCGTGGAAACTGAAGTTTCCTGCCTACGACTACACTGTTCAAAATACGTTGAGTCTTCTTGAAAAATATGTGGTTATTATTTCTGGATTTTTCTATACTTATATTGGGGACCTTAATATTTCTTTTACTCCCAAGTTGTATGTGAGAAAGTGTCATATTGAAAACCGAACTATGGAGCAAGTATTATTAATCTGTTATATCTTAAAGATCACACTGAGGGCTCAAGAATATAACCCTGGCTGGCAAGCAGAATACTAAGTTTAGTCTAATAAATAAACCATTCTACCTGGATCTTTACTTTTGAGAAATTCTTATATGGTTATTACCATTTATATGTGAGGATTACATATACTTATCACACATATGCTTTAAGAAATGTCTGCATGCTAAGTTGCTTCCATTGTGTCTGACTCTTTGCAATCCTATGGACTGTAGCCCACCAGGCTCCTCTGTGCATGGGATTCTCCAGGCAAGAATACTGGAGTGGGTTGCCATTTCCTCCTCCAGGGGATCTTCCCCACCCAGGGATCAAACCTGCATCTCTTAAATCTCTTGCATTGGCAGGCAGGCAGGTTCTTTACCACTAGCGCCACCTGGGAAGATATACATAACCAAATTCTGCTTTTAATATTATTATGAAGGATAGAGCTTGAAGATTTTACATTGACATCTTGACTCCTTTACTTACTAGTTGATTTGCCATTGAAGAACATTCAATTTCCTTAACTTTCATTTCCTTCAGTTAAATAAAGATCATAATAATAGGACTTCCCTTATAAAATCATTGTCAAAATTAAATGAGATAATCTAATAAACCATTAGGAGAAAGGAAAAAAAGGAAGGGAAAGAAAGGAAGAAAGGGAAAAATATAAGGCAGAGAGAGAGAGGAAGAAGAAAGAGAAGAAGGGAGGAAGAAGAAAAGAAGGAAAGCAGTAAGGAATAAAAAAAGATCTGAAAGTTAATTTAGTGTGCTAAGTGACTTTGGAAAACATGGGGTTAGATAGATTAACAAATATCCTTAGTAAGCAAATTCCCAGAGCCCTTTATATATAGTATTCATTGTGAGTCCATAAAACCTTTTGACCACAGTTCAGTTCAGTTCAGTCGCGCAGTCGTGTCCGACTCTTTGCGACCCCATGAATCGCAGCACGCCAGGCCTCCCTGTCCATCACCAACTCCCGGAGTTCACTCAGACTCACGTCCATTGAGTCAGTAATGCCATCCAGCCATCTCATCCTCGGAACACTAAGGCCCATGGAAGACTTTCTGGAGGAGGTGATAACCTGTGCTGCATCTTTAAGGAAAAAGAAGCAAGAGACAGAGATTATAGATGCAGGACAGTGTTTGGGGCTGAATGGACATTTCACACAAGGTAAAGGCAAGAGCAGAGGCACAGAAGTGTGGAACAGTACAGGGTGTTCAGGGAGCCGAGGTATATTACTACAGGATCACAAGAGTGCAGAAGGTGTCAAGGACTAGATTCTAAAGTGACTTGTTGGTCATGTTATGAACTTGAAATTTTTATTTTGTTGGCAATGAGTGATTGTATCTGTTGGGACCCCAGGAGGAATTAGATGGCACCTGTAAAGATGAAATTGAGGAAAGTGAGGGGACTGTTTGTAGGGTTAAAGAGGAACTAATGGGGTTGGGGAAAGCATCCTGAGGTTAGCAATAGAGGAAACAACAGCACTCCAGGCTTTAAAGGACAGAGATGGAAGGCCTTCCCAGGTCCCGAAGAGAGCTCCAGCTGAAGCCATAGGCAAAGGAGAACACTCAGCAGGATCTGTGGCCTTTGGGAGAGAAATAGTCAATCTCTGCATCAACCTCCAGCAATATGGAGAAGGGCAGAGAACAGATCTGGTGGGGCAAACAATGTCCAGCACAGCAAGGAGAAAAGTAACAAGGTCTGATTAGAATTTTAGGTGTCACCATAGCAATTATGTGGAAAATGATTTGGAGGAGAAAGGAAGACCTATGCTCACATGCATGTAAGAAATGAGGAGAGTCAAACATGGAGATGTTATAGATGTGACAGAGTGGAAAGCAGAAATTTAAAGAACATTAGGATGTTCAAAATTTGTGAGACTTAGTGACTGTCAATGGCTGGTGAACAAAAATGATGACTTTAGCATTACTCTTAGGCTCCTAGCTTGGACGATAAAGAGTAAAATGATGTGAATAACAAACATAGTGAATGTAGGAAAAAAAGTGAATTTGAGGGGAAAGTGAGGAATTCAAGTTTAAATCCATGGAGTTTGAGAGAACTGAGAAATGTTCCTGTGGTGATTTGCCACAGATATTTTAATATAGGATTCTGACTCTAAGTGAAAAAACCAAGACTAGACATACAGACTGGCGAGTCATCAGAGTATGTGGTTGCCCAAAGCAAGAAAGTGGAAGCATCCCTAGGAAGCCAAGGGATAAGGGGAGCAAGCCAAGCAGAACAGTAATATTTAATCTCTGAATTCCACTTCTCTGCTCTCAGGGACTTGGGCGTACTCACAGTTCTTGGCTCTTCATCACAAATCACCTAAATTTCCTGCAAGAGATTCTTCTTAAAGTAATTGTGTTGGTCTGTTCCAGGAACAGAAAGAGAGTTCATTTTCTAGGCCTCTGTGTCTGTCAAGAACTATAGAAAGACAGAGCATATCTTTATTTTGGATTCTCTGCCTTTTAAAAACTGAACTAATGCTTTTGTATAGGCCCCAGTTGCCTAAATGCAACAAATATTTGTTAAAATGTGTCCTCTTTATGTGATGGTTACTAAGTCATCTACATCTTCAACAAACACTTCTCCAAAGTTCTGATCACACAGAGCAGCTGTATCAGTTCAGTTCAGTCGCTCAGTCATGTCCAACTCTTTGCGACCCCATGGACTGCAGCACACCAGGTTTCCTGTCTGTCATCAACTCCTGAAGCTTACTCAGACTGATGTCCATCGAGTTGGTGATGCCATCCAACCATCTCATCATCTGCCTTCCCCTTCTCCTCCCACCTTCAATCTTTCCCAGCATCAGGGTCTTTTCCAATGAGTCAGTTCTTTGCATCAGGTGGCCAAAGTATTGTATGAAGTAGTTGTATGGAGCCCCATTGAAAAGAGGACATTAGGCTCCACTTCCCCTCCCCTCATAAAAACCTCGCCCTTACTTACGTAAGAGCTTCCCAATCTCCTGCCCGGATAGTTTCCTCATAGAACACATGAAAGCAATTATGGTAAGAGTAGCTATAGGTTGGATAACCCAGGCATGCATGGCTTACTCAGAACCTTGCTTCAGAAAATGTAACACAAGCAGTCTCTCGTGGATATAACTATAGATAGATATAGTAGATAGATTGATAGGTAGATAGGTAGATAGATAGATAGAGTGGACATAGACAGACACATGATACACAGAAGGCAGGGTTGAGTCTGATGTACATGTCACATATATCGCATAGGCATGTTCACATATACACACATGAGACCACATGTACGCATGTGTATGCACTTACACTTTAGGATATGTTTGTATAGATATACGTAAATATATGTTTGTATGTATGTGTATATGTATGCCAGTGTGTGGTGTATACAAAAGGGTGGGTGTGTTTATGCATGTGGCTGTGAATTGATGTCTACAAGAATGAGAGAAGGAAAATGTGCCTGTCTTTCCATGATAATGAGAAGACATTAAAGGGTTAAGGCAATCATTTTGGAAACCATTTTCCAAAAAAGCTGTACCCTAAATTAATTTTGGCTGGTAATCTATATCGGGTTAAATAACTCCTCATTATTCTGTAACACAGCTGAGGCATCTCCAAATGTTTATCTTGTTTTGTAACCGGTACCTTCTGGTATATTCTAGTGCCAGCTCTCCCGGCTCCTGCTATATTTCATTCTCACTATTTTTGGACTGGAGCTGCTGGTTCCAGGTGATTTAATAAATTGCTTCTCTTTTTTTTTTTTTGTGGTGTTCCTTTTAACTTACCCATCTGCTCAACACATGCGTAACTTGCAATCTGTCGGCAGTTTGCAGAAAGACAAACTGTCAGAGCTGCATGCATTTGACAACTTTGTTCCCAATTAGATTAGTGGTAATTTTAACAGATTTCAGGGCAATGGAGAAAGGGATGGCATGTTATTAAAGCATCAATTCTGACAGACCCAAGCACATATGATTTCAATGTAAATTATTTTAAATGCTTTAATTAAAACTAGAGGAAGATTTACCCTCTACAATGGTAAGTGATAGCAAGACAAATTTAAAAGGAAAGAGAGTAACTGAGTTTTCTAAATGGTTTATGTTGTGCAAGGCAGTCCAGCAGTCAAGATGACTGTAATCTATGGCGGTGATGTGGAGGCCGAGTTAATTATTCATTGCTTCCTCTCTGTAGCAGATGTGATTCAATACACGAGGTACACGATTCAGAGCCTGGAACACTCTCTGTGAAAATCTCAGCTCAGCTTCTTTTGGAATCGTCAGGAAATTGCCAGAATCTGCTTAACACGTTAAATATATTCATAAGAAAAAAATCTTTTTTTTTGGCTCTTTGTTTTTTATATGTTTCGATGCAGCTGCTTCTCTCCTCCTCTAAACCCAGCACCCCAGCGTCTGTATCCCCACTGCATCTCTAGTCTTATACCCTGAGGCACATGCACAGATATACACAAGTGACTAGATTAAACAAACCCAGGGATTCTGTACCTCGGTCACTTTCCAGGCTCACAGCTCACCAGAAAATGTCCCATCTGTAATTTAAATGTATTGCAATAGTCACAATTCATGAATGCAAAGCATCACTGACAGAATTTTCTGGCGTTCTGGGAGGGAGTACTATAGAGCCAAGGACACATATAGCTGGAGAGACTTCCCTGATGAATTAGACAACATGCTTGATTTATTCAGCCATAAATCTAACCATTGGTTTAATGCTTCCCACTTGTTCTTAGAAAACATTGGGCATTTTATTATTGAAATCACCAATATGTTAATTAAGGTTTAATATTCCCTGAACATAATTGCATAAGGTTCTTTCCATGCACATTTCTTCATCAGTTGGGAAGGGCTTGCTCTTTTATATATGGGCCTTTTGAGTTGCAGGATATCTGCTCTTTAAGAATTATTGAAATGACTTGAGGAAGGAAGTTACTACTATCTGACATGTAAGGTTTCCATAATTTTTCAAGTTGTTTTCAAGTAAGTTTTGCCTTGTGCCTGTAATGGCATCATTTAGGCACTTAGATTGGATTGCAACTAGGCTGAATTGGATCAGGATTAAATAGCTGGGGCAAGCTGAATTTCTGCTTATTCCTTTGTTAACATTACATGTAAGAAGTAGTACATGCATTCATATTTTTCAGTGTAAGAAATTAGAAATAGACACAGATGTATAGAACAGTCTTTTGGACTCTGGGAGAGGGCGAGGGTGGGATGATTTGGGAGAATGGCATTGAAACATGTATAATATCATATGTGAAACGAATTGCAGTCCAGGTTCGATGTATGATACAGGATGCTCGGGGCTGGTGCACTGGGATGACCCAGAGGGATGGTATGGGGAGAAAGTGGGAGGGGGGTTCAGGATGGGGAACAAGTGTACACCCATGGCAGATTCATGTTGATGTATGGCAAAACCAATACAATATTGTAAAGTAATTAGCCTCCAATTAAAATAAATTTATCTTAAGAAAAAGAAATTAGAAATAGACTTTTTGAAGGATCTGCACACAATAGAGTTGGAGGATAGGTTGACATGTATAAGGTGAATCAGTCAGAGATGGCACCCTGGGGACAGTGTAAGAGGCTAGAAATGCTGAGTCAATCAACAAACTTCAGCTTCCCTCCCTAAAAGCATCCTACTAAGTCCTTCACACAGGTCTTTCTCTGACTTTCAGTCTCTACCACCAAAAAGATTTTTCTTCTCTTTATTTTCATTTTGTCTTTCTTTTTGTAACAGAAGAAAGAAATTAGTCTTTGAACTCCGCCAGCCTCTGATAGGAATGTATCATTTCCACCTCTAGGGTGAATGACCTCTGTCGAAGTCTAATATCTTTCTGAGCCTCAGGTTTTTAATGGGTACAAAAACAAATAGCTAGATTTCAGATACCTTTTGAGAATTAAATAAGATAAGGCACTTCAGGTGTTTGCTTATAGTTATTGCACCATAAATACCAATTTCCTCTGTCCTTTCATTTTACTGATGCCTTTACATACTTCTATGCTTTTGTGTTTGCTTTTCCTTGTGAATAAAAAAGTATAGAAAGAAATGGAAAACTTGGAATGAAAAAGGGAATTCATCCTTCAGTTCTTCCAGATGGGAATCACTACCTGTGAGATATATCCTCTCAGGTCTGCAGTCACAAGAGTAAGTTGAGCCAACTTGAAGCAAAAAGGCAATACAAGCTTGCATATACTGCAACTGACCTGATTTGCTTCCTCCTATAACTCTGGTATACTAAGGAACTTGGGGTATAAAGCAATACTATACTTTTAATATCTATACAATCATTAATCTCCTCTGAGCCTACATCCCACTTCAGTCTCGGGTTGGGGCTGTCTCCCTCACCCAAGGTGGTCCCCTGAAAGCCTAACACCATCTGGAACATTCAGGACAAACATCCTGGTCTTCAGTCCATACTAGACACCTTGAATGCTCAGTGTCAAAGACTACATCATTTTGTCTACAATTACAGAGTTCTTTATTACTATCTGCCCAAAGTTGGTCATAGGGAGGTCTTAGCTAAATTTGAGTACCAAGAAATCCATTGCCTTCTAGATTCCTGCATATCTATAGGGTGCCATGAGAAAGGAATGCAAATCCTGGATCTTTTTTCCCAAAACTAAATGCTCTCACCCAGCAGCTTTGGATTTTGGAATTCCAAAGCTCTTCCTCATTGCACCTGTTTTTGAACTCAGGATCCTAGTCCTTAATTAAAAATAACAGTAACAATGCTGTGTCTTAATTTTGCTCTGAGGACTGATAACCAAAACCATGACTGGTAATCAAAACCAAAACCAGAGAGGACTGGCTCTCCAGGAATCAAAACCATGCTGAACAAGACTTAGAGGAAGGGTGATGAGACAGTGCTTAGTCTTTCTGATTCTTCCACAGAAAGAAGAAGGAACCAAAAACATAAAGTTCAATAATTATCTAGTTGCACATGAACAGCAACAAGCATTTGGGAGAAGCTATATATCTTGTAAAGATGAACTTTTAAATGTCACTAAATGGAATAAGATACAAATCCTGATGAATTTTCCTAAAATCAAGAATGCTGATGCTCAGTAATAAAATTCCTCAGCAGTGGATTAAAGTAATTTTAGATTTCTTGGGCAATATATACTATTGGCTAAGAATAGAGATTCTTCTCCAAGTTCAAGTTCAGCCACTTTTAAATTGTATAACATTTGGAAGTTTCCTTTTTTGAAAAATGGATGTGATAAATAGTATTTCCATGAATAAACTGGTTGTGAGAATTAAAGGAGTTAATATACTCAATGTGCTTGGCATATGTTAAGACTCAACCATCAGCTAGCTAGCATTGATGATGACTCGAAAGACCCAAGTTGTATTTCCTGCCCTGCCACTTCCAGCAGAATCTGCTTTGTGGGCGTGTGAACAACACAGTCATATAGTGCCCACACTCAAGAGGGCTCTGTTCTTGGGGGTTATCTGTTTGTTTTTGGCAGTGCCATGTACCATGTGGGATCTTAGTTTCCTGACCAGGGATCAATCCCTCAACCCCTGTAGCAGAAGCATGGAGTCCTAACTACTGGATAGCCAGGGAAGTTCTTGGGCTTAGGGATTAATGCTCTGTGTTTGCCTTCTTGAAATCCTTATAATTTATCTTTGGATTTGTGTTGAATTGAAGTCTGATGGTATAGAGGGGCATATGCCCTGGATTTAGAACATCAAATCACATGCAGCTCCATCTCCAACTGCCTCCCTAAGATGGGTTCTTGACCACATGTTACCAACCCTTTGGCACACTGGATCTGGCCTGTCTTCTCCCTTCCTGCCCTTACCCCCAAGTCACTTCCTGTCCCCACTGTGATCTGGATACAGATGAGGAAAGGCCTGGCTGTGCTCCCTTTGGCATCATTGGAAGGGCATAGTGCTGGCTACCTCCTCCCTGGGCTGACAATGCCATGACATGTTTGCATGTTTGACTCTTCAGTGTCAAGCCTCTCACCCAACACGGACCCAGGTACCATGCAGAACACAGTCTGGCATGGAACTTGCAACTCCTTGGGGGCTGCATGAAAGAGAAAATGAAATAAATGTACAAATATTTCTAATTCATAAAATGTACAAATATATGAACTGTCTTTACAGATATTACCATTATAATGCAGTATGTACACTCAACTAAGTTGTGTATAACTCTTTGCAACCCCATGGACAGTATCCCACCAGGCTCCTCTGTCTCTGGGATTTCCCAGGCAAAAATACTGCAGTGGGTTGCCATTTCCTTCTCCAGGCAATCTTGCTGACCAAGGGATCAAACCCACATCTCCTTCATTGGCAGGTGGATTCTTTACCATGGAACCACTGGGAAGCCTTATAATGAAGTATATAAGCATTTATATCATTTGATAGTATTACACTGCCACTGAGATTAGGAAGTGATGACAATATATTTAGAATTTTTAGAATTTTGAAGACTAGCATCATACCATTCGCGACAACAGGCTATTAAATTTGGGGAAAGAGGAATGGTTCTAATTATTTCCTTTTTGAATATGGAAAATGGAAATTAGAGAAAAAATGTGTTTTCATAAATGAGAGTGGTCTGAGATTCTCTTTAAGAGGTATATTGTCTCCACAGATGTCTCTGAAATGGTTATTCTATGTTTCCATTCTCTACAACCTTTTCATTACTGCCATAATATCACATGTCATGGAAATTTTAGACAAAATGGACTCAAATGTATATTTTAGGAAGTAGATAGAAATAGCTTTTAAAACACAAGTTATTCCCCCAAAACAATGTGATTTGGGGGGCAAACAGGATGATTGTAAAAGGATGGGATTAATCATTATAAATGGTCACCTATTATATAAAACACTATTTTTGTTTAAATTAAAAGAATAATAGATGCCTTAAGCAAAACAAAAAATCTCAAGAAAAATAATCACTCCCAATCCAACAGTCAGGTATAAACACTGTGTAGCGATGATTTAATTCATCACTCTTTTGGAAATAATTACTCTTATTTTTTAACCAAAATAGAGTTCTATTTTATATAATATTTTCAGTTATTTTTCACATATATGTCAATATATGATATTAAATACTTTTTACAACATGATTTTTAAAGATTGCATAGTGGTCAGTTGTGTAGATATACACTTAACCAGTCCCCTTTTTTAGGCATTTTAGTTGATTTCATTTTATTTTATGGTTAGTATTTTTGTGATTATAAAAAGCACTGTAATAAATATTCTAATATATGTACCTGTGTGCACATCTCTAATTTTTCTTTAGAAAAATCAGAAGTGGGATTTCTAAAGATTTTTAGAAATTTTTCTAAATTGTTAAAGATTTTTCTAAATTTTGCCTGCAGAAAAATGTACTAATGTATACTCAATTCAGCAGTATATGCAATTAAATTATGGTGCATTCTGATATCATGTTAAATAACATTATGTCATTTGTAGTTCTTTCTTGTGTGTCATTCTAAAAAGAAATTGGAAGGCAAGCCATAGAATGAGAGCTTCCAGTCAGTTTACAGTTCTTTCCCCAATCAGTAACAAGTGATTCCCATAATCTGGAGGCTGCTGCTGAGTCACTTCAGTCGTGTCCGACTCTGTGCAACCCCATAGACAGCAGCCCACCAGGCTCCCCCACCCCTGGAATTCTCCAGGCAAGAACACTGGAGTGGGTTGCCATTTCCCTCTCCAATGCATGAAAGTGAAAAGTGAAAGTAAAGTTGCTCAGTCATGTCCAACTCTTAGCGACCCCATGGACTGCAGCCTACCAGGCTCCTCCGTCCATGGGATTTTCCAGGCAAGAGTACTGGAGTGGGTTGCCATTGCCTTCTCTGAATCTGGAGGCTAGTCCTAAACTAATTTTTTTCTAGATTGCCAGGGACCCTCTTCATGACATTAGCATCATCTAATATGTTTAAATATTTCCATAAAAATGCATTTCTGACACAGTAGGAAAAAAATGTTTTTTAAGTACAAATATTTAGCAAACTGATACAGGTTCAATTGTTGAATCCTAAAATTCATATGCCAGAGTCCTAACCTCAGTATCTCAAAATGTGACCTTATTTGGAGATAGAATCTTTATAGAGATAATCAAGCTTCAATGAGGTCATCTAGAGTTGGTCCTAATCCAATGAGAATGATATCCTTATGAAAAGGGGTAGTCTCTAGACAGACACGCATAGAGGGAAGATGATGTGAAGAGACATTAGAAAGTAGACAGCCATTTTACAAGCCAAGGAAAAAGGCCTGGACTACATCTTTCCCTCAAAGCCTACAACATTGGACTTCGAGCCTACAGAACTATAAGGCATTAATTTCTATTGGTTAAGCCACCCAGCACATGTTATTTGTTACAGAAACCCTCACAGACTAATACACAATCAAATTTAATGTTATTGAAAAGAAGTGAGAAATGTCTCAGGTCTTAAAACTAATGTCATTTGCATCATCTTTTGAAAATAAATATTATTATCATTCCTCAATGAACATTTTCATGGTTTTTCTTGACTCTAAGACTCTCTTTTTTAGGCTATGTGTCCTGAAAAGAAGAAAATACCTGAGCAAAGACAGGAAGCCAGATGAGACATTTAGGAAAACCGTAAGTGGCTTGGACTGTGATGAAGAGAAGGGAGGCAAAGGTAGGCAGAAACCAGAAAAATGGAGAACTTGCACATCATAAGAAAAGTAGTAAAGTCTATAGAATTTATAAGGGAGTACATTAGTTAGGTGGAGAAGGCAATGGCAACCCACTCAGTGTTCTTGCCTGGAGAGTCCCAGGGATGGCGGAGCCTGGTGGGCTGCCGTCTATGGGGTCACACAGAGTCAGACACGACTGAAGCGACTTAGCAGCAGCAGCAGCACATTACTTAGGAGGCTTTCAGATTGTATATAATGGAATACCCAATAAAAAGTAGCTTAAACAGTATAGATTTACTAGCTTGTCTAACAAGAAGTCAAGGGGCAGGCAGTCTGGGGTTTATGAATTCAACAAGCCAATAGTGTTAAGGTTCTAGATCAGTTTCTCCATGATTCTCTTGGATTTCACTGAAAAACACCAAGGGTCTGCTCAGATCTGAACATGCCCATGTGCTATGAAAAGACAAGATTAGGGACTCTTCTTTAGTGCAACTCTGTTTACTTCAGAGAAGGCCTTTGTCAAAAGTCTCCTAGCAAATTCACATCTGTATACTGTTGACAGAATTGGATCACATACCATCCGTAAACAATTATCTCAGAAGTGTCATTATAAATAACATATTGGTTCTGGGGCTGTAACCTATTTCTTGATTAAACTACCACCTGGTATAGGGACAAAAGTAGGGTTTAGATACCATGAGTAGAGTTGGTGAAGTGGTGTCTTTTGGAATTCAGGAAAACGCTCATAAGATTTGACTCTTCATCATTGAACTCTGATTTAATTTAGATTTTAAAAGATCATCCATTCAGCCATTCTCTCAAAAGATACTTTTCAAGCAGTCAGATTGCCAGGCATTGTGGTAGGAGGAGTGGATGTCTAACAAGAAGTCAAGGGGCAGGCAGTCTGGGGTTTATGAATTCAACAAGCCAATAGTGTTAAGGTTCTAGATCAGTTTCTCCATGATTCTCTTGGATTTCACTGAAAAACACCAAGGGTCTGCTCAGATCTGAACATGCCCATGTGCTATGAAAAGACAAGATTAGGGACTCTTCTTTAGTGCAACTCTGTTTACTTCAGAGAAGGCCTTTGTCAAAAGTCTCCTAGCAAATTCACATCTGTATACTGTTGACAGAATTGGATCACATACCATCCGTAAACAATTATCTCAGAAGTGTCATTATAAATAACATATTGGTTCTGGGGCTGTAACCTATTTCTTGATTAAACTACCACCTGGTATAGGGACAAAAGTAGGGTTTAGATACCATGAGTAGAGTTGGTGAAGTGGTGTCTTTTGGAATTCAGGAAAACGCTCATAAGATTTGACTCCTCATCATTGAACTCTGATTTAATTTAGATTTTAAAAGATCATCCATTCAGCCATTCTCTCAAAAGATACTTTTCAAGCAGTCAGATTGCCAGGCATTGTGGTAGGAGGAGTGGAAGACAGAGATGAATCAGAAAAAGATAAAAGCACTTAAATAGAAGAGCCAGAGATACATTTACAGTCAAGATAAGGCATGCAAGAGGCTACAGGAAAATGATCAGCATAGCAAACAACTATGAAGATACAGTGTATCTGTAGTTGATTCAGGAGAACTGATTCTGAGCCACTCTACACAGCTCTGCATTTATGGCCATCTTGCTGATAGTCTGAAATTGTCCATAGTAGAACAATTTATAACAAGGAGATTGGCCAACACTAAAAATTTAAATTTAAAAGGGCTTTTAAAATTTTTTGTTTGTTTTCCCTCAGAGAGCCAGTCATTACATATTTATTTACCAGCATACCACCAGAGATAAGCAGTGATAAGAGAGATTTTTCAGAAGGAAAAGATCAATGATCTTAAACTCTAATCTCATTAGATTAAACTAATCATCAAATAGAAAAATAAATAAAGTCAAATCTGAATTCAGTTGCTGACATTAGGCATTCATAGAATGTTCTTTAAGCTTTTCTGTTCTGCTCTGTAATCTCTGTACCTGTGTGCACACTAAGTTGTGCTAAATAGGAAGATGGGAAGAAGTGAAAATCTTCAGGAAAATCTTTACAAGAAAGTATGTTCTCTCCAGGTTTCCTACCCATTTTGGCAAAACAGGTGTCTTGGGTTTCAGAAAGCATACTGCTAAAGAGATGTCTTCCAGCCCTTCAACTGTCTTCATATTTACACTGTCTTCTTTCTACATACCACCTCAAATTGTGAATTTCTTCCATATGGCACAATCTCTCCTAATGCTTCTCACAAATAGCTCTGAATACTCTGCACTGTGAGAAGGCATGGCCTCCTAGGGCCTGTGGGACCTTAAAAGTCATCTCACCTCCCTCAGTCTTTAGGCAGGGCCACTTCTAAGTCAGTTTCCTAAAGAAAACAAAGAAGGTCACTTTGTTTTTGAAGACATGGTAAAGTCCATACCTTGGCTTCACTAGCCTGCACTTATGATTAACAACAAGACATGAAATTCTTCCCTAGATCAATTTAGATTTCACATTTTAGAATTCGATCTCCTATTTGCTGTCCTGTGGGGATTAGAAAACAGATGGTGACCATGCTTAGTGTAAGAGGCATTTAGACAGATGGACCTCCCTTTTCTGAAACATTTTGGGCAAATTAAATTTTATAAAATGAATTGATTTCTATTTGGGATATCCCCTGTGTGAAAGAGAATCTGTTTGGGAGGTGAAGAGTCCTCTTGTGTAGTGATTGATTATCCTCTCATTTGGGTTTTGTAAACATCAGTGTTCAGATACTGGGTTTTCTTGAAACAAGACCTGTTTCTATGCTTAAAGATTCATTATAAATCATCTTTATAGGCTGAACAATCTGTTCTTTTAAGCCTCCTCATAGATATAATTTTTTTACGATTTTACTATCTGTCTTTCTAGAGGCAAACCCATATATGTATATATACATTTGTCAATATTAACAATTTTGACTGACTTGATTTATTGTCAGTGAAAGAAAAGCAATACAGCAAATGATTTTATGAAGAACTGGACTATTTCCTCAGACTGACCTGGTTGGTCAAATCAATTATAGCAATGGATGAACCTAGAATCTGTTATAGAGAGTGAAGTCAGTCAGAAAAAGAAAAACAAATATCATATATTAATGCATATATATGGAATCTAGAAAATGGCAATAAACCTATTTTCAGGGCAAGAATAGAGAAGCAGGTATAGAGAACAGACTTGTGGGCAAGGCAGGGGAAGGCAAGGGTGGGACAGATTCAGAGAGTAGCATTGNTTTTCCTAAACAAGCTTGAACATCTGGAAGTTCACGGTTTATGTATTGCTGAAGCCTGGCTTGGAGAATTTTGAGCATTATTTTACTAGCATATGAGATGAGTGCAATTGTGAGGTAGTTTGAGCATTCTTTGCAATTGTCTTTCTTTGGGATTGGAATGAAAATTGACGTTTTCCAGTCCTGTGGCCACTGCTGAGTTTTCCAAATGTGATGTCATATTGAGTGAACACTTTCACAGCATCATCTTTCAGGATTTGAAAAAGCTTACCTTGATTGCTGAGGAAAGCTTTCTTATCTCTCCTTGCTATTCTTTGGAACTCTGCATTCAGATGCTTATATTTTTCCTATTCTCCTTTGCTTTTTGCTTCTCTTCTTTTCACAGCTATTTGTAAGGCTTCCCTAGACAGCCATTTTGCTTATTTTCCAGTCCTGTGGCCACTGCTGAGTTTTCCAAATGTGATGTCATATTGAGTGAACACTTTCACAGCATCATCTTTCAGGATTTGAAAAAGCTTACCTTGATTGCTGAGGAAAGCTTTCTTATCTCTCCTTGCTATTCTTTGGAACTCTGCATTCAGATGCTTATATTTTTCCTATTCTCCTTTGCTTTTTGCTTCTCTTCTTTTCACAGCTATTTGTAAGGCTTCCCTAGACAGCCATTTTGCTTTTTTGCATTTCTTTTCCATGGGGGTGGTCTTGATCCTTGTCTCTTGTACAGTGTCATGAACCTCGGTTCATAGTTCATAAGGCACTCTATCTATCAGATCTAGGCCCTTAAACCTATTTCTCACTTCCACTGTATAATACCTGAATGGTCTAGTGGTTTTCCATCCTTTCTTCAATTTCAGTCTGAATTTGGCAATAAAGAGCNTTGGTATCTCTAATTTCCTTGAAGAGGTCTTTCCCATTCTGTTCTTTTCCTCTATTTCTTTGCATCGATCGTTAAAGAAGGCTTTCTTATCTCTTCTTGCTATTCTTTGGAACTCTGCATTCAGATGCTTATATCTTTCCTTTTCTCCTTTGCTTTTCGCCTCTCTTCTTTTCACAGCCTTTTGTAAGGCCTCCCCAGACAGCCATTTTGCTTTTTTGCATTTTTTTATTGTATTATAGTTTGACTGTCCTTAAACCCTCAGGAAGACAATAATTCCTCATCAGGCAAGACAATCCAGGAGTTGAGAGATTATCTCCCAAAAGCTGATGGTAAAGGCCAGACCTCTTGTAGGGTAAAGTTAAATTATTTATTAAACAATCCTACATCTTCTCCCTTCTTGATTTTCATCATCTTTTTACTAGAGTACATGCTCAAGTAATGGTTCATAGATGTAAATTCCCATGTTAAATCTTAAGTGTTCTGAGATTTCACAATAGTATCTCTAAATACAGGGCCTTTTAAAATTTATGTGATTTGTGTCTTATGAATTGTTTAATGTTTAAAATCTTCTTTTAGCTCTAAAGCAGTTACTTCTTTAGCAATTCCCTCCCTCTACTATGAATACTTTGTCTTTGCAGAACACCTACTACTTGGCTATTAGACATCTTGATCCTGTTCCTGTTCTGAGGCCAAAGCTTTGCTAGGGTTCGTCATGGAGCTAAGTGACTTCCATCTTTGCAGTCCCCTCTCTCATATTCTAGGGTATTATTTTCTCTTCTTCCTCCTCTCTGCTCTGCCATAAACTTAATAAAGCATGTTTACCCTATCCTCATCTATCCATGATCACTTATATTTCTCTCCATTTTTGTGGACTATATATATTTTTTATTCTTCTAGTATTATTTTAAGTTCCTTCTTTGAGAGAGGAATAAATAAGTGTGCTTACTCTGATGTCAACAACCAGAAGCTGCCCTTATGGATTTAAAAAGTATTTTAAAGACAAGCAGTTTTTATCTTCACAATATGCTTCCTGTGACTACATCACTGGCAAGACACCCAGCAATGAATGTAATCCCTGAAACTCAATTACACAAATTCAGGACAAGAGGACTTTAGGAGAGGATACACATAGAGCCTTATGTAATATTTCTTTCTTTATCATATTATATATATAAGATATCATATTGTATAACATATTAAAAGGAAAATATGACCTAAGTGACTTTATTTTTAAAATAAGATTTTCAAAGCTGGTCCTATCTAAAGAAAAACAACAGAAAAAAAGTATAAAACTCTTACTAGGTTCCAGATGCCAGTTGTGGTGTACAAGAAAGAACGCTGGCTTTGGCATCAGAAGACCTGAGTTTGAGGCCTGGCTCTGCTTCTGTTGTCTCTGTAACTTTGATCAAGTTACTAAACTTTTCTGAGTCACAGGGCTTTCATCCAGAAGCAGAATGATAACACATGTGTCTCACCACTGTTATGAGGCTGAAAACAAACAACAGACAAGAAAGAACTTTATAAGTTGAAATATAAATAGAAAATAAAATACATTTGCCAAATTCTCTGGGGGGTTCGGAGAAAGAAAGTCTACATCTCTCTGACCATCTTTTCTCAGACAAAGAAAAAAAAAAACACACACACAACAGTCACCTGAATTTCCCATGGGTCCCACCAAATAGATAAACATACCCACTGGAAATGATCATAAACATAATCATAGACTCTAAAATGGTATATAAAAACAAGTTCCTAATTCTGAGCCTACTCCTTTATCTCTCCTTCAGCAAACATACCATGAATACCAACAATCTGCCAAGCCCTTGAAACTTTTTTTTAAAAAAACATCAATTAGAGAGTAGTTTCAGTCATTCAGGAAGCTTCTTGCTTATAGGGGTGGTGTGCTCATGTATGTATCCTTATAGCCACAGTACAGTATTGGGTTTAACAAGTTACACATGCCTGATTCAAACTAATATGACATGGTACTTGAGTTGAGCCTTAAAAAATTAGTAGGTGATATTTCATTTCCCACTAATGAGAATCACAAAATTCCAAAATGAGAAACAGGCTCTCATAAACATTGCAAGATGGTACAAACTTTATGGCAAAGAACTTGGCAATATTTAACAAAATTAGACATTCTTTCCTTTGTATTGCTGAGACTCACAGTCCCACCTCCTGGAATGTATGTAAGATATACCATCAAAAAATGAAAAGACATATGCCCAAGTCTATTCACTGCAGCCTTATGTATAATATCAAAACTGGAAAAAACCCAAAGTCCATCAATAGGAAACATGTTGAATAAAAGAGGGTCCACTCAAAAAAGTAGAATATCACATGATCAATTAAAAGAAAGGGTGTGAGGGGGAAGGTCTCTAGCACATGATCTCCAGAATACATTATTAAATGACAAAAGCTAGCTGAAGATATGCATTAGTATGCTACCATTTAGGAAAGAGGGTATATAAATTAACACACATATTTGCTTATTTTTAAGTGGAGCAGGAGAAAAAATGAAAGTAAAAGTGTTAGTTGATCAGTCGTGTCCAACTCTTTGTGACTCCATGGACTGTAGCCCACCATGCTCGTGTCCAGGGAATTCCCCAGGCAAGAATACTGCAGTGGATTGCATTCCCTTCTCCAGGGGAATCTTCCTAACTCAGGGACCAAACCCAGGTCTCCTGCACTGCAGGTGGATTCTTTACAGTCAGAGCCACCAGGGAAGCCTGGAGAAGAAATAGTCTTTTCAATAAATACCACTGGGAAAACTGTACACTTAACATTCAAAAGAATGCAGTTGACCTTTATTACACAATATAGAAAAATTAAAATGGTTCAAAGACCTAAATATAAGACCTAGAACTACGCATGTCTTAGAAGAAAACAGGAGAAAATCTTCAGGAAAAGAAAAAAAAAAAAAAACTTAAGAAAGAAAGAAAATTTTTTAAAAAAGGATAAGTAGCTTTTCAACTGGCTAAAATAAGTAGAAGACCATTCCAGGAAAAAGGAACTAAGTTTACAGTGGTAACAGATATGGGAAAGTAAGTCTTTGTTCTGGGAAGTGAAAACCCTGGATTACCTGAAGAATGGGCTATGTATAGAGGATGTAAAGCATAGGCCATAAAGGAGAGGGCTTCTTAAAAAAGGCTAATGTGTGTGGCATTATTCCATCAGTTCAGTTCAGTCCAGTCACTCAGTCGTGTCGGACTCTTTGCAACCCTATGAATCGCAGCACGCCAGGCCTCCCTGTCCATCAACAACTCCCGGAGTTCACTCAGACTCACGTCCACTGAGTCCGTGATGCCATCCAGCCATCTCATCCTCTGTCGTCCCTTTCTCCTCCTGTCCCCAATCCCTCCCAGCATCAGAGTCTTTTCCAATGAGTCAACTCTTCGCATGAGGTGGCCAAAGTACTGGAGTTTCAGCTTCAGCATCATTCCTTCCAAAGAAATCCCAGGGCTAATCTTCAGAATGGATTGGTTGGATCTCCTTGCAGTCCAAGAGACTCTCAAGAATCTTCTCCAACACCACACTTCAAAAGCATCAATTCTTTGGCACTCAGCCTTCTTCACAGTCCAACTCTCACATCCATACATGACCACAGGAAAAACCATAGCCTTGACTAGACGGACCTTAGTCGGCAAAGTAATGTCTCTGCTTTTGAATATGCTATCTAGGTTGGTCATAACTTTTCTTCCAAGGAGTAAGCGTCTTTTTATTTCATGGCTGCAGTCACCATCTGCAGTGATTTTGGAGCCCAAAAAAATAAAGTCTGACACTGTTCCTATTGTTTTCCCATCTATTTCCCATGAAGTGATGGGACCAGATGCCATGATCTTCGTTTTCTGAATGTTGAGCTTTAAGCCAACTTTTTCACTCTCCTCTTTCACTTTCATCAAGAGGCTTTTTAGCTCCTCTTCACTTTCTGCCATAAGGGTGGTGTCATCTGCATATCTGAGATTATTGATATTTCTCCCAGCAATCTTGATTCCAGCTTGTGTTTCTTCCAGTCCAGCATTTCTCATGATGTACTCTGCATANTATTTGGAACCAGTCTGTTGTTCCATGTCCAGTTCTAACTGTTGCTTCCTGACCTGCATACAGATTTCTCAAGAGGCAGGTTAGGTGGTCTGGTATTCCCATCTCTTTCAGAATTTTCCATAGTTTATTGTGATCCACACAGTCAAAGGCTTTGGCATAGTCAATAAAGCAGAAATAGATGTTTTTCTGGAACTCTCTTGCTTTTTCAATGATCCAGCGGATGTTGGCAATTTGATCTCTGGTTCCTCTGCCTTTTCTAAAACCAGCTTGAACATCAGGGAGTTCACAGTTCACGTATTGCTGAGGCCTGGCTTGGAGAATTTTGAGCATTACTTGACTAGCATGTGAGATGAATACAATTGTGTAGTAGTTTGAGCATTCTTTGGCATTGCCTTTCTTTGGGATAGGCAATAAGAAACCCTGGAAGATTTTCCTTATCGAAGAGGCACGTAATAAAATAGAACTTCGTACCAATAATCGTTTGGTTTTTTATTGACCTTTACTCTTTTTATTTTTCCTCTTTTAAGCTGTGCTGCCTGGCATGTGGGATCATAGTTCCTCAATCAGGGATGAGCCCCACGTCCCCTGTAGTGGAAGTACAGTCTTAGGTAGTGAACCACCAGGGAAGTCCCTTGATCTTTACTCCTTACAAACTGCTTTTGTAGACACGTGATCTCATTTGATCCCTGCCACAACTCTGTGGTAGAGGTTTTGTTACTACCTGTCAGTGGAATAATCTTTAAGACATATCTTTAATAATCTTTAAGACAAATCATAAGACATATACCCACGTCTTATGATTTCAAATTCAATCTGCTTCAAATCTACTTCCATTGTAGGAAGATCGAAGTATTGAAGTTGTGTACAAAATACACTGAAATGAGAAGACACTGAAGGCAACAGGGCAGCTCCTGAAGAACAAAGTAACTGCTGAGACAGAGCTGGCGATTAGGAGCCAGTGTCTAGCCAAGCAATTCAAAACAAATGAGCAGGTCTCTTCTCTTCTAGTAAGTTTGACTCTGTTCTGAAGGCAGCAGGAACAGGATTATGGAGATGATCTCAAATTTCTTTAAAATTCCTCCATTGACCACTGTCCTAGGTATAGAGCATTGCCAAATGGGTACCAGGAGCATTCATTCCTCTCAATGGGCACTAACATTGCATGCCAAGGACAGGGAGAACCTTGATCGCTACAGGGTTCTGAACTGTACTACCTGCTTTCAATTGCTTGTGAAGACCCAGATCACATCACCCCCACAGAATGAAAGTAGATGCCTCTTCCAACGTGACAAAGATGTCTGTTTAAATGACAACTGTAGGATTCCCCCAAAGGACATGCGGGCCATGTGAAAACTGGGAGTACAAAGCTCACAGCTGTTCATTTCAACAGTCAACACTGGACAACTGGTAAGAAACTAAACAATGTTTTATTGTTTAAGTCTTAGGTGCTGTTGTTTTTCTCATAGCTTCCCTGCTAATGATGCAAATTTGATCTCTCAAAATAAGGATTTTTCAGGAAAAATGTCTGGTGTATGTTAACAATGACTAGTGTTTGACTCAACTTTTCTAACACTGAAATATAAAGTGATTAAGATGAAAATTTCCTAACATCATATTACCTTTAAAGGCTATTTTCTAAAAAAATAAATAAATAAAGGCTATTTTCTAAAACAGTTAAAAGATTAAGGCCTAGATTTGTTTCAAGACCTCCCTCCCACCAGATTCTGTGTTGGAGTAACCTTAGCTTTCACAAGACTCTAAGCACAGACCCACTCACCCACCTAGTTCAGATCCTTCTTCAGGTTCCCTGAGAAATGCTGATGTTACCACTTCTTGTTAAAGCAAAGGATTAACATCCCTCACCCGAATTCCCTAAAGTAGTATTAATAGTTTTCTTTTTTTCCTGCTTTTTGTTTGCTTGGTGTATTTTAGCTCAAGAAATCCACTATGTGCTGTGTGCCGTGCTTAGTTGCTTCAGTCATGTCCAACTCTTTTCAACCCCATGAAGTGCATCTCACTGGGTTCCTCTGTCCATGGGATTCTCTGGGCTAGAATACTGGAGTGGGTTGTCATTTCCTTCTCCAGGGGATCTTCCCAACCCAGGGATCAAACCTGTATCTCCTGCATTGCTGGTGGATTCTTTACTACTGAGCCACAGGGGAAGCCCGCTGAAGCCCACTATACAAAATTGCTAAAAGCAGTTGTAGTTGATGGAAATAGGAAAGAGGTGAGGGAGAAATAGAGAACTGATCTCCTCCCTGTGCCCAAAGTCTTTTGCTGGACAGAGTAAAACTGTTGACCTTGAAGATTTCGGAGGTAGCTTAGAATTTGATGGATGATCTTCAAGATTTAGGAGCATGAAAACACTGAGTTAGACTGACCTCCTGGGTGTGAATAACAGAGCAGTCTACTTGACCTCTTCATTCATTCATTCTTTCCACAGTTATTTGCTGGATATTTACAAGGTGCCAGACACTGTTCTTGGCACAAGGGGTAGAGCAGGAAACAAAAGAGACTATTTTTCTCCTCTCACAGAGCTTACAAGATAGTGGGGGAAGACTTTTAATAAAGACATAAATAAATGTATATATGCTTTATGTGATAGGAAATGGATGTGAAGAAATGTAAAACAGGGTAAGAGAATAATAGTAAGAGGGTATACACACATGAATGTGAGTGTGTGTGCTCTCTTATGTGGTAGGCAGGAAAGGACTCCCATGTGAGGGTGACCTTTAAATGGAGAATCAATAAAGTGAAACACCTGGAAAAAGAGCTATTCAGGTGGAAGAAATAGTAAGTAGGAAAGCACTGAAGCAAGAGAGCTTGGCATGTTTGAGGAAGAGTGAGGAAGTCAGAGTGGCAGGAGCCAAGCAATGAAGAGTGAGAGAAGTAGATAAGGCCAGGAAGACATCAGCTCTTATGGGGAAGAGGCAAGGTCATCCTTGATGTTGCTCTGAAAGGGGCCAGCTGCAAGTTATGGAGTCGATGGTCAATAAACATGTGTTGAGGAGAATCAGAAAGTCCACTGTTTCAATAAAAAGAACAAGTTAAAGGAAATACATAATTTCTTAGTTCTTCCATGAGAAAGTCTGAGGTGGAAATTTTGCAATCTATTTGTCTGATTAGAGTTCAGAACATCTTCTCTCTTCCTAGTGATCCCTGTCTTGGGGACAAAGTGCCCTCAGTGTTTTCAGGGTCACATCTCCAACCAGTCAGTTTCTGATGTTCTTACTGCTCAGATTACATAGGATGGTGTGTTCCAAGGAAAATGATGTTCTTGAAGGATAAACGCCATTAGTAGATTCGATCCCCTGGATGAAGATCACTTTTGTTTTAGATCAGAAAAGAAACCAGTTGTTGCAAAATCAATGGCTTTGCCCTATAGCCCTGAGCTTTACTGTACTTCTGTAAAGTACAGTTTTGGTCAACGATGTCACTCCCTCAGTCACTTAGTGCTGCATTAAGCACAATTCCAGAGCTAAACTGATATGAGGCAAAAACAGGTTGACTCTTTTACTTGAATTTGTGGGAGCAGGCCACTTTTATCATGATTTCTTAGGTGGGGCAATTTTCAAATGAGGTTTTATGTCAAGCTTTATAAAATCTCACCCAGCAGGCATATGTCTTATGTTTCTTTTTGAAAGGAAAGCCATAGTTTTATTGTTCCCTCTCTTGGCACCCACTATCCAGCAAGAAACAGGAATGACTCTGTTTTTCTGATCCCTTTTGCAATTTGTAAATGAATTAACAACGACAAGAAAAGTCATTCTGTTTGTAACTCTAAATATAACAAGACTGCCAGACTATTCAAGAAAAAAATGCAATCTTTGATTTTTACTTAAAGGGACATTTAATCTTTGTTGTAATGAGATTAATTCCAGATCACACACCCCAAAAAAGCCCTAAATCTGTGCAACATAGATAATGAAGTAACTTAAATTGTTGACTGCAGGTGAAACAAGGAAGAGTAGAATATTTTGTAGGCCTATTATGAGTAGAAGCAGGACATTATATTTAAATTGCATGACATCAAAAGTCAAAAAGGATAGGAACTTTTGTAGTCAGAGAGTTTGGTTTGGTTCCTCATCAGCATCCTTTGTGCCCTGATATATCAGAATGCAACTCAAGTGTTGGCCTCTTATTCTTTTTATCTTTCTCTGCCACACAGGGGGTACCCTACTGACATGGTGGAGAGGGTAAGTCAGCAGCCCTGATCTTACCTTACCATTTATACAGTTGGGTTTACAAAAAGATATTCACTGCTAGAGTTCACGATGAAAGTCCTGCTAAAATCCTGATGACCATGAGGCAGATCATCCACCCACCTGCTCCAGTATGAACTCCCTCAACTTTCCTCACAATAAATACTTAGACTAGAATGATCAACCAGCTAGGACTGCCCATGACTGAGGAACTGACTGAGATCTGGAACTCCCAGTGCTAAAATTGGGAAAGTCCCAGGCAGAGCTGAGGAAATGCTCACTCTAAGCTGGACCCCCGCCCTCCCTGCCGGAAATGCGAAGCAGCTCTTGACTGGGAGCTGTGGACACTGCGCCCTGGTGGGAGTTTTGCTTCTCCCTTTCACCATACTGGGGGTAACACTTCACTGTCCAGGCCTTTGAGAAGTCCTCTTGATTGTCCAGTACCAGGGTAACCTTTGACAATTTCCACACTGGCAAAATGGGGATAATAATTGTGCCTACTTTCTAATTCTTGAGGATTAATTAAGCTAATATTAACACGGATAAAGTGCTTACAGCAAAGCTTGGCACTTGATCAGTGCCTAACAAACATTACCTACTGTCTTTATGGTCATTAATTTCTGGATGGGAGAGAAATGATGCAGGACTTCACACTGTAGTTGACACTGTCCTAATGAATCTTAAGCATCTTAGGCATATTATCTTTTCAAAAGTAAGAAAGAAAGAGAACGAAAGAAAGCAGGAAGGGGAAAAAAGAAGGAAGGAGGGAGAGAGGATAGGAAGGAAGGAAACATTATGGTCAGTAAAGTCAGTAAGATTTATCTACTTTCTTAAAAAGTGCTCAGGCCCTAGATGTAAGGAATGCTACACTTAGAAGCTGCATAAAGTCAGAACCAGCTAATGAAACTTAGGAGTTGTCTTTTTAGGTTGGAAGAAATGATCTAATAAAAATTTCTATTAAGGTCGCAATTTTGGGTGAGATGAGTGATATACAAGATATAGAAGGGTGGTTCACATTATAATGGGAAACATGATGTGAATTAAAAAAGGAAATGCTTCTGGAGAGACAGCAGAACTAAAAAACCAAGGGACAGAAGGCTAGGGTTAAATTCCCAGTCTGACTCTCACTAAATGAATGACATGGGACAGAACACATAATTTGCTCTGAGCTTCAATCAATTCCCTTGCAAAAGCAGAGATATTAATATTGACCTACCTCAATGGGCTGTTGTGAGAATTTATTGAATCAATGCTTTCAAATATACACTGTAAATGAAAAATATTATACAAGCATAAGGCACTAACCTTGGCTATCTGCCTAGAATTTATATTTTTCCAGGACAAGGGCCCACCTTACCCATTTCTCTCTTACCAGTTTTCTGGTTGAATTCTGCCTATCTGATGGTATCTACTCACATTCTGCTATCTTTTTCTGTGGCCTGATAGCTAGGGCCTTAGTACCAATTGCCACTGCCAGAGCTTTATGCCATTCCAGTTGCTGTGGTGTACTTGCAAAATCGCTGACCCCATTCTTGACTATGTTTCTGGCCCACCCAACACCCATAAGTTCAAGTTATGATATGCTCCAAGGTGTCATTTCAGAACTAGATCCACATATAACTTAATGAGATTCAAAATACAACATCCATACCTAGTTTGTTTGTTCAGTCAAAAAGATTTCTTAAAGTTCTTGAGACCAAAGTACTTTGTATCTAAAAAAGGTGATATCCACAGCAATAGATATAAATGCATGTATATTCACCAATTTACTTCAACTTAAGTTTTTATCTCCATAAAAAATAAAGGCTTCTGTTCAATCAAATAGTCATAAAAATTGCTTATGGTTGTCTGAGGAAGCCTTACAAATAGCAGAGAAAAGGCGAAGCTAAAGGCAAAAAAGAAAAGAAAAGCTATACCGACCGATCTGAATGCACAGTTCCAAAGAACAGCAAAGAGAGATGAGAAAGCCTTCCTGAGTGATTAATGTAAAGAAATAGAGGAAAACAATAAAATGGGAAAGACTAGAGATCTCTTCAACAAAATTAGAGATATTAAGGGAACATGTCATGCAAAGATGGGCACAATAAAGGACAAAAATGGTATGGACCTAACAGAAGCAGAAGCGCTGAAGAAGAGGTGCAAAAATACACAGAAGAACTATACAAGAAAAGATCTTCATGACCCAGATAACCATGATGGTGTGATCACTCACCTACAGCCAGACATCCTGGAGTCCAAAGTCAAGTGGGCCTTAGGAAACATCGCTATGAACAAAGGTGGTGGAGGTGATAGAATTCCAGTTGAGCTATTTCAAATCCTAAAAGATGATGCTGTGAAAGTGCTGCACTCAATATGCCAGCAAATTTAGAAACCTTAGCAGTGGCCACAGGACTAGAAATGGTCAGTTTTCATTCCAATCCCAAAGAAAAGCAATACCAAACAAAGTTCACTCATTGTTGCACTCATCTCACACACTAGAAAAGTAATGTTCCAAATTCTCCAAGCCAGGCTTCAGCAATACGTGAACCGAGAACCTTCAGATGTTCAAACTGGATTCAGAAAAGGCAGAGGAACCAGAGATCAAATTGCCAACACCACTGGATCATGGAAAAAGCAAGAGAGTTCCAGAAAAACATCTACTTTTGCTTTATTGACTATGCCAAAGCCTTTGACTGTGTAGTTCACAGCCAACTGTGGAAAATTCTCCAAGACATGAGAATACCAGAACACCTTCTGTGCTTCCTGAGAAATCTGTATTCAGGTCAAGAAGTAACAGTTAGAACTGGACATGGAACAACAGACTAGTTCCAAATCGGGAAAGGAGTATGTCAAGGCTGAATATTGTCACCCTGCTAATTTAACTTATATGCAGAGTACATCATGAGAAACACTGGGCTGGATGAAGCACAAGCTGGAATCAAGATTACCGGGAAAAATATCAATAACCTCAGATAGGCAGATGACACCACCATTATGGCAGAAAGCGAAGAGGAACTGAGGACCCTCTTAATGAAAGTGAAAGAGGAGAGTGAAAAAGCTGGCTTAAAACTCAACATTCAGAAAATGAAGATGATGGCATCCAGTCTCATCACTTCAAATAAATGGGGAAACAGTAGAAACAGACAGGCTTTATTTACTTGAGCTACAAAGTCACTGCACATGGTGACTGCAGCCATGAAATTAAAAGATACTTACTCCTTGAAACAAAGTTCAGTTCAGTCGCTCAGTCGTGTCCGACTCTTTGCGACCCCATGAATCGCAGCACGCCAGGCCTCCCTGTCCATCAACAACTCCCGGAGTTCACTCAGACTCACGTCCATTGAGTCCGTGATGCCATCCAGCCATCTCATCCTCGGTCGTCCCCTTCTCCCCCTGCCCCCAATCCCTCCCAGCATTAGGGTCTTTTCCAATGAGTCAACTCTTCACATAAAGTGGCCAAAGTACTGGAGCTTCAGTTTTAGCATCATTCCTTCCAAAGAAGTCCCAGGGTTGATCTCCTTCAGAATGGACTGGTTGGATCTCCTTGCAGTCCAAGGGACTCTCAAGAGACTTCTCCAACACCACAGTTCAAAAGCATCAATTCTTCGGTGCTCAGCCTTCTTCACAGTCCAACTCTCACATCCATACATGACCACAGGAAAAACCATAGCCTTGACTAGACAGACCTTAGTCGGCAAAGTAATGTCTCTGGTTTTGAATATACTGTCTAGGTTGGTCATAACTTTTCTTCCAAGGAGTAAGTGTCTTTTAATTTCATGGCTGCAGTCACCATCTGCAGTGATTTTGGAGCCCC
>SJXQ01007218.1:26774-192512 GCA_006408695.1 Aepyceros melampus | reverse complement strand
TCATGTATTGCTGAAGCCTGGCTTGGAGAATTTTGAGCATTACTTGACTAGCATGTGAGATGAGTACAATTGTGCGGTAGTTTGAGCATTCTTTTGCATTGCCTTTCTTTGGAATTGGAATGAAAACTGACCTTTTCCAGTCCTGGGGCCACTGCTGAGTTTTCCAAATTTGCTGGCATATTGAGTGCAGCACTTTCACAGCATCATCTTTCAGGATTTGAAACAGCTCAACTGGAATTCCATCACCTCCACTAGCTTTGTTCGTAGTGATGCTTTCTAAGGCCCACTTGACTTCACATTCCAAGATGTCTGGCTCTAGATTAGTGATCATGTCATCATGATTATCTGGGTCATGAAGATCTTTTTTGTACAGTTCTTCCGTGTATTCTTGCCACCTCTTCTTAATATCTTCTGCTTCTGTTAGGTCCAGACCATTTCTGTCCTTTATCGAGCCCATCTTTGAATGAAAAGTTTCCTTGGTATCTCTAATTTTCTTGAAGAGATCTCTAGTCTTTCCCATTTGTTCTTTTCCTCTATTTCTTTGCATTGATCGCTGAAGAAGGCTTTCTTATCTCTTCTTGCTATTCTTTGGAACTCTGTATTCAGATGCTTATATCTTTCCTTTTCTCCTTTGCTTTTCGCTTCTCTTCTTTTCATATCTATTTGTAAGGCCTCCTCAGAGAGCCATTTTGCTTTTTTGCATTTCTTTGCCATGGGGATGGTCTTGATGCCTGTCTCCCGTACAATGTCACGAACCTCATTCCATAGTTCATCAGGCACTCTATCTATCAGATCTAGACCCTTAAATCGATTTCTCACTTCCACTGTATAATCATAAGGGATTTGATTTAGGTCATACCTGAATGGTCTATCTGTTTTCCCTACTTTCTTCAATTTAAGTCTGAATTTGGCAATAAGGAGTTCATGATCTAAGGAAGTATGCCTCATTCCATTGTGATTGGGAATCACTGATGATGGGGATGACTGGCAATGGAACTCAGATCTGGGTGAGTTTCAGCATCCATTGTCATGGGTTATATGGTCCCATAGACTCTGTGACCCCATGAACTGTAGCCCACCAGGCTCCTCTGTCCATAGAATTCTCCCAGCAAGAATACTGGAGTGGGTTCCCATGCGCTTCTCCAGTATGCTCCAATAGCTTTCTGTATCTTTCTTTCAAAGAGTTTACCAGTTCATATTTATATGCTGCTGCTGCTAAGTCGCTTCCGTTGTGTCCAGCTCGGTGCGACCCACAGATGGCAGCCCACCAGGCTCCCCCGTCCCTGGAATTCTCCAGGCAAGAACACTGGAGTGGGTTGCCATTTCCTTCAATGCATGAAAGTGGAAAGTGAAAGCAAGTTGCTCAGTAGTGTCTTACTCTTAGCAACCCATGGACTGCAGCCTACCAGGCTCCTCCATCCATAGTATTTTCCAGGCAAAAGTACTGGAGTGGGTTGCCATTGCCTTCTCCTCATATTTATATATTTATGTGACAATATTGCTGATGTCTTTCTTCCTAATATGACAGAAAGATCCAGGACAAAAAGAGTAAGGTCAATTTTCCCCACCAACGTATATTTCAGCACCCAGTTCAGTGGATACCTAGAATGTAGTAAGTGTGCATAATATTTTATGAGAAAAAATGAATACAATATAATTCAGTGTTACTTTCAAGGAATATTTAAGAATGAAGAATTCCAGGGACAGAGGAGCCTGCTGGGCTACAGTCCACAGGGTCACAGAGTCAGACATGACTGAGCGACTAATGAACACACAGTACGAGTCACTTTGTATGTCCCATGTAATAAAATTCTCAAGAGGTATTTTTCAACAATCAATTAATACCACAATTAGAGCATGCCCCACTTTCCCTGTAATTTTTTGCAGAGGCTGGTTTCAACTTTCTCTAACAAGCATGGTGACATCCCTTTTGCACACTATACTAAGAGCATTCTATCATATATTTGGTGTTCTACAGTTTGTCTTTACAGTCCAATAGAAAATTCAGAACTCCAGAAACAAAACACTCCTTAGAAGCATATCCCCTAATCTGTTACACCAGTAATAGTAATATGAGAAAAAAATTTTTTTCACTTTTTCCGTTCACATGGTGTGAACATCTCAGAGATTTCCTATGGTATGGTGGGGTAATTCCGTGGTTCTCAAACTTCAGCATGCATCAGAATCATATGGAGAACCTGTTTTAACAGGTTGGACCAAGTGATCTCACTCAGAGTTTGTGATTCCACAGGTTCAGTGTGGGGTCTGAGAAATTTTGTTTCTAACAAGTGCCCAGGTGTTACTGATGCGGCTGATCTGAGGACTATACTTTGAGAAGGACTAGTGTGGTTAAAAACTAGGCTCAATTCCAGGTATATTCCTGTTTGAAACAGTCTCATACAGAAAATCATAAATGCTGGTAGAAAAGACAAAGTATCAGAGGGTGCTACATAACATATACTACACAATACATTATTAAATAACCAGCTTGCCTTGGTTGATTTTTTTTTCTTTTTTTCAATAACACATCATCAGAGATTATCTTGTTTCACTTTTTAATAACTAAAATGGGGGAAGGGGAAAATCTCCAAGTTATTTTTATCCTCAGTAAAAACCACCTCTATTGATTCCTTGTCCTTCAGTGCCTCAAGGGAGTCACTTATCCTCTTTAGGCATTATTCACTGATCTGTAAAAATGGATATATCAGTACCTATCCCAGTGAATTCCTGTAAGGATTAAATGAAATCCTAAACAGAAAATACTTAGCTCCCAAAATGGTCTGTAAATGGTAGCTGCTAAGTTTTTACTAATCCATCTACTCAAGAAAGTCAATTCAATGGTCCTGGGACCAGTGTCTGAAACTACTTCTATCTCTAATACATTAATTGCTTACAGCAATAACTTTAATAGCTGGAAGGCGGGAGGAGAAGGGGATGACAGAGGATAAGATGGTTGGATGGCATCACCAATTCGATGGACATGAGTTTGAGTAGGTTCCAGGAGTTGGTGATGGACAGGGAAGCCTGGCATGCTGCAGCCCATGGGGTCACAAAGAGTCACGACTGAGCGACTGGACTGAACTGAACTGAAAAACTTTAAACTGTAAAGCAAACGTTCAGTTATGTTCTAGGTATTCTGCTTACTTTGGCAGAGAACTGTTTGATTTGGAAATTTTGGCACAGGGCAACAAGACAGCATCCTCCCAAATATACAAAATTTAAAGAATCACCTGGAGCACTACTTAAATATGCAAGTTTCTGAGCTCCACCCCAAACAACCAAAACTATCTGCAAGGGAGCGGATTATTTAAAAGTAAACAGTTTCCCATTACTTCATGACAAATAGATGGGGAACAATGGAAATAGTGACAGATTTTTATCTCTTTCGGCTCCAAAATCACTGCAGATGGTGACGGCAGCCATGAAATTAAAAGACGCTTACTCCTTGGAGGAAAAGTTATGACCAACCTAGATAGCACATTAAAAAGCAGAGACATTACTTCGCCAACAAAGGTCCACTTAGTCAAAGCTTTGGTTTTTCCAGTATACACCTATGGATGTGAGAGTTGGACTATAAAGAAAGCTGAGAGCCAAAGAACTGATGCTTTTGAACTATGATGCTGGAGAAGACTCTTGAGAGTCCCTTGGACTGCAAGGAGATCCAACCAGTCCATCCCAAAGGAGATCAGTCTTGAATATTCATTGGAAGGACTGATGCTGAAGCTGAAACTCCAATTCCTTGGCCCCTGATGAGAACTGACTCATTTGAAAAGATGCTGAGAATGATTGAAAGCAGGAGGAGAAAGGGAGGACATTGGATTAGATGGTTGGATGGCATCACCGATTCAACGGACATGATTTGAGTAAGTTCCAGGAGTTGGTGATGGACAGGGAAGCCCGGCGCGCTGCAGTCCACGGGGATGCGAAGAGTCGGAAACGACTGAGAGACTTAACTGAACCAATTAGTCCAGGTGATTTTTCTGATCAGCAAGCTTGGGAAACAAGGATGGGACCTCCCACTCCCCTCTAATGATGATTACACGCCCTAAACATCGTTTCTATTTTTTCACTCAGTTCAGCCGCTCAGTCGTGTCCGACTCTTTGCGATCCCATGAACCGCAGCATGCCAGGTCTCCCTGTCCATCACCAACACCTAGAGTCCACCCAAACCCATGTTCATCGAGTCGGTGATGCCATCCAACCGTCTCATCCTCTGTCTTCTCCTTCTCCTCCTGCCCTCAATCTTTCCCAGCACCGGGGTCTTTTCAAATGAGTCAGCTCATCGCATCAGGTGGCCAAAGTAGTGGAGTTTCAGCTTCAACATCAGTCCTTCCAATGAACACCCAGGACTGACCTCCTTTAGGATGGACTGGTTGGATCTCCTTGCAGTCCAAGGGACTCTCAAGAGTCTTCAACACCACAATTCAAAAGCATCGATTCTTCGGGGCTCAGCGTTTTCTATAGTCCATCATGTTCATCGAGTCGGTGATGCCATCCAACCGTCTCATCCTCTGTCTTCTCCTTCTCCTCCTGCCCTCAATCTTTCCCAGCACCGGGGTCTTTTCAAATGAGTCAGCTCATCGCATCAGGTGGCCAAAGTAGTGGAGTTTCAGCTTCAACATCAGTCCTTCCAATGAACACCCAGGACTGACCTCCTTTAGGATGGACTGGTTGGATCTCCTTGCAGTCCAAGGGACTCTCAAGAGTCTTCAACACCACAATTCAAAAGCATCGATTCTTCGGGGCTCAGCGTTTTCTATAGTCCAACTCTCACATCCATGCATGACTACTTGAAAAACCATAGCGTTGACTAGACGGACCTATGTTGACAAAGTAACGTCTCTGCTTTTTAACATGCTGTCTAGGTTGGTCAGAACGTTCCTTCCAAGGAGTAAGCGTCTTTTAATTTTATAGCTGCAATCACCATCAGGCTATTGTTTACCAGGAAATTTCATAAGTCCTTTCTGTCTTACTAAATTTGTTTTTTGAGTTGAACAAAAGTCACCTGGCAAGGCCAGCTGCAAATGGGGTATTTTTTTGTTGGTGCTTTGAAAAGGTTCTCAGTGTTTTTGGTTAACTCGCCCTTTCAAAGTAGTCGGAGCATGTGCCTCATTTCTGAATTGCCCCCTCTTGAACTTCCTCTTACAGCGTCTCCTTATTGATCTCTCCCTCAGGCCTAGCTTGTTTGTCCCTTAGCTTCGTTTCTAGAGTAGAACATTTGGTACTTTCCCAGTTCACGAGGCTTTGCTGGAATAGACGATTTCCAGGGATTTTACATGCTGGCCAAAACAGTTTGTTCAGAACCGTGACGCCAGGGCCGAGGGCTGGCAGCCAGTCCGGCGAGCCTTTCCTGACTCTGCACAACCACCCGTGACCTTGGGCGAGCGAGGAAGCGAGCGAGCGCCGCCTTGCCCCGCTCCTTCCCGGTAGCATCAGGGCAATGCTCAGGTTGGACTTTAGAATCGAAAGGGGTGTGAGGGAACTGGACTTGGGAGCTTCCAAACAGGCGGGAAGACCCAGAAGCAAACAGCGGTTTATTTTCTCTTCTCGAAGCAAATCCTTCTAACTCGTTCTGGATGGGTGGGTGAGGAGGGAGAATAAGGAAGAAAGGGAAATGTCTGCCAAAGACTCTAGACAAAGCGTAAGAACTCTGAGGGCGAAAAGCGGGCTTGACTGAGAAAATCGGGAGGCGAAAGGCTTAGGGCGGACAATCGGGCTAAAAATAGAAACGCACCTCCACAGGACTATTTCTTTCCAGCTCCACCCTGGAGCCGGCAGCCGGGCCAGTAACTAGCCTCCGCGCAACAGCAGCGCGGTCAGGCTCGGCCCCGCCTCCCCGGCCGGGTGACTGAAGGCAGAGGCGCGGCGTCGGGCACGTGACGTCAAGGCGCTCCCCGCCGCCGCCGCCGCCGCCGCCGTCGGGGTTTTCGCTGACGCACTAGACCCCGCCCCCTCCCTCTTTCCATCGCGGGGCGGAGAGAACGCGTCAGTCGGCTGGAGCGCGGACCTGCCTGCATCACTGTTTGGGGCTCGTCGTTCTGGGAGCTGCACAGCTTCCCCGGCGGGAGCGAAGCGACAGGAGAGCGCCATTCGCGGGCCCTTGCGGTCCCCGGGCTTAGCTGCGCGTGCTCCGCTCGTCCCCGGAGTCAGCCAAACTCGCGGCCGGTGGAGGTGTGAGGCGACGACGGGCGAGCTCAGCGAGCAGCCTTAGCCGCTGCGGCCTTCTGTTCTACTCCCTCCGCCCCCTCCTCCTCCGCCGCTCCCCCCGCCGCTGCCCTCCCCCCACTTCCCGAGCTCCGGCGTGTCCCGGCCACGCTCGGGGCTGCTGCGGGAACAAAGGAGGACCCCGCGGCGGCGGCGGCGCCACCTCCGCCTGCGGCTCCAGCCCGCGGCGGCGGCTCTAGGGCTTCCGGCTCGCCCCTCCCGGAGGGCTCGGCCCGGTCCCCACCTCGCCGGCGTCGTGCGCGAGCCCGGCTCCCGCGGTCGAAGAGTAAGTAGCGCGGGGCTAGGGGAAGGCGCCCGGCCGCTCGTGCGGGCCGCGGGTGGGAGTGGGGGACTAGGCGCCGCGAGCCGGCGAAGCCCGAGCGGCCCACGGATGGCGGCGTCAGGGGGAGGGGAGCCCGCCTACCAGCTCAGGAAGCACAAAGACGGAGGCGGCATCCTGTCGTCGTGACCGGAGGCCGGTTCCCTGTGCCCGGACTGGTTCGCACACGCACGGTCGGACAAAAAATGCCCGGCGTGCGGCCTCGGGGAGATTCGAGCTCCGGGCCTCGCTCAAATCCATTCCGGCCGCCTTCCGCGGTGGCGTCCCGCCTGGGCCGTCGAGCCGGGAGAGACAAAGAGGCGGTGGCGACGGCCGCGCCCCCAACCCCTTGCCCGCCGCACCCCCATTCTCCGCCGCCTCCGAGGAGCCTTTCGGGGTCGGGGGTCGGCGAGGGACCGGCAGGGTGAGGGGCCTGCTTGGCCTACGGAACTGCTGTTCTGCATGACTCAGTGGTTTTTGGAGAAGGCCCTGCTGGGCTTTCTTGAACGAGGCCTCTGCTTGGAAGGGCATGGGGGTTAGGATGGAGGACCAGTGGGATTCGAACTTGTTTTAAAATTTCCTGGAACGTTGGGCGATAGGGTCTTACCTGTGGTGGTTCAGCTTTACCGAGGTTGCTGCGTTTCTCGCCGGAGATCCTTTTCATGAAGGAAATGGAGCACCTTCCCCTTTGTTTCGTGCATTTAGGCTGATGAACGTGAAATTTTTTGCCCTTCCACGCACTCCGTGGATCTGTGTTTTGGGAAAAGGCCCGGGTTGTCTTTATTGACTGAATGTTTCCTATTAATCTGGTCTAAGAACACAATAGTAGTATATAGGTCATAGAGCCGCTGTTCTTTAACTTGGCCTTTGGGTGATTTACAGACTTTCTTAAAAATTAAATGAATATTTTACTTCTTATTTTTAAAGTAGGGATTGAGAACGGAATTGGTAAAAATACTGAAATTTTATTTTTCAAGTTTTCTTCTAAAAATGTCCCCCTCGAGAGATGTTTTAATCTTCCCTATTTTCTCTCTCTCAGGCTCTGTATTAAGCCTGAAAAGGAGCCTTTAAAATCACAGTAATCATCTCCATTTGGCAAGAGGGAACGAAGATCTGGAGAGTAAGGGCTTGCCCAAGGTCACTGGCTTAGTTAGAGGTAGATTAGAGACTAGAACTCCTGTCTCAACTCTGGGTGGGTGACCATTCTTAACGTCTTGTGCACCTGAGAGAACTAAATTCACATAGTTGTAAAAGCCTTTTTTATTCATGTTTGAGGCTGGAGAATTTTTCAGTTACATGATCCTGTCTTTTTGGGTTTTGTTTTTTAGCTATGAATTAGAGGAGGCCGCAAACTGTAAAGTATATATACACACAGATATATTTCACCCTATATTTGATAGAGCTGACACAATGAATGCTCAAGTTTCTAACAACTTTATTAAAGATGCTAAGTAATAATGGTATTGTATTTTTTTCTAAAATGCAAATAGGTAAACTTATACAAATACAAACAGGGCAGCTTATTCCCCACACCCACCTCAAAATTGCCATTAAACAGGAGGGTTGTTTCTACCTTTGTGCTCTCTTCGTTGTGCTTGGGTTTTATAAAACAACTCTGTTGTGTCTTTGAGTTTTTGGTGATACTTGCATTTATGATTTGAGATTGTTCTTCCCTACCTCAGAAAAAACTAACAACCTTAATGGCATCTTTTTGTTGTGTTTGCTTATATTAGATATACAAGTGCTGCATCTTTAGTTCTTGGGATTGTGTAGGAGTTGGCAGGCTCTGAGATATAAATAGAAGCTGATTTCAGAGGCCCCTGTTGACTAGGCTTTATGTGAGAGCCTCCATCCAGCTCAGCCTGTCACATTGCAGCCTTGTGACAGGCTGAAGCGCCCGCCCATGTGATCTAAGCTTCTGAGAAATATTAAGGCAAGCTGTGCACTTGTGACGGCATTTAAAAGCTGCCTTTCTAGGGGGAGAAAAGTCTACAAGATGAGACACCATGTATAAGACTAATGTCCTGTTATCTCCTGTGTCTCAGTGTGGAGGCTATTTATGGTAAATTGAAGGTAGATGTGTTTTTCTGAAGAAAGTTGGAATACTTTGCATGTGAACTCATTGGTTAAGATCCCCACCAGCATTTATATAAACAAAAGATTTTTAGTATCAGGTTAATATTAGGGCCAGTTTACTCGTTAAGCCACTTGTCAGAGATAGCAAAAGTTAATATAGCAGGTAAGCTAAGCATAATTCTTAAGAGGACTTCCAGGAGTGGCCCTCCTTTTTGCATAGGGCAAACATTCACATATTTTGCATGGTGGGCATGCAAATAAATGCACAATGCATTTTTTTTTGCACATTATACTCAAAATCTTAAAAACTCAGCTGAAAGTGTTTATCAATAAACTTCCTAAGTAATGTTGAAATGTTTACACTACCCTGCTCCAAAATGAGTCAGCTGAATTCCACTTACTATTTAAAGAGATAGTGTTAACTTAGTTAGTACTGTTGTCTGAAGTAAGTTGCAAATATTGGTCAATTTCCACGCAAGCTTCATTGGCTTGAAATATTTTCAAGCTTGAAATCCGTCTTTTTGCTAACAAAAGAAAAGATTACTATCATTTAAAAGGTTGGGGGAATAATTGTTAGGATTCAGGCCACATCAAATTTGGTTGGTCCTCTTCCTTTGTGTAATTTTGGTTAATACTTGTTAATACTTTATGATAACTCCCTAAAGAGAGTATCCTAGTTTATGCTGGTTGGAAAACAACATGAAATTCTAGAAAGTAACACGCTCTAGTTGAAAGTACTTTCCTATATGCACCTGAAATGTTCAAAACTTGAAAGTCACCTCTATTGTCACCATTTAGGTACAGTTAAATGACAATGACCAGAATTATTACACACAATCTGCCTTTGAGAAAGTGCCCAAATATGCTTTCTGTACATTCATACACAATTTTAGGTGACGTGGAAACTTTCCAGGGTTTTAAAATTTTTTTCTCAAATATTTATGTTCTGTTAACTCAGCAGATTTTACTAAATTTAGCAAAACATTACTGTATTCGTGTTAATTTTAAGAAGGCTTCTGGAATAGCAAGGTTATATTAAGTTCTTTCTGGTAACCTAGCATTGAATATTAACTATTATTAAAGATTGTGTATATTTCTTTGCTGTCTTGAAATTGAGCTTGGAAAAGTTTCATTATTTTCTGTCGTAAGGAAGACAAGCGCTGTTAGAAGTTTTAATAGAGCTGTTGGTTAAGAAATCTGTGGCTGATAATTTGTGCTTTGCAGGTTTCTAGGCACTGGCTTTAAAGTGTACTTAGACCCAAATTTCACATGTCAAATGTAGAACAAAAGAAATTTCCTAGGCAACTGATCCCTGAATTCTTAAAGAACTTCACTTTTTTGGTGCCAGGGCAACAGGAAGAGCTAGATGATCTACCAGCTCTCTTTTCAGTGTCCTATATGCTTCAGGTGTTGAAGCATTTTAAAAGTATCCATGCTCTGCCCTGCAGCAGAATTGAATTAATTACAAGGGCCCAATATGTTCAGGTGTTTTAAGAAACCTTTAGAGCTGCTTCCATATACTACTAGTTTAAAGAACCACTAGTAGCTATGAAGAGTCAGTTAATTTTGATGATTTGAAGTGATCTGCCTGTAGTGTAGAACAAAAAGTGATTTAAAGATAACCAGGTAGAAAAATTGATTTAAACATAATTTTGTGTTTAAAGAATTAAACAATGGAAGGGTGACCTTTTCAGGAATTAAACAGTGACAGGTGAAATTTTAATGTTTAATGATAGAATTTTTTTGTCCTAAAAATGTCAAGTCATGATAGATCATTGTTTATCAAGCTAAAACAGTTCCTTTCATGTACTTTGTTTTATAAAGGCAACAAAACATTCATAATTTAGCCAGTTTTAAAGATTAATAACACAATTTAGGCCTTTGTTAGAGACAAACACAGTGTTTAGAAATGACAAAGATAAATGACGACTATCGTACTAATTTAGTGATTGTGTGGTTTTTTTTTTTCTTTTTTTTCCCCACTAAATTCTGGTTTCTAAAATTTGGATTTTGTTCTGTTTATAGCAGAAAAATGGCTCAGGAGACTAACCAGACCCCAGGGCCCATGCTGTGTAGTACAGGATGTGGCTTTTATGGAAATCCTAGGACAAATGGAATGTGTTCTGTTTGCTACAAAGAACATCTTCAGAGGCAGCAGAATAGTGGCAGAATGAGCCCAATGGGNAGAAAAATGGCTCAGGAGACTAACCAGACCCCAGGGCCCATGCTGTGTAGTACAGGATGTGGCTTTTATGGAAATCCTAGGACAAATGGAATGTGTTCTGTTTGCTACAAAGAACATCTTCAGAGGCAGCAGAATAGTGGCAGAATGAGCCCAATGGGTAAGTTGTTTCCAAGAAATAACACATTTGAAGAACTGGTGGCCGCAAAATATACAACCAAGAATTGGTTCAGACTGAGAATCAGTGCTGAAAGTCCAAGGAGAGAAGACCTGAGAAAAGCTTGAAACTTAAAGCAACAACCAAGTACTTGGAATGACCTTATGAGGAATAAGGGACATCTACAAGCATCTTCTAGCTTTTTCTTTTCCCTTTTTGAGGTTTTATTGGCTATGACTTTTTTATTTATATTTTTTGTTGTTTGGATATCACTTAAGTGTAAGATTCTGCAGCACAGTGAAAAAGTGCTTAGGTCACTAACCTAATTAAATGCAAGTATTTGTTACTTATTAATAGTTTTGATAATGAGTGTTTCTACTGTTGCTTCATTTCTTACCAATCCTTTTTTTAAACAGGGACAGCTAGTGGTTCCAATAGTCCTACCTCAGATTCTGCATCTGTACAAAGAGCAGACGCTAGTTTAAACAACTGTGAAGGTGCTGCTGGCAGCACATCTGAAAAATCAAGGTACGATTAAACATTTCTGAGTATTTGTAATCAGGGAGGAAATAAAGATGACTGACATAATTATGAATGTTAATAAATAATAATGATGTGTTACAACATATACATTACATGATAATAAGGATGTTAATATATTAGATGCCCGCATGTGTTACACAGTTGGGGATTCCAGTGTCCTTTAATATATGATCTTGTAGGTCATTGAGTAAAGATGTCTATAATAATGCACTGCTGCTGAGTAGCCTCAAGGGTACTGTGTTGAGAATGCTGTGCTTTTTCTTGTAATTGAGGTGTGAAGATATAGAGAATGAGGCTTTACAGATTATTGTGCTGCTACATAAGGCATTCTGGCAAAGTTGTCCGTTTTGCCCTTAAATTACAGACAGAGCTAAATATTTCTAGTTGGCTCTGATGAAACACCCTACAAATATACAGGCTTGAATTGATGAGCCATTTATCAGATCGTTCTCCTTATTCTCAGACATTTGTGCTGGGTATCCTTTTTAGAGTATTTAGTTCATTTGATCATGCTAGAAATAATATATATATGTTGAACTGACAACTTACTATCTCACCAAGAAGCACCCTTAACATCTTTAAAAATGTTTGCTTGAACTCAAATAGAAATATGCCTGTGGCTGCCTTGCCTGTAACTCAGCAAATGACAGAAATGAGCATTTCAAGAGAGGACAAAGTAACTACCCCGAAAACAGAGGTGTCAGAGCCAGGTATGCCTTTTATCTGATTCTTTAATCTCTTCTCTGCCCATCCTCCATTACCTTTCTACCTATAAATCAGCAAACTTTATCATGTGAAGGCTGGAAATGTCGAGGAGTTAATGAATTTAAAAGGTAGGTTACCACTACATTTTAGAAGTATCTAAACATTAAAGAAGGGGGCTTCCCTGGTGGCTCAGAGGTTAAAGCGTCTGCCTCCAATGCGGGAGACCCGGGTTCAATCCCTGGGTCGGGAAGAGCCCCTGGAGAAGGAAATGGCAATCCACTCCAGTATTCTTGCCTGGAGAATCCCATGGACGGAGAAGCCTAGTAGGTTACAGTCTGTGGGGTCGCAAAGAGTCGGACACGACTGAGTGACTTCACCTTCAAACATTAAAGAAGGTATTGTTCATAAACAGAAGAAATTATAAAAATTGAATTGCAAAGCCATGGAGAAAAAATAATCAAAAATGTTAACTCTTTAGTCTTGGATATTGTCAATACTGCAGAAAATACTCAAAAGAACATATTGAACACTGAAGCTTTCAAGTTGAAGTGTGGGATCCCTATGGGAGTTTAAAATTCAGTGTGGAATGGCATTTTGGTTTTCATTAAATAGTAACTATGCTGAAATTAACATTAAAGAAAGCACTTTGGTTGTGCTCTGTTGTCAGGTCAACTTTTTTATTTTTCATTGCTAGACCCTGGAACGGTGATTTGCATACTCTTGGTGGTGCACACAGTTGATTTGATCAATTTACTATTTCCTGGTATAGTGCTGTAATATGCTTTGGAAGCTTGCTTTTGCTAATGTTACATAGCCAAGCTTATGTGAACCATATAAGTCTTGATTGATAAAGCTAATGTGAAAATTTTTATGTTGGGTGGTTGAATCCATATTTGGTATTTAAAGTTCCATCCTTATGATGAAAAACTGACCAAATTAGTGTCATTCCATTTCATTTGTTTTTGTTTTTTAAAAAAACAAAATCTTGGAACAGTACTGTTTTGGATTAGATCTGTAACTATTTCTGTGCATTTTTTATTTCTTTACCTGAATGCACTTTGCTGTTCTGCCTTTTCTGTATCATTTTTCTTTTCTTGACTACTTGCACCCCCACCAAAGTCTTATATATGTTTTAAGAACCACTGTCCAGTTTTCAGGTGTAGCCAGGGAAATGGCTGTCACCTCCCCTAGACTATTCCACAGACTCTCCTTCCGTTATACCATCACGAAAATACATTAGGGTTGCCATGGTAAATTGTTAGGAATAAGTAATAGCTAGAATATTACCAGTGGTCCAATATTATACTGTTAATTTCACTGGATATGTCACTAATGTAAATGAATTCTAAGTTTGGAGAGAATTTTAGTAAGTTATTAAACCAGTTGGTTTGCTGTAGAGTTTGGATTTATGCTGATAGCATTAATGCTGGCCTATTGTTTAGGCAATAAATTCTAGTATTGTATGCATCAATTTGCTGTTCTTGGGATTTGGATTAATATTAATTTTATAAAGGTAGAATTAAATTTTGTTTTAAATAACCTGGAGGTAATGAACTCACAGTTATCTGCAGTTTTATCTTTATATTGACAAATTCTGTTGATGTCTTGAGTGAACTTAAAACTTAGATCCCTTTTACCTGGAAAACCAGACTTTTAAAAGTAGGTCATATCTCTCATTAAGTATCACAAAGTAAATTAAAGCTGTGCTGTAAAAATTGTTTTGCTTATGGAATCCTTAAGCTTACAAGTATATTGTCCTAAAGACAGTGTTTGCTAATCTTCAAAAGAAGATTTTTTTCTTTTTTTTTTTTTAAGGTTTCCACGTTTTCTGCATAAGACAATATAAAGCACTTTTTAAAATGATACAGTAATTGTGAAATTTTAGAGTCTGAGTTAGAGGTTAATGATTTGGGTTTTACTTGTCAAAATTTACTGGGTTTATCTACAGTTTTTCTTTTAACTTTTCAGTATAAAAACAAAATGACTTTATAGCTAAGTACCTCAGAAGTTGGCAGCCTTATTTACTGAGTAGTAATGAATTTGATTCTGCCTTAATTAAGAAGATTGCATTTAGATATTTGCAGTGGAAACTAAGCAGATGACCACATCTCTCAGGTCTTTAAAACCTACAATTAGGATTTTGTTTCCCAAATTCTATTTAAAATACATGTTATATGTTTTCTTTCAAGACAGGCTTAAACATTTTCATGAAGAGTCTTACTGTTGTTTAGTTTTTGACTTATTAGATAATTGTCAGCCAAACAGTTGACAAAATTCTAATTTTTACCCTTGTCTTTTTCAGTTGTCACTCAGCCCAGTCCTTCAGTTTCTCAGCCCAGTACTTCTCAAAGTGAAGAAAAAGCTCCTGAGTTGCCCAAACCAAAGAAGAACAGGTGTTTCATGTGCAGAAAGAAAGTTGGCCTTACAGGTATTCAAGAGCTCCTGGTTACTCCCTATGGAATTCAGTTCAGTCGTTCAGTCGTGTCCGACTCTTTGCGACCCCATGAATTGCAGCACGCCAGGCCTCCCTGTCCATCAGCAACTCCCGGAGTTCACTCAGACTCAAGTCCATCGAGTCAGTGATGCCATCCAGCCATCTCATCCTCTGTCATCCCCTTCTCCCCCTGCCCCCAATCCGTCCCAGCATCAGTCTTTTTCCAATGAGTCGACTCTTGGCATGAGGTGGCCAAAGTACTGGAGTTTCAGCTTTAGCATCATTCCTTCCAAAGAAATCCCAGGGCTGATCTTCAGAATGGACTGGTTGGTCTCCTTGCAGTCCAAGGGACTCTGAAGAGTCTTCTCCAACACCACAGTTCAAAATTAGTCAGTCTTAAACATAAAACACTCAACTTTTAAGAATAAGAAGTTTCCACAGTAGACTGGAAAGGGGACAGTGAAAAGAAGTTGAGTTTGCTTTCCATTGGTCTCTCTAATCCTATGAAACCCTTTCCTGACTTCAGGCCTTCTGAATTATTTTCCTTTATAGGATTAGTAAAAACTCATCTCTTGACACTTTTGTTCTTCTGGGGGAGAGGTAGTTGAACTAAACAGTAAACACCTACTTTGAGTCAGACACAAAATGTTCTAGATACTTTTTAATTGTTTTCTTTAAATCTCAGAACTGTACGTGGTTGTCTTCTAGTTTTCACGTGCAGAAACATTATTAGTATACAGTAGGACTAGAATTTAAATACAGTTCAGTCTGACTCCAGAGCTTTGTGATTTTTATACTGTGTTTGATATCTACCAGAGTTTATGGAAGATAGTTAACTTGTATTTCTACATGTCAGAAGAAGTTGAAAACACTTTCACAATTTAAAATGATGGTTTAATGTACAGAGAGTCGTGAAAATCTGGTTCCTTTTCTATATTGACTTATCATCACTTTGTTTCTTCTAATTGCTTTAAGTTCCTAAATGACTCTACTTCCTTTTATATGTACAGGGTTTGACTGCCGATGTGGAAATTTATTTTGTGGACTTCACCGTTACTCTGACAAGCACAACTGTCCGTATGATTACAAAGCAGAAGCTGCAGCAAAAATCAGAAAAGAGAATCCAGTTGTTGTGGCTGAAAAAATTCAGAGAATATAAATTACTACTTGTGAAGAGACTGATAATTTGTTTTTATTTTAATATACCGTAGGAAAACATTAAAGAGCAGATGCATGGCCATTTTCCTTTGATGTTCTCCAGAGTTTTACTTTACACTTGTCTGTCTTATAATTGATATTTTAGGATGTTTGGGTGTTTGTTACAGGCAGAATTGGATAGATACAGCCCTACAAAATGTATATGCCCTCCCCTGAATAAAATTGGATGAAAATCTGCACAGCAAATTGAAATACACAGATAATAAGGACAAAATTAATTCCTTCGTGCCAAACAAAACAAGTGAAATACCTATCTGCATGTTTGCAGCATATCTGCCTTTGGGAATGTAATCAAGGTATAATCTTTGGCTAGTGTTATGTGCCTGTATTTTTTTAAAGAAATGGTACACCAGAAAAGGACTGGCAGTCTACTTCTACCATAGTTAAACTTCACCCTGTTAATTTCCACATGTTCCTTGGAAGCAGGAGGAAAGCTATAAAAAGAATCAGACCTTTCCATGAAACCAGTGTTTGGTGCCATATGTAAGCCTGGTTAATTGGTGTTCTAAAAACTGTCAAATAAGACATTCTGTGAAAGGTACACATTGTTTAACTGGTTAAAGAGTAAAATGCATCAAGCCAACAGGGTCTTGAGCTATCTTCGAAGCTTATTATGCTGGCCTGCACCAGACAGTGTCTGCATTACTCTCATTGCTAAAAATGTGTAGAACAAAACTGCACTAGGATTAATTTATTTACAAGAAGAAATTAAAACTACGTTTGGTTTTCACATACAGCAGCTCTATGGAGTAACATGCATCTGAATTTTAAGTTTGCAAAGGTATCTGAATAGTTAATTTTTCATGTGCATATTTTGTTGAATGTTTTGGTTCAAGAAAGAATGTTTAAAGCTTTTTTAAAGACTTCAGTTCTCAATGTAACTGTACCCTTCTGCATGGAAAATCATAACCAACATGGCTGCAGTAGACTTCTTAGTGGTATCCAGCACCACTTGCAGAGGGCTGCTTTATATTAATTGTACTTGGGTGTAGGACTCTAGTGTTCTTGGGTGTATTGCATGGGCTGCATTATCTACAGCATTGTACAATAACAACTAGAAGAGGCAGTATACTTCACTGATGCTTGTCTGGTAATATCACTTCTGTGTTATAATGGAAGGTTTTTTGTGATGTATGAAACTTGTGTTTTTTATATATAAATGAGTATAGTTAGATTAGTGTCGTGGTAATGCCTGTTTTCATCTGTAAATAGTTTTAAGTATGTACACGAGGCACTACTGATTTATTGCAGTGTTCAGTCTTAGTTTTTACTTTTATTCTTAAAGCATTCAGTTTTGCTTTCAATTTTATGTACCTTAGTTCTAAAGTTAGATTTGCAGATGTGTACAGATAGTACATATTTATGTATTGCACATAATCATGCTATTCAGCATTGATGCTATATTGTATTATGTAAATAATAAAAGCCATGTACAGAGGGAGACTTTCCACTTGTTTTTTGGGTTTTTAAGCCATAGTTAGATATCCTAAAGGGGGATAATTAGGAAATGTTTGATATTGAACTTTAGTCGTGTTTATAGACTTTGCATGGCTATATTTTTTTTTCATTTTCATTCCTAAACATTCACATAAGAACCATGAGATGAGTGTTAAACATCTTGTATGGTACATAATAGGCAGTTTAATCTTAAAGACACAAATAGGCACTTTTAGGATCAAAACTGTCAGAATTTAGGTCAGTTATTCCATCCTATCTCCCTTTTCTCTTTTTTCACTTTATAAATGGTACTTTAGGCATTACAATTGGTTTATAGCAACTGGCATAGTTTTATTTGGGGTTTGATTCTAATGTTGAGATGGTCCCATGGGCTTGGTCTTTGCAGGTGTCATGTGAGAGAATAACAAGAGCTAACAGTGGCATGTTGACTTGGCCAATGCAATAGCTGAAGCCAAAAAGCACAGAACCATTACATCTCGATGGAGTTGGAAATGGAAATACTCAGTACTTAACGTAATGATTCGCTACCACCTGTCACAGTTCTTTGCTGCTACTTTTGCTTCAGGTGAGGGGATGTGTATACTATTGAAGATCAGATAAGGATAGTGTCTTGAATTATGAAGGATACTGAATCACAGTTGAGCTAAAAATTGTAGTGTTAGAAGGCAAACAATTTTTATTCAAAGTTTAAGACTTTGTTTTCCTTCAGTGTTTTTAAATCGTCAGGTTTTGAAATCCAAGAAGGGTATATTGGGGGCAAAGAAGACAGATGGGAAGATGATGGACTCTTGGGCTTCAGTTGTCTGTAATGGTCTTTGAAATAAGTAGCATGAGATTATGGTAATGCTTCCATAATCATAATCATTTCATAATCATTTCTTATGCAAAATACTAATTTAGAACATATCTGAGTTAAGGATTTGATTAGTCAGGAGCATCAGTTGGGGAGAAGGGATCAAAGTGTAAGGCAACTAGGAAGATTCAAGTGTACCAGGAAACCTGGTATTCAAACCTGAAAGTTTCTCAGGCAAGATTATATAGAAATGGACTTTAACTTTGAAATGTACACTGATGTAAAGCATTTCAAGACTTAAGACCACATTTCTCCTTGCGCTTTGTACGTCCCTACCCCAGACGTGTTTTGACAGTGATGATATGAATTACCTATATGGCATAGGGATAGTCTCTTTATCATAGCTCTTTTTCAGTGGGCTTTATCTGCAAAACTAGGGCCTATGGTTTGAGCAGAAGTGGTTTTTCCACAGCATGAAATTGCAAAGGAAAAAACTGCAATATTGGTGAAATGACTTACTAGTTAAGATAATGGACCCTAAAACCAGGCTGTTTCATCTGTAAGTAATGATAAAAAATACCTGTCACTTGATGTTCCGTATTAAATTTTTTAAGGACTTAATTTTAGGTTCACAGCAAAGTTGAGAGAGAAGTGCAGAGATTTCCCATGCACCCTCTTAACCCACACCACATACATTGCTGTATTACCAACATCTACCACTAGAGTGATAACATTTTGTTAAAGTTGATGAACCTGTATTAACAAAGTCCATAAATTATAGTCAACTATTGGTGTTTTCTGAGTTTGCAGAAATCTGTAGGACAAATCCATCATAATATACAACTGCCAACTACTGACCTTTTTACTGCTGCTATAATTTTTCCTCTTCCAGAATGTACATGTGGAATTGTACAGTACATATGCAACCTTTTCAGATTGGCTTCTTAGTAATCACTTAAGTTTTCTTCATTCCTTTTCATGGCTTGACAGCTCATTTTATTTAGTCTTGAATAATCCATTTTCTGGATGTGCCACAGTGTATTCCATACCCCTACTGAAGGATATCTTGGTTGCTTGCAAGTTTGGGTGGTTATGAATAAAGCTGTTAACAAACATTAGCAGATTTGTGTGGAATTAAGTTTTCAACTCTTGGGTAGGTAATATGTAAGTATATATTTGGTTTTGTAAGAAATCATCAAACTCTTCCAAAATTGTTATACAATTTTGCAGTTTTACAGCTTTGAAAGAGTTTCTATTCCACATCTTCACCAGTATTTGATATCAGTGTTCCAGGTTTTGGCTGTTCAAAACAGGCAGTTAAATCTCATCGTGGTAACTTGATGAATCTTTAGTATTAATTTGCAATCTATTTGTATATCTTTGATGATGTGTCTGATAAGCTCTTTGGCCCAGTAGTTTTCCTACTGAGTTTTTTAAGAGTTCTTTCTGTGTCTTGGATAACAATTCTTTATCAGATGTGTCTTGCAATCTGTAGTTTGTTCTCGGGTTATTGCTAATTTTAACATCCTAGCGTAATTTCTAGAACTTGAAAGAAAAATTTTTGATAATAGGATTAGTTACATTGTTATAATGAAAAGGTAAACATCTATAACTTTCAGTTTTAAGTGATTAGAATCATTTTCAGTTGCATTAAATCAAATTCTTTGCTAAGAGTGGGCAAAAATCTAAGTAATATAACAGCATATTAAGCATATTAGTTATGATTGTGTTGTTTGAATTGGTAATATATTAACAGGATTTGATCTGTAGTTTGTTCTCGGGTTATTGCTAATTTTAACATCCTAGCGTAATTTCTAGAACTTGAAAGAAAAATTTTTGATAATAGGATTAGTTACATTGTTATAATGAAAAGGTAAACATCTATAACTTTCAGTTTTAAGTGATTAGAATCATTTTCAGTTGCATTAAATCAAATTCTTTGCTAAGAGTGGGCAAAAATCTAAGTAATATAACAGCATATTAAGCATATTAGTTATGATTGTGTTGTTTGAATTGGTAATATATTAACAGGATTTGAAACTGAATTCATTGATACACGTTGAGGAGCAAAGCAGCTTTCATCTTGTTGCATATGCCCCGTTCCAAAGATAAGTTTTAGGTAACTGTCATAACTTGGAAAGTGTATCTCCTCTGTGTCATGTAAATGTTTGTGTACAGAGACTTAATTTGACTCTTGCTTAAAAATTTGAATGCAAGTTTCAGTGAATTTTGTTCATAAATTTAGCTTATAATTTTGGAGGGAATGATGGGTGTGGTTTCAGAATGATTAGCAGTAAGATTATATAGTCTTAAACTACATAGAAAGGTTTCCATGGGCAAAGCAGTGTGTTGTTAACAACTAATTTGAAATTTGATAAAAAAGTTTCTTATGTTTGTCCAATCTGCTTTAAAGCAAATGTGCATAGACAGCAATACAGAAGTGCCGTTTAATGCTTATTACTATTTTCACACACAAACTCTGGTTTTTAATTCATATAAAAGCAAAGAGCATTATTTTGTGTTTTTCCCTAGGGTGCATTTCTGTTCTAGAAGTAAAAGTTAAACCATTTTGTGGCATTAATGTAAGACTCCATTTTGTTTACAACTAAGTACTCTTTCCTTTCTGGGATAGGTACTGACTTGTGATTGTACTTCGCACGTGATACCTAAGTAAACAGCAAGATGACAAAAGGTATATGTTACATTCTAATTGGTTAACAGTCTGTTTTGACTATATTTTTTGCTGACAGTTTTGATTGAAATAGTCACCATATAACCTCAAATACATATATCTGAAACCATCAATAACACACCAAGGCTGTTCAGGAATTCAGTTGAGTCACTGTCATGTCCGACTCTTTGAGACGCTAGACCACAACACGCCAGGCCTCCCTGTCCATCCCAACTCCTGGAGTTTACTCAAATTCATCTCCATTGAGTGGGTGATGCCATCCAACCATCTCATCCTCTGTCATCCCCTTTTGCCCTCAAATTTTCCCAACATCGAAAAGGGTCTTTTCCGATGAGCCAGTTCTTCGCATCAGGTGGCCAAAGTATTAGAGCTTCAGCATCAGTTGACTTCAGTCACTCAGTCAAGCCCGGCTTTTTGTGACCCCATGAATCTCAGGACGCCAGGCCTCCCTGTCCATCACGAACTCCCAGAGTCCACCCAAACCCATGTCCATTGAGTCGGTGATGCCATCCAACCATCTCATCCTCTGTTGTCCCTGTCTGCCTTCAATTTTTCCTAGCATCAGGGTCTTTTCCAGTGAGTCAGTTCTTTGCATCAAGTGGCCAAAGTATTGGACTTTCAGCTTCAACAGCAGTCTTACCAATGAACACCAAGACTGATCTTTAGGATGGACTGGTTGGATCTCCTTGCAGTCCAAGGGACTCAAGAGTCTTCTCCAACACCACAGTTCAAAAGCATCAATTCTTCGGCGCTCAGCTTTCTTCATAGTCCAACTCTCACATCCATGCATGACGACTGGAAAAACCAAAGCCTTGACTAGACAGACCTTTGTTGGCAAAGTAACGTCTCTACTTTTTAATATGCTGTCTAGGTTGGTCATAACTTTCCTTCCAAGGAGTAAGCATCTTTTAATTTCATGACTGCAGTCACCATCTGCAGCAATTTTGGAGCCCAGAAAAATAAAGTCAGCCACTGTTTCCCCATCATTTGCCGTGAAGTGGGACCAGATGCCATGATCTTAGTTTTCTGAATACTGAGCTTTAAGCCAACTTTTTCACTCTTCCTCTCTCACTTTCATCAAGAGGCTCTTTAGTTCTTCACTTTCTGCCATGAGGTAGGGTTATCTGCATATTTGAGGTTATTGATATTTCTCCCAGAAATCTTGATTCCAGTTTGTGCTTCCTCCAACCCAGAGTTTCTCATGATGTAGTTAAATAAGCTGCATATAAGTTAAATAAGCAGGGTGACAATATACAGCAGTGACGTACTCCTTTTCCTATTTGATAACAGTCTGTTCCATGTCCATGCTTCCAGACCTGCATATAGGTTTCTCAAGAGGCAGGTCAGGTGGTCTGGTATTCCCGTCTCCTTCAGAATTTTCCACAGTTTATTGTGATCCACACAGTCAAGGGCTTTGGCATAGTCAATAAAGCAGAAATAGATGTTTTTCTGGAACTCTCACTTTTGATGATCCAACGGATGTTGGCAATTTGATCTCTGGTTCCTCTGCCTTTTCTAAAACCAGCTTGAATATCTTGAAGTTCACAGTTCACGTACTGCTGAAGCCTGGCTTGGAGAATTTTGAGCATTACTTGACTAGCATGTGAGATGAGTGCAATTGTGTAGTAGTTTGAGCATTCTTTTGCATTGCCTTTCTTTGGGATTGGAATGAAAACTGACCTTTTCCAGTCCTGTGGCCACTGCTGAGTTTTCCAAATTTGCTGGCATACTGAGTGCAGCACTTTCACAGCATCATCTTTCAGGATTTGAAACAGCTCAACTGGAATTCCATCACCTCCACTAGCTTTGTTCATAGTGATGATTTCTAAGGCCCACTTGACTTCACATTCCAGGATGTCTGGCTCTAGATGTGTGATCACACTATGATTATCTGTGTCGTGAAGATCTTTTTTGTATAGTTTTGTTCTTGCCAACTCTTAATATCTTCTGCCTCTGTTAGGTCCATACCATTTCTGTCCTTTATCGAGCCCATTTTTGCATGAAATGTTCCCTGGGTATCTAGTTTTCTTGAAGAGATCTCTAGTCTTTCCCATTCTGTTGTTTTCCTCTATTTCTTTGCATTGATCCCTGAAGAAGTCTTTCTTATCTCTTCTTGCTATTCTTTGGAACTCTGCTTCAGATGCTTATATCTTTCCTTTTCTCCTTTGCTTTTAGCTTCGCTTCTTTTCACAGCTATTTGTGAAGCCTCCCCAGACAGCCATTTTGCTTTTTTACATTTCTTTTTCTTGGGGATAGTCTTGATCTCTGTCTTCTATACAATGTCACGAACCTCCGTCCATAGTTCATCAGGCACTCTATCTGATCTAGTCCCTTAAATCTATTTATCACTTCCACTGTATAATCATCGGCCATTTCATGTAGGTCATAACAGAATGGTGTAGTGGCTTTCCCTACTTTCTTCAATTTCAGTCTGTATTTGGCAATAAGGAGTCCATGATCTGAGCCACAGTCAGCTCCTGGTCTTGTTTTTGCTGACAGTGTAGAGCTCCATATTTGTCTGCAAAGAATATGATCATCTGATTTTGGTATTGACCATCTGGTAATGTCCATGTGTAGTCTTCTCTTGTGTTATTGGAAGAGGGTATTCGGGAATTAGGGTAAAAGTCTACTCAGAAATGAATAAGAAATCTTTCTAACATATTTCTTAAATTTTAGTTGAATGCAAAAACTGTTTATAAAACAGCAATTACTTGAGCACTTATTCTTTTGGAGTTAGGAATCAGCCAGAAAAAAATATAAACAAACTAGCCTAGATGAACTCAACTTAAACCCCAGCATCTTGAGTAATTTGTGTGTATGGTGGTTTAGTCGCTAAGTTGTGTTCGACTCTTGTGACGCCATAGACTGTAGCCTGGCAGGCTCCTCTGTCCGTGGTATTCTCCAGGCAAGAATACTGGAGTGGGTTGCCATTTCCTTCTTTAGGGGATCTTTCTGACCCAGGAATTGAACCCAGGTCTCCTGAACTGCAGGCAGATTGTTTACTGACTGAGCTATGAGGGAAGCCCTAATTTGTGTGTATAACCCACAGCAAATTAAAAAATAATAGCTAATTCTTGCTATGTTAAAAGCTTCTGTTTTCTCCTCCCCTCCTCATTACTAAAAAAAAAAAAAAAAATGCATTCAAACATGCAAATTAAATACCAATCAAATATGATTTAGAGTTTCTTTAAGCATTTCTTAAAAAAACAAAAACAAAACTAACTTACCCTGATGTGCTAGTTCCATATCCAAACCTATGAGAATAGTACTTCCTTACTAGAGATGTTTCTTCAGGTATTCCTCCCCTAGACATAGCTCATGTGCTTAGGAATATCACACATGTACTAAAAATAATTGGCTTCTAATATCTTGCACGAAACAATGCTGTCAATATAATTCTGTAAAAATTATACTTTAAAAATTTTAAATATGAATAGTATGCTCCCCTACCCATTAGCCTCTAGCATCTATGTTATTTAAGTGGCTGCTAAAATTATCCATGTCTGAATACTTTTCATTACTAGCTATTCTATGGTTTATTTGGTTGGCATGAAAATGAGATTAAATATTCGAGATAACCAGTTTTTTCAGTGACTAGATTATGTATCAGGTGACAGAAACATGAGACTTCTGAAATTTATTAAAGTGATAACACCCATTAAAATGCAGTCAACAGGCATCAAGATATGCATTCATATTCATGCATGGTCCTTTAGCAGTCAAGAGATGGGCATGTTAATTTGGATTTTTGATTAAAAGGATGTGAGGCTTTCAAAGTTGATGAAGAGCAGCACTTTTTAGTTGGTTAATTGGAACCAAGAATTTTCTAGACTCTTAAGAAAGGTATTTTTAAGGATCCTAGTATTACAGCTAACCAATGATCAGATCTGCCCAGTGATGGATATATAAACCCTTGGAAAGACCCCATACTGTATTGAAAGTAATGTTTCGTACTGAATCAAGCATTTCAAATTTTGCAGTAAAGTTACCTTGTCCAGTGTCATGTATTATAAAGCTGAAGGACCAATGGCTGCTTTTTTAATGAGCTGGATGTATGACATGTAGTAGAAACCAAATAAAACAGACCTATTAAAATTGTTACAAAGGGTTCTCATAGGTTTTATCTGGGAAGCTATGTCATCCTTTACTGAGAACTGAGAGGAGCCAATAAATTATGTTGACATTGAGCTTCTCCCTATGTCTGAGACATGCTGTGTGAGCAGAAATAGTGAAGCATACATCGTTTCTGCTTTCAAGAAGCTAATGATGTACTATATTAGGTAAGAATGATCTCAATTACTACATTGGCCATGTTGATTTTATAACTGAGAATGTATGTTTGAGTTTTAGAAGGATGAGTGGTTAGAATTAATGTTGGATATCATCCAATATATATCATTACCTGAAAATTTGCCACTGTTGTAAGTGGAAAGTAAATTTTTCATTCCAAGCTGGGAAAACTGGAGTAGGTGGTGGTTAGATAATAGCTTTAAAGTCAGTTCAGGTTTGTGACTGAAGAAGTGTGACTCTGGAAAAGTTACTTAATCTTGAGTAACTGAGTACCTTCACCTGTGCAATCTTTAAAGATGAAAGTGAGATTGACTATAACAGTAATGTCGAGTAATGTTAAGCACATTTTAAGTGCCTAATACAGATTCAGTGTTTCATAGCTATACTTACATAACTATATTTGAGGCCAGATTCTTATCTTTGCAGTGTAACAGTCGTTTTGCAATCAACTAAAATTCATTTGGTGAAATGGAAAGAAAGCCCCACTGCTAGTTTCTCTCTGTAAGGCTGACAGTTCTTAAGCTGGGATACACATGTCCCTGGAACTGCATGCAAAGTCTGGAGTCTGTGTTTCTTGGCAGAATTTTCAAATTGATCCATGACTCAAAGATGACTCAGGATCTAAACAGCTTTCCTAGGAAGAACCTTGAGTATTTTAAGAGGGAGCTAGCTGTTATACAAGCCAGAAATAACAAATTGTTCAGACAATATTAAAAGAAAAGCAGAACCTTTTCTCTTGTTAGAGGCAGTAGCGATGGCTCCATGGGCTAAAGGAGGAAATGAATTCAGTTCAGTTCAGTCGCTCAGTCAATATCTGACTCTGTGACCCCATGGACTGCAGCACACCAGACCTCCCTGTCCATTGCCGACTCCCGGAGTTTATTGAAACTCATGTGCATTGAGTCAGTGATCCATCAAACCATCTCATCCTCTGTCGCCCCCTTCTTCTCCTACCTTCTATCTTTCCCAGCATCAAAGTCTTTTCCAATGAGTCAGTTTTTCCCATCAGGTGGCCAAAGTATTGGAGCTTCAGCATCAGTCTTTCCAGTGAATATTCAGGACTGGTTTCCTTAGGATGGACTGGTTGGGTCTCCTTGCAGTCCAAGGGACTCTCAAGAATCTTCTCCAACACCACAGTTCAAAAGCATCAATTCTATGGCACTCAGCTTTCTTTAAAGTCCAACTCTCACATCCATACATGAATTGGTGGGTCACAAACAGTTCTCCAGTCTTCTAAAAAATAATATTTCTTTGCCATTTTAAATTTGCTTTTCCCCGATATCCCTATCCTGCTCTTCCCAAAACCAGTCTAGGGCCTTATGACATCATGCTTTGCATAATACACATTCTTGAAAGCCAAGAAATGAGTTTCAAGCACGTTATCTTAACATAGTGATTGTCTTAACCTTGTAAGTCTTACTGTCCTCTCACAACATTGGCTGAAATTGTAATATGTGCTGGAGAGAAACTAAAGCATCTTTGTGGTATTATTTTCCAGGCTAGAATAGTAGAAAAGTTGAAAGTTACTCAGGATAATAGCACTTTATTACTGAATGATTCCTCTTCTTGTATGTATTATCTCCCTGAACCCATATCCCAGCCTGTTATTGCTGGAAGAATGTCTTAGAATCAATCTTTGAAACTCTTCTAGTGCTTCTTTCCCAGTCCATTGATTTAGACACAGAAGATGGATGAGATTTGCCTAAATCATGCCTAAGAGTAGCAAGATGGCCTAAATCTTTTACCACAGTTATTCCCAAACTTGTGGATCACCAAAATCAAAATAGCAACAGCAAAAACACATACTTGGGTCTCAATTTTTGGTAAATCAGAATATCTGGGAGAATCTTTATTTTTGACAGCTCTCCCCTACATGATTTTATTAAATCAGATTTGGAAAACACTGTTTAGAATACATGTCTCCTCTCACACAAATAACCCATGATGTATAAATAGGCATGAGCTTGAACAGTTCAGTGTCTCCTTCACTGAACTATTACAAATGGAGCTTTCTGTTGCTGTTATCATCTCCACTTTAAAGCATTGGTACATGTGGCTTCTTTTAGAACTCTTGTATTTTCTATCCATGATTTCTAATACCACGTTAAGAGTATTTGCAAAATACTAAGGTAAAAGCAGATCCATTGTAGTTGTAATCCCATGGTTCCTTAATATGTGGCTCAGACATTTCACCTGGAAATCCTTCCCGAGAGTAACAACTTAATCGCATTGTCTTTGGAGTTCTGTGAAACTCAACAATAAAACTCAATAAATGCCTATGCTTTAAAGGCTTTGATGCCTGTCTACCAATCTCACTTTAAAATTCATTGGTGGCACTTGCTGGCTCTTGCACAACTTCTCTGCTTGGGTATGTGTGTGCTCAGTCGTGTCTGACTCTGTGAGTCCATGGACTGTAGCCTGCCAGGCTTCTCTGTCCATGGGATTTTTCCAGGCAAGAATAATGGAGTGGGTTGCCATTTCCTACTCCAGGGGATCTTCCCCATCCAGGGATCAAACCAGTGTCTCCTCCATTGGCAGGTGGGTTCTTTACCATTGCGCTGTCTGTACTCACCAGAGAAGTTGGCTTTTCTACAACTTCCTGGCCTAAGTACACCATCCTTTTTTCCTGACATTTTACCTTACTTAATTTTACTTTACCTTACTTGTGCACTGATAATACTTTATTTGCCAACCAGCCTTGAAGGAAGGCTATTTAAAGCTGTAGTTGGAAAAAAAAAAAAGATGTAGTTGCACTTCCCCAGGTCTGGAGAAGAGTTAAGGAATGGCAGTGGGAATAAAGATTTCATTAATATTTTTCCTCTTCATTGTGTGAATTCTTGAGAAAGATTTAGCAAGAATCCAAGACAAGGAAATCAGACAGCTCCCAGCATACCTACTGTCAGTGTTCCCTGGCACAACTTCAGAATCTTATCAGAAGCATTTTCAGAACAGTAGTACCCGTTTATGTAAGTATAACTACATAATCAAAAGGTAGATATAAATATGCAGTCATTACTAAGGTCTTGACTTCATCTCTCTAAATGCAATCCAGGGTCACATGAGCATATACTAAGGGAATACAGAAGGGTTACTAGATTGAATTTTTGGTCCCGAGAGAGATGGGACAGAGTCATTCAAAGAAGTGTGCTCGTGATCTCAGGGACAGAGGAAGGGCCCCAGGGTTGGAGTGAGGTAGAGGTGACTTTAACTGAAGAGGCTGGGCATCCTTAGATAATGTGTCTTAAAGAGGAGCATAGTGGGAAAATATCAAGAACCTTGAAATTATACTCAACTCGTTGCTTCAGTTCTTAACAGCAGTGTGGTTTGGAGCATGTTACTTAACCCCTATGTTTCTTTCAATGGGAAAATGGGCCTAACAAGACAATTTTATGGGATTTTTGTCCCAATTAAATGAAACAAAATCTAAAGAGGTGACCACAACATTTAGCACAGAACTGATGCTGATGCTTAAAAATATTTGCACCCTTTCTTTGCCATTGCACCTTCACTCTGCCTTCCCTCATCAACCCGAATTATCTCAACCAAGTTAAGCAAGATCAGAGCTGGAAAGGAGTGGAGGAGATATCGATGTTAAGCTCTCAATGATTATTATAAAAGCAGAATGGTTTATCTCCCTCCTGTGGAAGAGAAAGTGCTATTAATATAACAGTTGAGATGAATTCTGGTAGTGAAACCCCTCAGATTGATACTTGTCTAAGTCAGGTTACCTATGTTGCAAGAGTAGGTCATCAGCTGTAGCCCAAGATGGATGCATTAATAGGGGTCTGGGGAAGATATAAGGTATCTTCTGCAAGGTATTTAGAAGGATTCTGAGGCCCCTCCTGCAAAGGGCAGCAGATTTAAGAAGTGGTTTGCTGCTGCTGCTGCTGCTGCTGCTAAGTCACTTCAGTTGTGTCCGACCCTGTGCGACCCCATAGACGGCAGCCCACCAGGCTCCCCCGTCCCTGGGATTCTCCGGCAAGAACACTGGGTTGCCATTTCCTTCAAGAAGTGGTTTACATAGTGGCAAGTCCAGACAGAGTAGACGGAATGACCATATAGGAGCCAAAAGAGTTCCCCTTGAGATGAAAAGTATAATGACTTTGGGGACCTCCTGAGAGAAGGTAGAGATGAGCTATTAGGCAGTTTTGTTTTCTTGGTATTTTTTGACCTAAGTATCTGCTATGTGCTAGGCCATCTTGTAATTTAGGTTTACAGCACTTCCTTGGTGACCTGTGATACATGGACTGCAAATGAACTTCATTGTAACCTGTTGTAAATTATCTGTAGCTGACTTGTATATATACCAATATATACTATACTCCCATGAATTGAGTTGAACTAGATTTGACTTTATGTGCCAAACCAGAGCTGACTTGTTTAAAAATTCCTCTTTATCTTTTCTTGCTTTGAGAACTGTATGACAGTGCATAAATATTTGAACACGACAAATTTAATGTGACATTTTCTACCTCTACTGTCAAAATTGAGCCAATGAGATTCGTTGAGTTCGTTTTATTTGGTCCATTAGAGAATCCTAGGATTTGAAAACAGTAGTTAATCACTTCTGTAGCAAAGTTAGGTCAATAATAAAACCGTAAAAAGCCAAGAGTAACACATTCATGGTGTCAGGACCCCATTATAGTATTACAGTGGTTCTTCAGTAATGAACTGACAATGATTTGGTCTCACATTTTAGCTGATATAATATGAAGGATAATTCCAAAAGCAGTCAAATAATTATTAGCACCATATGAAGGAAGAATAAGAGGTAACAATGTAAAACATAATTTTTGATATTTTTCTTTCTTTAGCTGAAGATTCTGAATTATAAAAATGTTTTCCCACAGTTGAATTCAAATGTCTATTTACATGTTTTTCACCTCCACTAATTTGCAGGTTTTATACCCACCTTTGTATCACCAATGTCTAAGTGCCTGTACACAGTAGGAGCCCGAAGAGGGTACATCTCTCCTAAAGATCAATTTCTTTGCAAATCAGTGTACAGAGTTTCCTAGGGCTTCCATAACAAATTACTACAAATTTGGTGCCTTCAAACAATAGAAATTTATTCTGTCATAGTTCTTGAGGCTACAAGTCTGAAACTGAGTTGTCAGCAAGATTGGTTCCTTACGGAGACTCTGAGGGAGAATCCAACCTATGCTTCTCTCCTGGCTTCTGATGGTTGTCGGCAGTCCTTGACATTCCCTGACTTGAATCACTCCAGTCTCTGACGCTTGACTTCACATGGCCTTCTTTCTTGCTGTGTGTCCAAATTTCTCTTTCCTTTCTCTTATAAAGATGACAGTCATTGGATGTAGAGACCATCCTAACCCAGTATGACCATTTTTTAACTTGATCTTCTGAATAAGATCACATTAACAGGTTCCAGGGATTAGGATATAAATGTGTCTTTTTGGGAGACACAATTCAACCCAGTCCATAAAAGACATGACTAAGGATTAGAATAAATTTTCAAGGATTAGAATAACTTTCCAAGGAGTCTTGCTTTATCCATTATGATACAGAAAAAACAATTATGTTGATGATGATCCAGATATGATTTTTACATGAATATTAGTTATCAAGACTTTATTAACAATCTTCCCGCAGATAAAAATTATATTAATACAGTTTCCTTGATATGACAGATTCATAAAGAGACCAATATGTCTCTTTGAGATTATGATGATGATTCTAAAAGTTTTCATTTCCTTCTGGTTGTGGAAAACATTGGCATTTATTTTCTTTTTTTTTTTTTTTTTGGTAAAGACTGCTTTATTGGTGGCAGCTAATACAAGTCAATAAATATTGATCCCCAAAGAACTCAGTTATGTATCAGATTACTGGTCCACAGAGAGCTGAATGGAATTGAACCAAATGAATGCTGGGAGGATAAACTGAAGTCAATCCTGCTTCTTGGGAAATGAAGCCACAGCCAGTTCATACATGGCATATGCCGTTCCTGTTTCCCGGGAGTACTGAGCGTCTACTTTCTTGCTTTCTTCAAGTTCCAGCTTGTAGACCTGTAAGCACTCATGAAAAAATGCAGTATTTTCAATAATTACATATGGCAGCCAGAGAACATTTTACAATCTTTTTTTTTTTTTTTTCATGGTAAAGACTGCTTTATTGGTGGCAGCTAATACAAGTCAATAAATATTGATCCCCAAAGAACTCAGTTATGTATCAGATTACTGGTCCACAGAGAGCTGAATGGAATTGAACCAAATGAATGCTGGGAGGATAAACTGAAGTCAATCCTGCTTCTTGGGAAATGAAGCCACAGCCAGTTCATACATGGCATATGCCGTTCCACCAACTGTAAGAATCATGGTGGCTCTATAAAGGAGGGCATCAGCTATCCCACCCTTCAGATGCACTGGAATTCCATTATCCTCCTGAAACAGCTTTTGTTTCTCTGGAACCTTATTTTCAAACTGCCTGCGTGAAGCAGTACTTATGGTCCTCTTAGCAATCTGATGGACAGCCAGAAGATTCCGCAGCATCTTGGCTCAGTTACTGCCCACCAACCGCGACAACTGACCACCAGCAACGAGAACGCCTCACGCTGGAACCGGAACTACCGGCATTTATTTTCAATGTTGACATGTATTTTGAAGGATTCAGAAGAAAATGATCTCTGGCTACATGGCAGCAAAAGTGCTGCCTGCTTACCATCCCAGTTCCTCTTCCCCAGTACACGGGAAGACAGTTCTTCTCAAGGTTCTTTGCAGTTAGACATGTGTCACAATCTGACTAACACACTAGGCAGAACTGAAGTAAGCCACTTCTAAATTTAGCCCTTGAAACATTCTGCTTAAGCCTCCTTCCTCCCCTTTCCCTGTTAGGATGACTTTGGGCCACATTTTCCAGTAGCACAGTTACCAGATGGAGGAGGGCTACCTGGCTTATCCCAGTGGGACAGGAGTAATGAATGAAGTTGTACTGGTGCCTCATGGCTCAGCTCGCTAAGGCAACTCTGGCTCATGCAAGTATATAACGTCATCTAACTCAAAGAAAACAGAGTTTGATGCATTTAAAGCTCTTTGAATACAAGGACTGACTGAGATGAATTTATCTTTATATTTCTAGCATTGTTCATTGTGACGTTTGTTTTTCTTTATAGCAGGAATCAATCTTCAAGAGCTAGTATGTATAATTTTTTCCAGCTATCATGCTATTTGTAATGAAAATTCATCGTTTGGCATCTTATAATTTTTAACTACTTAAAAGGAACAGAAAAATAAGCAGCAACAACAAATGCAAAAAAACAGTGAGTGCCTCCCGTGTCATGCTCTCTCTCATTAAATAGGTAATAGAACATATTTATTTTATTTTTGGATGTGCTGGGTCTTTGTTCCTGTGTGCAGACTTTCTCTAGTTGCAGTGAGGGAGGGCTATTCTTCCTTGTAATGCACAGGCTTCTCATTATAGTAGCTTCTCCTGTTGTGGAACACAGGCCATAGGCGCATGGACTTAAATAGTTGCAGCATGCAGGCTCAGTAGTTGTAGCACACAGGATTTAGTTGCTCTGAGGCATCTGGAATATTCCCAGACCAGAGATCAAACCCATGGCCCCTGCCTTAGCACCAGGGAAGTCATGGAACATAATTACTAGAACAAGATAGTGAGAGTGCTCTCTAGGTTTTGGAAACTTATAAAGTTCCAGTTGCTCAGTCATGTCTGACTCTTTGCAACCCCATAGACTACAGCACGCCAGGCTTTCCCTGTCCATCATCAACTCCCGGAGCCTACTCAGACTCATGTCCATCGCATTGGTGATGCCACCTAACCATACCATCCTCTCTTCCCAAATTGAATCTTTACCAGCATGAAGGTCTTTTCTAGTGAGTCAGTTCTTCTCATCAGGTGGCCAAAGTATTGGAGTTTCAGCTTCAGCATTAATCCTTCCAATGAATATTCAGGACTATTTCCTTTAGGATAGACTGGTTGGATCTCCTTGCAGTCCAAGGAATTCTCAAGTGTCTTCTCCAACACCACAGTTCAAAAGCATTTATTCTTTGGCGCTCAGCTTTCTTTATAGTCCAACTCTGACATCCATACATGACTACTAGAAAAACCGTAGCTTTGACTAGGCAGACCTTTATTGGCAAAGTAATGTCTCTGCTTTTTAATAAGCTGTCTAGGTTGGTCATAGCCTTCCTTCCAAAGAGCAAGTGTCTTTTAATTTCAAAAGTCTGTCACTGTTTTCATTGTTTCCCAATCTATTTGCCATGAAGTAATGGAACTGGATGTCATGATCTTATTTTTCTGTATGTTAAGTTTTAAGTCAACTTTTTCACTCTCCTCTTTCACTTTCATCAAGAGGCTCTTTAGTTCTTCTTCACTTTCTGCCATAAGGGTGGTGTCATCTTTGTATTTGAGGTTATTGATGTTTCCTCCTAGCAATCTTGACTGCAGCCTGTACTTCATCCAGCCCGGCATTTTGCATGATGTACTCTGCATAGAAGTTAAATAAGCAGGGTGACAATATGCAGCCTTGACGTACTCCTTTTCCTATTTGGAACCAGTCTGTTGTTCCCTGTCCAATTCTAAGTGTGGCTTCTTGATCCAAATACAGATTTCTCAGACAGCAGGTCAGGTGGTCTGGTATTCCCATCTCTTGAAGAATTTTCCACAGTTGGTTGTGATCCACACAGTCAAAGGCTTTGGCATAGTCAATATACCTGAAGTAGATGTTTTTCTGGAACTCTTTTGCTTTTTCAATGATCCAGCCAATGTTGGCAATTTGATCTGGTTTCTCTGCCTTTTCTTTTTTTTTTTTTAATTTAAATTTATTTATTTTAATTGGAGGGTAATTACTTTACAATATTGTATTGGTTTTGCCATACATCAACATGAATCCACCATGGGCGTCTCTGCCTTTTCTAAATCCAGCTTGAATATCTGAAAGTTCACAGTTCACATACGGTTGAAGCCTGGCTTGGAGATTTTGAACATTACTTTGCTAGTGTGTGAGATGAGTGCAATTGTGTGGTGATTTTTATATTGTTTGCTATTGCCTTTCTTTGGGATTGGAATAAAAACTGACCTTTTCCAGTCCTGTGGCCACTGCTCAGTTTTCCAAATTTGCTGACATATTGAGTGCAGCACTTTCACAGCATCATTTTTTAGGATTTGAAATAACTCAACTGGAATTCCATCACCTCTACTAGCTTTGTTCATAGTGATGCTTCCTAAGGCCCACTTGACTTTGTATTCCAGGATGTCTGGCTTTAGGTGAATGATCACACCATCGTGGTTATTTGGGTCATGAAGATGTTTTTTGTATAATTCTTCTGTGTATTCTTGACAGCTCTTCTTAATATCTTCTGCTTCTGTTAGGTCCATACCATTTCTGTCCTTTATTGTGCCTACTTCTACATGAAATATTCCCTTGATATCTCTAATTTTCTTGAAGGAACTCGCTAGTCTATCTATACACAGAAAATAAATTATCTAGAAGAAAACTCACAAATTTATAAAATAGTCTTAAAAGGATGGAAAATCACCCCATTCTAGATTGATCCAGAGCAGCAGCTGTTTTATGACTACCAGACCCAGAATGTAGTAGGAGAGTTTACAACTGGACATCTTGGTAAATACCAAATCCATGTGTGACTATTGAGACAATTGGGGGAGGAGGTTTAGTGGGCTGTACAGACAGGAGAATTTTAACCAAAATGACTAGAGAACTAAAAAGAACAATTATAACTGACAGATCTGAACAGCCGGCTCAAATAATCTAAAAATGAGTCAGACCTTCAGTCTGATGACAACTTTGACAAGACTTTTGGAAGTGACAACAAATGGAAGCTTTTTGCATCTAGATCAACATAACTGTTAATTAGAGCCCCCAAGGGGTTGATGCATTTAGCAAATGGTTGTTTTATGTACATTTTCATTTTCAATGCTTCAATAAGTTGCTTGCTGATAAAAATATAACCTCATTTTCATATTCTTGTAATGGAAGCACTTCTTTAGAGTTTGGTAAATGATTCGAAGTGTGAGTCCAAAGTTGGTGGAGGTGAGAATGTTTTGTGTCTACTGGGTATGACAATAGTGTGGAAAAGGTTTCAAAGACTGTGCTCCATTTGCAAACAAATTTTCCAAATTCCTTTGGAAAAATAAAAAATAACTCCAATGCTGATTACAGCTCTTTCTTATCCAGGCCCCCCCAACTAATTTTTTTTAATACATAAATGCATTTGTTGCTGCTTTGTTAATTTCTTTCAAAATAGTATATAATTCAGTCTTGCCTTTTTTCTCTTTAGACAGATTGGTGAGGTTTTTAAATTATAGATTTAATAATACTTTGCTATTGTGTACAAGAATTAAAAAACTAATTAGCATGTCCTTAGCATTCAAAGTAGCATTGCTAGAATTGAGAAATTTCAGAGAGCAATGAAAGATGGGAGTAAGAATAATGTGAATCATTGGAGTGAGATCAGGAGCAGACCCTCTGAAAGTTTCTGTGTCATCTAGCCATCCTCTAGAAATAAGAAAGGATTTTTTTTTAATTAAAAAAATTTTTGTTTTGTTTAGTTGCAGCATGCAGGATCTTTAGTTGTGTCATTTGAACTCTTAGTTTCAGCATGTGGGATCTAATTCCCCAACCACAGATTGAACCCTGGCACCTTGTATTAGGAGCAAGGAGGAGACTTAGCCACTGCCCCACCAGAGAAGTCCCAAGAAAGAATTTTATTAAAAAGAAAGAAAACTTTTAGTCAATAATCAAGATATATTTTTGATAGAAATCTAAAATTCTTACTTAATTTTTAGTTAAATATTTTAGTCCTCTTTCACCATCCTTTGTAATTGTAAGAATAGAGAATGGAGAGAATCTATATCTGCCACTTCCCTTTATGATGAATGGAAAATAAATGGTTCCCCAGAACAGTGTTGAAGAAAAAAATTATTCATGACACTTGTCAAAGAATGGTAAGGCCAACTTAACTCAGGACCATTATGATAGGTATAGGGACCACTGCAGTGATCCAACTCAAAGTACAGAAAGGAAAAGTAGGAATTTGTAATCTAGCAACAGTAAATTGGGGGTGGGGGAGGTCACTGAACAGAAATGAGTAAGAGGAAGGAGTAAGGGAGGATTCAGGTTAAACCAGCCCAACGGGATTCTTGCTGAAAGGCAGGCTAGGGCAATCAGAGTGTGAGATTCTGGTTAAAATGATTTAGGATTTCTTATTAAAACTGGACAATGCAGAGACAATAACAGAAGCCTAAAAGTCAAGGCCTATTTGAGAAGAGAGTGCACAGGAGCCTGACTAGAGTTTGGTCAAGGAGAGAATCTTCATCAGTGGACAGAAGTGAACTGGGTCTCGAGAAAATCACAGGGTGCTTCTCGGTCTGTAAAGCAGCTCTGTGACCACAGACAGATTATCTTACCTCTGGACACCTGTAAAATGGAAGGTCTACTTTAGAAGGTATTCACGTTCTTTCCAGCTTTAACATCTGGAGACTCTGGAAGAGGTTGTTGTTCAATCTCTCAGTCGTGTCTCATCCTTTGCAACCCCATGGACTGCAGCACTCGGCCTCCAACCATCTCATCCTCTGTCACCTCCTTCTCTCCTGCCTTCAATCCTTCCCAGCATCAGGATCTTTACCAGCGAGTCAGCTCTTTGCATCAGATGGCCAAAGTATTGGAGCTTCAGCATCAGCCTTTCCAATGAATGTTCAGGACTGATTTGCTTTAGGATTGATTGGTTTGATCTCCTTGCTGTCCCAGAGACTCTCAAAAGTCTTCTCTAGCACAACTGGAAAGCATATATTCTTCAGCACTCATCTTTCTTTATGTTCCAACTCTCATCCATACATGACTCCTGGAAAAACCACAGCTTTGACTAGATGGACCTTTGTTGGCAAAGTGATGTCTTTGCTTTTTAATATGCTGTCTAGGTTTATCATAGGTTTTCTTCCAAGGAGCAAGCGTCTTTTAATCCAAAAGAGAAGGACCCTTATTTGGGCCCCATTTCCTCATAAATAAAAGGACAGAGTTAGAATTGCAGAAAGTTAGAGGTTCAGCCATTAATCCTCTTCACTGAAGCTTTCCCACGTGGAATATTTGCTAGTCTTGAGGATCACATGTGGCATTCTTCCTGGTCACAGACGTCTCTGTCTAGACTTTGTTGCACTGTCCACCAGCAAGATGAGTCTTTCATTTTGCTTCAAACTTAACTGTAGGTCAGTTCACATTTAAGTATGTAATCTGGCAATGCCTGCATCTTTCTTTCTGGAATGAATCAGTAAGCTTCGGGAGAGGAGGGTGCGAAGCGCAGTGGGAGGTAAATGCATGTAAGTGGGATCAATGGTTTCACTGACCTCATAACGAGTCTATGAATTGAAAAGACAAAATTCTCCACAGTTCCATTTCTCGACTGAAATTCTGTGGAAGGGCCTGGATTCACTGAGGCTAGAAAAATATACCCATGAAATGAATTTCTGGTAACTAATTTTGACAGAACCAGAGGAATCATGTTTCAAACGCCTTGTTCTTCACAAAGACCATGACTTCCTCACATGGTTTGTTTCACTGACAAATAGTTGCTCTCCTCAGACAGAGCTGAATCCCTCATGTGTGAGAAGCCACTTGCAATTGGCTTTCTCAGGAGAGCCTCTTGGCTACTACACATTTCTCTGAAGGGCCGCCTGCCTTTCCCTGAATGGATGCAGGATGCTGCCTCCAAGAGGAGGTGGAATCCATTGTTGTCCTTCCCCCACAGCAGCTCTTCTTGGGCTTTTAACTTAATCAGTCTCCATTTCAAGACATGAGTTCTCTCTCTTCCTCATTTTCCCATCAGTCCCACAGCAGAACATATTCCTTTTCCAAATATCTCCAACCTTTGATCACTTATCTTCCCATCAGCTGTCAGTGAGAGGTCTATTAAATGTTCCAATCTTGAAATCCTTCTGATGAAGACAAATGAGAAATAAACTTGTTGTGAAATGGCTCCTAGAGCATTTATGTCTCTCAATTTCTTTTACTTTCTCTCTGCTCTGAGGCTTAGATTTAGAATGTAGACTGGTTTCAGTGACAGATGGCAGAGGATAATCTTTCATTTCATCATAAAGTTCACCCAGAGAGGGGCTTGAAAAAAAGACCTTTCTCTTGGAAAAGTGGTGGCTTCATATTTCCTTGCTTTTGATGAAGTAGAAAAAAGCATCTCTTTTCTGATTTTCAAGACAGAGAACATGCCTTTCCTTTTAAGCTAACCCACCCTGCAAAATACTAAGTTGAGGCTGCCTTCTCCACTCTGTTTTATTTATACTTTCTGTGAGTGCCTTGCACATTTTAATTAATGATGATTTGACTGCACTAGAGCCCTAAAAATAAATAAGAAAATGGGGCTATTAAAGATAATCCAATAAACAAACTCAAGAAAAGCTGTCTTCCACTGTTATTTGTTGATATTTTTACAGGGGACAGAAGATTAAATGAAATGCAATGCTGAAATTAATTTTCAAGGTTGATAAACAAAGACAAAACATGTGATTTTAAAATGTCTTTTAAATCTTATACTGGCTAAGAAACCAATGGGCTATAATCAGATGAAGCATTTGTTTTATTCTTTGAGCAAGTTCAGCCAAAGACGGTTGTGATTTAATGAACAAAGAATATGTGTACTAGGTGTTAAAACAAGGCTAAGACAATATGACTGAGACCAGTAGCTTCTGACTTTAATCAGTAGAAGACAAAAAAGCCCCAAAACACATTGTATACTGGACAAGATCCTAGGTATTTTATGATTACCTAATAAAAATGAGTTAAGATGTTTCCAAATATGAAAGAAGGCAGATGGTTAGTTCAGATTGAAGGGAATGTTGAAGAATAAAAATCTTAATCTGGGCTGATGACTGCACATCCAAGTCACAACATGTTCAGGTAAAACTCCTCACATTTGGGCTTCGAGGAAACGTTTTAAAAGGGCACAAGATCATATGAAGAAGAATGGGCCTTTATGTGGCTTTAAATAATAGCAATGCCCATTCTCCTTCAGGTAATTTCACATGATGGTAATGATTGGAGAATACATATATGATATATGAGAGAAACCTGGATGTCATTAGACTCGAGATCAGGGAGAAACTATTTTTACATAAGTTAACAATCTCTCCTAAACTGCCCTCCTACATTGAAAGATTGACTCCAGAGAAGCTGATGAGCAAGAAAAACCTCTGTCAACTGAAAAAGAATACATAAGCTAAAAGTTGAAAATTATGTTTTATTTGGGAACCTTACTGAAGACTATAGCCCAGAGAAATCAGCCTTCCATAGCTCTAAGGGACTGTTCTAAAAAGGTAAGGGAAGAGCCAGGATACATGGAAGTTTTAGTGGGGAAAAATCTGTAGTCAAATAACAAAAGATCCCTGCTATCAATAATTATGGGCTTCCCAGATAGCTCAGTGGTAAATAATCTGCCACCAATGCTGGAGATGTGGGTTTGATCCTGGGTCAGGAAGATACCCTGGAGAAGGAAATTGCTACCCACTCCAGTCTTCTTATCTGAAAAATCTCATGGAGAGAGGGGCCTGGCGGGCTACAGTCTATGGGGTCGCTAAGAGTAGTATATTTCTTAGCGACTCAGTTCAGTTCAGTAGATCAGTCATGTCCAATTCTTTGCAACCCTATGAACCACAGCACACTAGGGCTCCCTGTCCATCACAAACTCCTGGAGTCCACCCAAACCCATGTTCATTGAGTTGGTGATGCCATCCAACCATCTCATCCTCTGTCATCCCCTTTTCCTCCTGCCCTCAATCTTTCCCAGCATCAGGGTCTTTTCAAATGAGTCAGCTCTTCGTGTCAGGTGGCCAAAGTATTGGAGTTTCAGCTTCAGCATCAGTCCTTCCAATGAACACCCAGGACTGATTTCCTTCAGGATGGACTGGTTGGATCTCGTTACAGTCCAAGGGACTCTCAAGAGTCTTCTCCAATACCACAGTTCAAAAGCATCAGTTTTTCGGTGCTCAGCTTTCTTTATAGTCCAACTCTCACATCCATACATGAGCACTGGAGAAACCATAGCCTTGACTAGATGGACCTTTGTTGGCAAAGTAATGTCTCTGCTCTTGAATATGCTGTCTAGGTTGGTCATAATTTTCCTTCCAAAGAGTAAGCGTCTTTAATTTCATGGCTGCAATCACCATCTGCAGTCATTTTGGAGCCCAGAAAAATAAAGTCTGACACTGTTTCCCCATCTATTTGCCATGAAGTGATGGGACCAGATGCCATGATCTTTGTTTTCTGAATGTTGAGCTTTAAGCCAACTTTTTCACTCTCCTCTTTCACTTTCAAGAGGCTCTTTAGTTCTTCTTCACTTTCTGCCATAAGGGTGGTGTCATCTGCATATCTGAGGTTATTGGTATTTCTCCCGGCAATCGTGATTCCAGCTTGTGCTTCTTCCTGCCCAGCGTTTCTCATGATGTACTCTGCATATAAGTTAAATAAGTAGGGTGACAATATACAGCCTTGACATACTCCTTTTCCTATTTGGAACCAGTCTGTTGTTCCATGTCCAGTTCTAACTGTTGCTTCCTGACCTGCATACAGATTTCTCAAGAGGCAGGTCAGGTGGTCTGTTATTCCCATCTCTTTCAGAATTTTCCACAGTTTATTGTGATCCACACAGTCAAAGGCTTTGGCATAGTCAATATAGCAAAAATAGATGTTTTTCTGGAACCTCTTGTTTTTTCCATGATCCACCGGATGTTGGCAATTTGATCTCTGGTTCCTCTGCCTTTTCTAAAACCAGCTTGAACATCTGGAATTTCATGGTTCATGTATTACTGAAGCCTGGCTTGGAGAATTTTAAGCATTACTTTACTAGCATGTGTGCACTCATATTTACTAGATGAGTGCAATTGTGTGGTAGTTTGAGCATTCTTTGGCATTGCCTTTCTTTGGGATTGGAATGAAAACTGACCTTTTCCAGTCTTGTGGCCACTGCTGAGTTTTCCAAATTTGCTGACATATTGAATGCGTCACTTTCACAGCATCATCTTTCAGGATTTGAAACAGCTCAGCTATTCAAGTGGAGGTGAATTCCATCACCTCCACTAGCTTTGTTCATAGTGATGTTTCCTAAGGCCCACTTGACTTCACATTCCAGGATGTCTGGCTCTAGGTGAGTGATCACACCATCGTGATTATCGACTAAACGACAACAATAATTGATAATTACAGAAATAGACATCTCAGGTTAGTGATTTCAGTATTTTTCTATGTATGGAAAGATGCAAGAATCTGGGCTACTGAAATTACTCTTTTGAAATGCATCTTAACTATCTGGGGTTAGTATCTTGTTTTTTTCCATCCTGAATTCCCCTCAGAGTACATTGTCAGTTGTGCCTGGGATGGCTGATTGCCTTATGGCCATAACATCCCTTGTTTAGTGAATGCCATTTTTTGTCCACATCACTTTGTAAAGAATGAGGGAGTGGAGAAACTGGATTGAGAGAAGGTGAATGTTGAACCCTGGTTCTGTCACATCCCAAGCCTGTTCTATAACCAAGTAATTGCTTCTCCTGCTCTAAAGAACAGACACTTATCCCAGGCTTGGAGAATACTGGTTGTTGTTCAGTTACTAAGTCATGTATGACTCTGTGACCCCATGGACTGCAGCACTCAAGGCTTCCCTGTCCTTCTCTATCTCCCAGAGTTTGCTCAAACTCATGTCCACTGAGTCAGTGATGCCATCCAACGTCCCATCCTATGTTGTCTCCTTCTCCTCCTGCCCTCAATCTCTCCCAATATCAGGAGGAAAACTGGAATTATTGTTAAAAAAAAGACAGGCAATCAAGGTAACAAAGAATAACAAGAAAGGATTTGGAGGCAGAGGAGATAGGGGCTTTAAAACCTGCAGCAAGGGGATTTTTCTAACAGACTATCATATCCCCAAAGGCTTTCTTGCATGCTTTCTTCCTCTAAGTAGTGTCCCAAGACTGTGGACACTCAACCTCCCATCTAAGTTTCATTGCATAGTTCCCCTTTAAGAAAGGAGCTTGTCCTTGTGCTGTGCTTAATTGCTCAGTTGTGTCCGACTCTGCAACCCCATGGGCTGCAGTCTGCCAGGTTCCTCTGTCCATGGGATTCTCCAGGCAAGAATACTGGAGTGGGTTGCCATGCCCTCCTCCAGGGGATCTTCCCAACCTATGGATCGAACCCAGGTCTCCCACATCACAGGCAGATTCTTTACTGTCTGAGCCACGAGGGAAGCTTGTCTTTGGAACACAAGAACTCTATCTTTTTTTTGCTTCTAGACAGAAATGAAATGAAGGACAACTTCTTACTATATGAGAATAAACTCTACATACTCATCCACACATCCTTCAAATCTTTGTAAATGAGTTTTCATAGAGAAATTGTTATAAATAGTGATTGACACCTATACTATCATGGATCAATTTTACCATGGGTGAAATTATCTTTTGAGTGCTATCAGAAGAACCTAGTTATCATTAAATTTTTCTTTAAAATCTAGAAATAACTGATTTACAAATTTGGGAGCCCGCAAAGGGGGAACTATCTGTCTTCATATTTAACAGCATTTTAGATGCCGGTGACATAAATGAAGCAGATAGCAGCACAGACAGAACATGACACATACACATTTCCCCAAAATAAATTAAGGGAAGATAATTCTTGAAAGGCAAAAAGGCTGACCCTTGAGTTACTCATGTATAGTATTTACCATGATGTCTGTTCCATAGTGAATGCCCTATCAACTTGATTAACAAAAAGGAGTCTTACTTTGTGCCATCCCAGGGAGTATCAGGAGAGTTGAGGGTGGCCCTCAAAAAAGAGTAAAGAATTCTGAGGAGGTGACAATGCTCAGTCATCTCAGATGATACAGAATCAATTAAGATGAAGATTGAGAAAGGGCCTCTGTAACTGGCAAGGAGTTGGTTGGTGACCTTGAAGATAACGAGGAGTTGTTGAGTTTGGAATCAGATTCCAGTGCACTAAGGAAAAGGATGAAGGCATGAAGGGAATTTTTATAAGAAGGCAAATCAGGGCAGATCAAGGTAAATTTATTTAGGATGGCAAAGAATTAAGCAGACTAAGGAAACAGAGTTATTATGGTAACTATATAAAGACATAATGGTATTAAATGTTGATGTTGATTGAATGGGCTAATGCATATAGTTCTACTAAAATTTCAAGAATACATAAACTCAGGACTTCCAAGGAATCAAAATCTATAGTCTGCATTTATGGTTGTTCAATTGATTCCCTTGACAGCCTAGACAATTAATTCACTTTCCCTGGGGTCTCAGTCCATCAACAAATGTTACAAAGTGTATAATGTTGTAGTCTATGACAATTAAAATATGTGTATAGTATATATACATATTTTATAAGAAGAAGGCAGAAAATGCTTTGAAAGTGAGAGTAGTAGAAGACAGTGGTAAAGAAGTGCTACATATTATTAGCAAAATGAGTGTTGCAATGACTGCTACTATGTGCTACTCTCTAATGATGATATTATATATTCAAATTTCAAATGCTAGGGCAATGGGACCTGGTTTATGCAGGTCTAGGAAAACATTGGTATTATTACCAACGTGTCATCTTTGAAGCAAAGGAGTAATTTTAGGAATAAAACATTCACAGAAGTATCAAAATAATACCTGTAATGCCTCAATAATTAGTGAAATTACCTTGAGATAACGAATGCTTCTAGGAGGCAGCAGGAGTGAGGGATGAGAGGAATTGATGAAAATGTGACATGATCTGTATTAGTTGGTTAGAATACAAGGTAAAGATCCTAATTTGGTTCGTGTAAAATCTCTCTGAAAGCATCTTTTATTTTGTAATTATTTTTTAAGAGTTTTGTGTAAGCTGTCAGCATTCTCATTTTTATTCTTTCCAGCTTATTTTTAACCTTCAGGTAGCTACTCAAAAGCTAATGAAGCAGCAGAGTTATACCTAGTAAAAGAGAAATTGAGAACCAGTGTTAGGGGATGGTGAAAGGAAAGGCAGTGAGTTAAGATACCCTTCTCCTTCCCTGGTGGCTCAGACAGTAAAGATTCTGCCTGCAATGCAGGAGACTCAGATTCAATCCTTGGGTTGGGAAGATTCCCTGGAGAAGGGAATGGCTACCCACTCCAATATTTTTGCCTGGAGAATTCCATGGACTGAGAAGCCTGACAGGCTGCAGGCCATGGGGTCACAAAGAGTCAGACACAACTGAGGGACTGACGCTTTCACTTTACACTTTTCACTTTCAGTCTTTCCAGGGCTCCAGTATAAACAATTTAATCACCGACACTCTGATAATACTGAGTGCTTTCACATGCCAGCATTTTACATGAATCTTACCTGTGAAATAGGTACTATCATTGTCCCCCACTTCTCAGATGAAAAAAATTAAACTTGACGTCAGTTGGCCCAGATCACACAGCTGGTGTGTGATGATACCAGCATTGTACTCAAATGTAGACTCAGCTATACTAGTGCTTTTAAATGTTGTGCTGTCTGGCTTCTTAGTGAATCCTAACTGTGGATCACTGTATCACTGGAGTTGGAGCACAGAAACTTGTCCTACATACAGCAGGTCTCAACCTCAATTGGGCATTTTGCTCTCCTCGACTCATCCAGCAACAACCTGATGTTTCCATTGTTGGCATCTTCCCAGTGCTACCTGGAGTTGTGTTTCCTCGTTCTTATTTTCCTTAATGGAAACTAGAAGCTAAGATTCTGAAATGCATTCAAATAGAGCAGCTTAGGGAAACAGACTCTGTGAAGGCCATACATTTAAAAAAGCAACAGATCCTAGGAACCAGTTTTTCACCCTGAAAATCAGAGAGAGGAGGGAAGGAAAGACAGACACAGAGAGAACTATTGTCTTGACCAAGCAGCAGACTATCCTAACATTGCTTATCAAGAATGAGCTTCTGGGCTTTATGTAAATTCTAAACGTTTTTCTTGAAATTTGGTGGATAATTAGGCAGTTTTTTTATATAATCTTTACCAAGAAAAAAATTCCATGTAAAAATTAAAATATATTTTATGTTATTGGAATTATCTCATGTTTCTTTTCACTGGTGAGATAATAGAGAATTATATAATGCAAAAAAAAAATGTGTTTCTTGAATAGTAGAAATCCAGTTTCAGGAGTTTCATTCCACAAAGGAGACCATTAACCAACATTTCCCCCATCTTTTCTAGGATATGTGAAAAATCAGAAGAATTCAGAAGACTCTCCAGATGACAGTGATTAAGAAGGACTCTGAAGTCAGGTCACCTGAGTTTAATTTGGTTCCATCATTTATCAGATGAGTGGATCTTTATGTATGTATGTTATATTATGTATGTATGTTATGTTTACGTATGTTACTTCTCTGAATGTCAGTTTTCTTATCTGTAAAAAGGATAAGTGAAGTTGCTCAGTCATGTCTGACTCTTTGCAATCCCATGGACTATAGCCTACCAGACTCCTCCATCCATGGAATTTTCCAGGCAAGAGTACTTGAGTGGGTTGCCACTTCCTTCTCCAGGGGATCTTCGTGACCCAGGGATCGAACCCAGGTCTCCTGCATTGCAGGCAGACACTTTACTGTCTGAGCCACCAGGGAAGCCTATAGAAAGGACAAGAATAATGCCAAATATAAGATGGCTGTGAATATTTAATATAATAACCTGTGTAAAGCCACACAAATGCTAAATAAATATTAGCTATTAACTATATTAACACTTAACTTGGAGAAGGAGCTTGTACTAGCTTCTGAGCTTTCTCATAGCAATTAAACAAACTGCTGCTGCTGCTAAGTCACTTCAGTCATGTCTGATCTGTGTGACCCCATAGATGGCAGCCTACCAGGCTCTTCCGTCCCTGGGATTCTCCAGGCAAGAACACTGGAGTGGGCTGCCATTTCCTTCTCCAATGGATGAGAGTGAAAAGTGAAAGTGAAGTTGCTCAGTCATGTCCAGCTCTTCGTGACCCCATGGACTGCAGCCTACCAGGCTCCTCTGTCCATGGGAGTCTCCAGGCAAGAGTACTGGACTGGGTTGCCATTGCCTTCTCTGAATTAAACAAACTGGGTGGCTTAAAGCAACAGAAATGTAGTTTCTCACATTTCCGGGGCCAGAAGACCAAAATCGAGGTGTCAGGCAGGGCTGCACTCCCTTGGCAGGGGGGCTCAAAGGGAGATGGCTTTCTCACCTCTTCAGGCTTCCAGCGGTTATGGGCAATCTTTGTGTCACCATCACTCCCGTCTCTGCCTCATTCTCAGTGACCCTCTCTTCTGCGTGTCTTCTCTTTGTCTCTTGTAAAGATACTTGTCATTGGATTTCAGATCCATTTGGGTAATTCAGGATAATCTCATCTCAAAATCCTTAATTTAATTGTATGTGCAAATATCTTTTTCCACATAAAGTCACATTCACAATATCCAGGTATTAGAAGGCGAGTACAATTTTTTAAGGGCCACCATTCAACCCTCCATAGGTGTTAAGCATGTTTTTTTCACTTCTCTTTTCAACTATATTTGTATTCCACTCTTAACTATTTCCTAAATGCTAATAATCCTGGCCTCCACATTCCCCATCCCCACACCTCACACCACCTTTCCCCAACCAGCCATGCCATGCAACTTGCGACATCTTAGTGCCCCAATCAAGGATCAAACCTGATTCCCCTGCAGTGAAAGTGCAGAGTCCTAACCACTATACCCCCAGGGGATCTCCTGATTGCTATCAGAGGGGTATAGATGAAGGCATTTAAGAGTATGAGCAGTTGCTTTGTAAGGGAGAGAGAAATCAAACCAGGTTATGAGTGCAATATGGAAGTGTAAGGATGAGAAAACAACATCCAAGTAGAAGCAGCAGCAGAAACAGTAGAATAGCATAGTATACATATTTACAATAGCAAATGGCTTTTGCCAAAAGTCTACAAACCCAACCATCCTACCATCTGTTTTTGTATGGCCTCCAATCAGGATGGGGAGCAGGTTATATTTTTAAATCACTGGGGGAAAAACCCCAAAGGTCGAAGAAGAATTTGCAGCATGTAAAAATTATATAAATTTCCAATTTCAGGGTCCATAACTAAAGTTTTATTGAAATACAGCTACACTCATTCATTTATGTATTGCCTATGGCTTCTTTTGTACTACAATGACAGAGCTGAGTAGTGACAGAGACCTTAACAGCTAAAGAGATGAAATATTTACTATCTGACTCTTTGCAGAAAAAGCTTGTAGACGTGTGCTTTAGCAGAAGTGTCAAGGGCCTAATAGTGAAATAAGAAGACCTGCTGGTTTGCTTATGCCTATTCAGTCCTTTGCAATAGGCTATGTTTTTCACTTTGCATAGTCTTTTTCTACTCATTTAAATATACGATTCTAAATCTTATTCTCTCAAGGCTTTGTGTAGTTATTTGCAAAATTGCCTGAGAGGTAAGTTTGCAGTCCTCTTTAAACTGTAGTTGAAATAAAAAATAGTTTAATGTATAATTTATTATATTGTACCTGGTAGGTAACGTACTTGGAATTTAGGAGAACCCAAGTCACAGAATTGCCCCCTTGGCAGATTGGTGGGACAGAGATACTTGCAGAGGTGAGCCTTTCTTCAACCCTCTTGATGAACCAGATAGGCAGCCAATTCTTCTACCAATTGAAGCCAAATTTATTTGGTTGTTAGTTTTATTTCCAATTGGTTAAGGTAATAGTGAGACACATACTGCTAAATTGCACCTTGGGGGAGGGAAAAATGGCAAGAATTACCATGCAATAATTGCCAGTCATTGAGTGTTGAGTCTCTGTGCCCTGGGTAACAATCATTAAGATGGAGAATTTTCCATGAAGGAGAAAACAGCCCTCCTGCTGAATTGGACTGAGATTAGAAATGCTGGAAGAAATATTCTCAAACTTTATCACAAGGAAGACTTTCAAGGGAAGTCTGTTAATATTAAGATTCTCTAATCTCTCTCCCAGATAATCTGTGGGTCTTCAGTGGAACTCAGGACTCTGTAGGAAAGATTTAAAGGGAAAAAAAGAAGGGGCCAAACTGTATCCCACAAAGGAATTTTTATATTTTGTTCTTCACTTTCCTACAATTCCCTAATTTGTTCTGCTTACATGTATGTTCTTATATATAGCAAGAATAAAATAGGAAGGGGCACCATTTTGAAAAATTTTCCTACTTTCTCACCTTGCTTAGCTAATTTATTTGTTTAAATATAAATTGGTTCCTAATCTAAGTAAAAAATAACTTGACCCAGAGAAGGGCTGGTCTTTGAAGGCAGTTTTTTATATATGATGGAATATTATTCAGCCTTAAAAAGGGAAAATTCTGCCATCCATGACAGCAGAGATAAACCTTGAGAACATTCTGCTAAGTGAAATAAGCCAGTCACAGAAGAAAGCAGTGAACTCTCTCCTCAGTAAAAGAGGTGCTTGCTCTCCCAGTCATAGTATTCAACTTTAGATTCAAATTGCACGGGGGAAGTCTGTTTAACTTGATCACAAGTTCTCCCTAGGCTAACCAACCATGGCCAGGGGTGTTCTATTCTGTTTGAGAAAAGACTTTGAAGATAGGATCCATGTCTATTTCGTTCTTGAATTTTCTGAAGTACTTGCTCTAGTGCTTTGCACATAGCACATACAAATATTGGCTGAAGGAATAACAGAATGAAACACCAACTCTTCAGGGCTTATCTTGACCTTTGTCTCTTATTTTGTAATTATAGCATGTGATTGTGTTGTTTCTGTGGTAGATTTAACCTAAGAATTATGTGGGAAAGCCTTTTTTTTTAAAGTTAAAATTCAGGTTCAGAAATATGCTATTATTAAACTAATTTTCAGAGTTTTCCTCTTTATAGTAAAAAATGAACTGGGAGTGTTCAGAAGGAACCACCTATAATTTAAACCCAGATATACATAGTGCATTAAGTAAATCAACAAAGAAATGAATAAAACTCATAGTTTATCAGTTTGGGCTCACTAATATACTTTTATTCAACCTAGTAAATATTCTCAGTTTTCTTGAATTACAGCAAACCACAGCCCACAGATTAAAGCTGGCCCACTGTTTGTTTTGCAAATAACGTTCCATTGGAACACAATGATCTTCTTCTCCTTACTGCTTTGTCATAGCTGCTTTGGTGCTACAATGGCAGAGCTGAGTACTTACAACAGCAATCCTGTGGCCGGCAATGCTAAAATGTTTACTATGTAGCTTTTTACAGAAATGTTTGCTGACTCCTGATTTGGACTCTACAAGTCTCTTTATTGGCAATGTACACTAACCTTAACAAAAAAGCTCAAGAGCCTACCCCCTTACCCTCTTTTCTCATTCCAAGAGGAGAGGATTGTGAACTGAATCAAAGACAGGTGAAGGGCACTCAGAGATTATAGTGGGGCTTTTGTTGGGAGGTGAAAGGAGCCAAACTCTTTTCCTATTCATGATTTATGCTGTCCTGTTTCATACTGTCTTTGGAGATAGATTCCAGAAACAAAGTGGAACCACAGTTGTTGAGAGCAGATTTAGGTTTACATTTCCAGAGAGAAAAGTCAAAGCAGAGTGTATGAAGCTGACCGAGACAGGCATTGGAGCAGGGCTGGGAATAAAGAGGGAGCCTAAAATCAGCGAAGCCATCCTGTCATTCTTTAGCTCTGTTCCATTATGGGAAATGTTAAAAGATTACAAAGCTTCCTTCCCACAGTGAACAGAAATTCTCTTCACTGGTATTGATCCATTCTTCTAGAACTTTCTTTGTGTTGTGGGCTGAACTGTCACCCCCACCTCCCCCAAATTCACATGTTGAAGTCCTAATCTTCAGTACCTCAGAACATGGTATCTTCCTTGAAAACAGGGTCTTTAAAGAGGTAATTAAATTAAAATGAGGTTATTAGAGTGACCCTAATCTAAGCTGTTTATGTTCTTATAAGAAGAGGAAACTAGAACACAGACATACACAGAGGAAAGGCCATATGAACACACAAGACCATCCCTAAGTCAAGGAGAGAGCCTTCAGTTAGCCTTGCTAACACCCTGATCTTCAACTTTCATCCCTGGAAACTGAGAAATTAAATCTATATCATTTAAGCCACCTAGTCTATGGTACTAGCACACGAATATGCCATGTGTCAGCCTTCATATATGAGTAGACAACTATCATCTCTTTTGTTCATCTGTTAAATATCTCCTCTCTCACATAGTTTAGTTTACTGACTGGGTACCATCTCCAGTATATATTATCTTTTAAATATATATGTTCTCCAAATGTTTCTATCCATTGGTTCAACAGTTCTACCTCCAGGAATTTTCCATTTTAAGGAAATCATTCTACAGCAGCGCAATGCTTTATGCACAAAGATTTGCCCCCCAGTGCTGCATTTTACTTTCTTCAACTTAGAAAAATGGTCTATATATATATTGCTCTACTTATTTTACAAATAAAAATTAACCCCAAGTGCATGTCTGGTGAAGGTTCCACAAATATGAAAATTTGTAAGTAAAAATTTCCTCTTACACTCTCCAAAGATAACTATAAACTTCACAAATGATTATAAACAGTATACTCATACATATTTTAAACAGAAATGGGGAAACTTGTACATAATATTAGAATTTTTTCCCTTATGATAGCATGGAGATCTCCCTACAGTAATTCAATTCCTCATTGTTCCTTCCATCATTGCTTTCATAACTCCTGCCCAGCTTTAAAGAGTCTGGTTGTCATCTTCGTCTTCTTCCCTAGTATTAAATGTCCTTTCTCTAGGCTCTAAACCATAGTTAAGAATAATGGCTCTAGAATCAAACTGCCTGGGTTTGAACCTATTGTTTTCATTTCATATGGTTGCTATAACAAGTTATTACAAACTCACTCTGGGGATTAACAGGTGGACATCTTTAACGAGCTATTATTCTATCAATACCTAGAAATACCACCTTGTTGCAAGATGTGCCTCAGTCTCTAGCAACTATTGAAATAGTACAGAGATTGTCCCTACTCATGAGGTTACTAAGAGAATTCAGTGAGTTCATTCATGTTAATAGTGCCTGGAATGAAGTATGTGCTCAGTACTGTTAGCTATCGTAAGCATATAGTTACCTATGTGTCTTATTTGCCAAGTTACTAGACTGCTAGCTAGTTCCTTGAAGGAAAGAACAGTGTTGCATATTATGTGCTCAATAAATATTTCTTAAACTGAATTTCTCCACCTAAAAGACTATTACTTAGCCAATAAAATAATAGAAAATTTGAAATGTTATGAAAAATATCATATCTTGTTGTCCTGCTGCTGCTGCTAAGTCACTTCAGTTGTGCCTGACTCTGTGCGACCCCATAGACGGCAGCTTACCAGGCTCCCCAGTCCCTGGGATTCTCCAGGCAAGAATACTGGAGTGGGTTGCCATTTCCTTCTCCAATGCATGAAAATGAAAAGTTAAAGTGAAGCCGCTCAGTCATGTCTGACTCTTAGCGACCCCATGGACTGCAGCCTACCAGGCTCCTCTGTCCATGGGATTTTCCAGGCAAGAGTACTGGAGTGGGGTGCCATTGCCTTCTCCAATCTTGTTGTCCTATTAAGTGACAAAAGCAAAATAAAATATGCATAGACAATCGCAGCTGTTTTAAATGTGCAGAACTAAAAATTATGCATAAAAATAGACTGGAAGTATGCCTACACGTTAACAGTTGGTGGTCTAGGAACGATGGAATGATGGGTAATTTTTTTATTCCTATTTTTACTTTCAGACTTTCTCTATTGAGATTTAAGGTGTACAAATAATTTATATCCGATTTACACACACACACCTCTTGCTCGTTAAACATTAGAGGTGATGTTATATAGAGCCAGAACTCAGGTTTTGAGGTATTAATATTACCTAGGTTAGTGACAGTTCTGATTCATCATTTAGGAGCCCTGAGTGCAGGGAAGCAAGCTGCTGTTGCCAATGTTGTTATCGTTGTAATTTGTTTCTACTTCAATGTCCTCACCTGAGAGCCAAGGTGAATGATCCTCCACCCAGAGGGCTGTAGTGGTTCCAGTGTGATGATGCACGTAAACTCCTAGCATGTCATATAACACACAACAGGCCCAGAATAAATGTCAGCTACCCTTCTCGGGGTTCTTATTCCTGAGAGAATGATGCTGATCTGATCAGACACTTTAAGTTTTAAGGGGACATTTGTTCAGAGAAGGAAAGAAGAGAAAATAGAGAATAAAAAACTGGCTTGATGAATCTCAGAATCTATAAGACTTATTTAAACCCCTCGCGTGTAAAGATGTGCCAAATCTGATTCTACAAGAATGTTTTTCAAGTATTCTGTTTTTAGCAACAGAACTCCCTACCCACCTCCCCAAATCTCATGCAGATTCCTCTAGATTTAAAACAGATCAAAACCGTTGCTCTGGTAAAACAGGTCAGGTCCCTCATCTGAGCTCCACATTGCTCTTACAGAGCTGAGGCTTCTCAGAGAATAATGTGGAAAATGCTCTTCCAACATAAATGTAACTGGTTCACAGACTGTAACTTGGCCAGCTTCTTCTGGGAGAGGGGGCACGGTGTCCTTGGCTCTCTATTGTGGTTTGCGGGGCAGCAAGGGGCAGAGGGATCATGAGCAACAGCTGTCCCCAGGCTCCTGAACTACTTGGCAGGGCATCTGTGCATGTCTCAAGCCTGTTCCTTAGGAGCTGTGCCCTTATTTGAGCCAAAACTACACAAAGGCATTGTCCTCAAACACTGGGTCTCCTCTTTCTTGACTGGCCCTTGTTTACCCATTCATCAGCAGGTGGTGGCTGGAACATTCCCCTTTGATTTTGTGGCTCAGGAGCGGCAAGCTAAGACCTAAGCTGAATAAACATCGTATCATTTGGCACTGGCACGATTCCTGGTAGTCCGGGTCAGGAGAGGTTTAAGGAGGATTAGGTTTAGATTAGAAAGGGGGTTGAGTTATTTTTTTTCCCTGTGGGCTCTCTTAAGTGCCTTAGCGTTTGTAAGAGGAAAGTGGGCTGACAGCCTGGACTCAGTTGCTCCAGAGATAGAAGTGGTGAGCGCAGTGTTCTTTTCTGGACCATCAGGGTATGTTCTTCTCCTGAACACGGTTTTTCCCATAAGACTCATGAGTTCCTGGGAATCTGCTGAAAGCTCTAAACCTTTTCTCTAGAAAACTGGGGGCATCTGTGCACAAGCATGCACGGGCAGGTACACAAGGGCACGCCCACACCGGCTTGCGCGTGCGCATACACCTGATTTGACTTACTCCCAGGAGTTCCTGAAATTCACAAGCCAGAAGAATTTCAAGAGCCCACACAACTCACTTTTCAGAGGGACCTCACCCTTCCCAGAGGTGAGCTAGAGGAGGGTGGGGGTGGTTGTTCTCCCTAGAGTGGCTCCGGGGTGACCACTGGCCGTGCTGCCTGGCCCTTGCTGTCACAACGCCAGGTTCCTTTGGCAGGCTGGCCTTGGAGGCTGGCCGGGGGCTCTGGCACTTGCTCTTGTTTATAGCACAAAGTCTTGCTCCACTCCCTGGCGACGGCTTGCAAACCAAAGCTGTTTCATTTCCCCCAGACAAAGAGGTTAGTGGGTAGTGGAGGAGGGGAACAGTCCCGCGGCAAACACCTTTGGAAAGCACACCTTCTCCTTAGATTCCCTGGAAGATTGTCCTTCCACCCCAGTGTCTGCCAGCTCTGGCTTTGCTTCTGGGGCAATTGTGGCTGGCTCTGCCCTGCAGGGAAAGAAACTGATGACTGCATTTTTCCTCCTTGTTCTTCTCCTTCTCTGTGGTGTCCTCCCTACCATCATCGTTTATTTAAAGGGTGAGCCTAACGTGTTTTTTTCTCAAACAGATGGATGTTCCCACTTAAAATTAAACACTGGAGTGCCTAGGCTGCTGTTTACTTGTTGTGTAACAGTGAGCAAGTCTCAACCTCTCTGAGCCCTAGTTTTCTCCTGAGATTAAAACAGTATCTGCAGTATGGGGTGGTCAGGAAAAATCAACATGGGACAAGTTGTTAGAGTTCTCTCATTCTAAGTGTATATTGGGGAATGGTTTACCATTAATATTATAAGCACATTCTTATTCTCCAACAGAACATCATTTTCTCTCTAGAAACTTCTCTAGAACCTTAAATAGAAGCAAAAAGCTTTCTCCAACTTGGCATAGGGAATTTCTATTTGCCACCTCTAGGGGAGCAGCTACTCAGGTGGTGTCAGTTTTAGGGAATGTTGAAAATTCTAATGCTTCCCTGATAGCTCAGTTGGTAAAGAATCTGCCTGCAATGCAGGAGACCCTGAACCCAATAGTACTCTTAGCATGAAGGTAAGGGAACTTAGTGAACCAATCTAGTCTACTGTGTAATAAGCATATTTTAAAACATTCAAATTCTGCTCTTAATTATTGTGGTATAATAATTTAAAATATATATATATACCATTATATATGGTGGAGAAGACCAAACTGGTTTCTACAAGAATTAACATTCATTTGCACACTTTATATGTCCTGGTAAATGTCTTAAGCATTTTACCTAGTTTAATCCTTTCAGTAACACTCCAAAGAGGTCCTATTATTATCATTTTATAAATGGAAACAGAGACTCAGAGAGGTTAAGTAAGTGGTCCAGGGTCACACAGCTTGTACGTATCAGAGCTGGTGGTAAATCTTCAGCCTCCTTCTGCTTTGATCTCTCCAAATTTTTATGACAATGTGTTGCTTCTCTTTACACTCCCTAAAATAATAATTTTCAGTTGAGAAGTTCATTTTTGCTCGCTTTGATAGGCCTGAGAGTCTCCTCCTAGCAAGAATCTCAGATAGCTTAATGCCGTCCAGAGCTTCAGATTTATTTAATGCAGCCTTCACATTGTTTGTAAAGCTGCTGGATAATTTATTTTTTAACCTCCATGCTGAAGAAAATTATGTAAGTGCTCACATGCTTCAGTGCTCATCAGTAAGGGAGGAAGAAGTAATAGTGTCTGTTTACATCATCCAGAATGTTTGCTACTAAACATAAGAAATCGTTAAAGCCAAACACAGACTCCATGGTGGAGCTTATGTTGGGTTGGCCAAAAGTGTGTTCAGATTTTTGCATAAGAGCTTACAGAAAAACCTAAATGAACTTTTTGGCCAACCCCAGAACTTATATCATGCTCTCCAACTTATCCTCTCATTTTTATTGATCATGAGCAAGTTTTGAATATGAACTAAACTTCTTTGTGTGATTTTTTTCCTGATTATAGAAGTGATATATGTCCATGGAAGGAAATTCAGAAAATATGGAAGAATATAAAGAAGCCAATAAAATAGAGCTAAATTTCTTAGTATGTGATCTGGGCCTGGAATCAAAGCTCTTTTGGGTTTAGAAAATACCTGTTCAGTAATTTTTGTGATGAACTACCAAGAAAAACCCTTTGATTATAGTGCAATTTTACGTATTTTATCATGTCATTTTAAAGCAATCAAATGAGAAAAAATAAATTTTTTCCTGTTCTTCGTTGTTACAGATGAGTCTCTAGAGAGTTTTTGAATGGGGTGGAGGGGGAGAGGTTAGCTTTTCATATCCCCAAATGCTTTGCATTATTTGGCAAACTAGATTCTTGCTTTTTTAAACTTCCAAAATGATCTGGAATCTTGTTTCCAAAGCTGTGAGTTAAAAAGATTTAACCAGAAGTGTGATTTCTTGCTCCCCATTTTCCTTCCTATCTATAGAAGATTAAAGTACTGTTAAAAAGAAAATTTATAAAAATCAAGTTTTCCATAATCTCATTTGAATATTTGCGATACTTAATATTTATATCTCATCTGAATATGACTCAAAGAATGAGTTATCCCACATGTATTTCTCACTATAGTGGGCGTCAAATATTTTAAAATATTTAAGTTATTTTTATGTATTGACTGCATATGAACACATAATAGAAAAAGATCAGGCTATTTACTTATCCATGTCCTTATATCAACTATCCTGAACTGATACTGTGTTCAAAATGTCTCCTGTGGTACATAACAAGTTAGGTAGATTGGAAACTTATTTTCTTCTTTGGTAAGAGAGCAGTTGATTTCGCATCACTTCCAATATCATCTGTAGGCCTGGGTCCTATAAAGCAGTTAGGGTTTTCCAATTTAAAATCCATAATTTCAGAGGCATTATTTGGGTAATTATTCCTGTAGTATTTATTTACTTATCACTTCACTTCATCTGAGAGCCTCAGTGTGATTTGTAAATATGAATACATTGTAATTATGTTTCATCACCAAAAAAATATATACTGTCACTAGTAATTTGAAACCATTATTAACTTTGCACTTGACTCATTGGAAAAGACCCTGATGCTGGGAGGGATTGGGGGCAGGAGGAGAAGGGGACGACAGAGGATGAGATGGCTGGATGGCATCACTGGCTGGATGGCATCACTGACTCGATGGACGTGAGTCTGAGTAAACTCCTGGAGTTGGTGATGGACAGGGAGGCCTGGCGTGCTGCGATTCATGGGGTCACAGATTTGGGACACGACTGAGCAACTGAACTGAACTGACCTAGAAATCTGACATTTAGATTTGTAGTTGTGGCTTCTCTCTAACCTTAAGTAAATCATTCTTCTTTTTGTGTCAGTGATTTGCTACCATATATTGAGAGAAGACTGGATGATGCCACATTGCCACGTGATACCATAAGAACTCAGTGTAAGTTTATTCTTCCTGCTTTAAGATTTTCACTGTTTTTCCTTTAAGATGTTAGCATCTTTAACTGAACACATGAGATTTTATTCTTAGGGTCCTCTAAATAACTGATATCACACTTCCTAGAGTGACCTTTGAGAACCAACCAACCAACCAAAGTCTAGAATTATAACCACTGCGTTTACCAAGATGGAAAACAATAAAGGAGCAAGCCAACATCACAGTGATACCTAGTTAGTTGGTCTGGGCTTGTGACCTTTCCCCCGTGCCTTTTCCTCTGGACATTTTGCCATTTTACTTATAAACCTCAGATCCCTGACCTGCGTTACTTGTTGTCATTGCCTTTACTCTTATTGTTGCTTTTTAGTTACTTCTATTAGGATGGTGGGGCTCCATGCTGTGAATATGGTTTATAATCTTTTGTCTTATGTTCATGACTTTCTGCCTCTTTCCAACATGATTTATTGCTGACCTTGTTTGTAATATTTGGACGTAATGCTTTTATATTTCAAAGCTGAACTTTGATCTTTGTGTGTTATATTTTGTTAATCTTGAGCAATGAATCTGGGGAACCATAGATGAGAAGCAGGAAAAAAAAATCCCCGAAATGCGATAGTAGCAGCTGTGATTCAGCAGCAGGGATGGTAAAGCTGCGACGTACACAGCCACTCACAGTAGGAACTTGTTTGGACTGTAAATCTGAGTCATTCCCTGACCCAGTAACACTTTCCAGTGCCTCTGAATCTAGAAAAAGGATCATCTTTGACTTTACAGTGAATAACAATGTCTGCTTTTCCCAAAGAATGGAGAAGGATGGAAGAGGAAGGCACTATTATCTACTTTTAGTTATGCATTTTTCCTAGCAATATGCTAAGTTAATAAACAAATATCTGAATATATCACAACATGTCAATGATATTAGTCACGTTCATGTTAGCATGTTTAAATGTTGGTAACTGTCATTCTGGCCATTTGTGTTTGTGCTAACTATGACACAGATGTGTCCCCATGAAGACATACTGAGACGATCTTAAATTTTCAATTTTACACTTAATGTTAACAGAAGTAATTACATTATAAAAATCATACTTTTCCAAAAGGCTTTTGAATCCAGGTTCTTACTGTCCTAGAAGGTGGCAATTATTGATTTTAGATCTTAGACACCATAATTTTCATTAAGGCAATTCTATTAATTGCTTGGTGGTCCATGCTTACACTGAGTAACCCTCTTTCTAGGATACCATCTGTCTTTATAAGTAATAGAAGTTCCTTTTGAAGCAATCTAAAACTGGCCTTTTATAAATTATTATTCCTCTTAAGCAGTCCTCAGTAGAAGCAGAGAACAGTGATCATTTTTCTTCCTTTGTTTCCTTCCTTTGTTTCTTCCTTCCTGATTTACAGTATAGTTAAAGCAAATATATGAAATTGTACCAAAGCCATGTAAATGTACAGAAGCAGGTACAGAAGCAAGTCAGTATTCTATTTCCAAAGTTTATCTCATTTTTAGCTGAGATAGATCCACCAAACTCTACCAGATAAGGGCCTCTGAAGGATATCTTTTGGCAAAAGCGCAAGCATTAACTTTAGATGCATCTCTATCCAAATACAGGATTTCCAGGTGGTGCAGTGGTAAAGAATCTGCCTGCCAGTGCAGGAGACCTGGGTTGGGAACTTCCCCTGGAGAAGGAAATGGCAACCCACTCCAGCATTTTTGCCTAGAGAATCCTATGCACAGAGGAGCCTGGTGGGCTACAGTCCATGGGGTTGCAAAGAATCAGACATGACTTGGCAACTCAACAGCAGCTAACTAAATATGTCTCTTCCATGTAACTTACCACGTGACCTCGGACAAGTTTAACCTTAGTTTCAACACATGTAAAAGGAAGAATATGATAGCAAACTTGTAAAAGGACTAGATAAAAATATAAGTACCTAAAATTACACTTTCTTCTTGCTAGACCTAAGGTAATGAACTAATCTGCAAAATATTCTTAGAACTCTCATTAAATCTTCTCTCTCATAACTCTCTCTAGAAGCTTATGAAAAACAATTAGCTTTTCTTTAAGAATAATCTCACCTTTCAAAAAGAAAATTGCCACTTTCTCCTTACCGACAATTATTTCTTATTCATCTTTTTTGGGCAGTTAAAGAATTATACAATAATTGAAACAGATGAAGAAGTGTCGAGACACTGTGCCCTTATTCAGGTTGCCACAGTTGATGAAGTTTCAAAAGGAATAATATTTTTTTATTTTTAAAATATTTATTATGTATTTTATTTATTTGGCTGTGCTAGGTCTTAGTTGTGGCATGCAGGATCTTTAGCTGTGGCATGCGAACTCTTAGATGGGGCATGTGGCATCTAGTTTCCCTGACCAGGGATCAAACCCACATCCCCTGTATTGAGAGCACAGATTCTTAGCCACTGGACCACCAAAAGGAATTATTTCCCAAAAGGAATAAATTATAGGCAGAATGAATTAGAATTGAACTTCAGAAAATCTAGAAAGGTAAGAAGCCACATAGATACAGCATCAGAAAAATGTTAAGATGAAATTCAAGCAAGGTGTTCCAATATATTGGCAAAATGGAAGGGGTTGTTAAACCCTGGAATCACTTAGCCTTAGAAGTAATTATGAAGGAAAAATCCATTCTAAGAAGGTAAGTTCAAAAGAGTCACTGAAAAAAATACAATTAATCCTATCAAACAGTCATTGGAAGGACTAATGCTAAAGCTGAAACTCCAATACTTCGGCCACCTGATGTGAAGAACTGATTCATTGGAAAAGAGCCTGATGCTGGGAAAGATTGAAGGCAGGAGAAGAAGGGGACAACAGAGGATGAGATGGTTGGATGGCATCACCGACTCGATGGACATGAGTTTGAGCAAGCTCCAAGAGTTGGTGATGGACTGGGAAGCCTGGCATGCTGCAGTCCATAGGGTCGCAAAGAATTGGACATGGCTGAACTGAACTAATCCTATTAAAAGCAATAGGCAGATGGGATCAGAATAATAATGAGACTTGATCATTTAATGACAACCTTTTATGCATGCCATCTCTGTTTCTCAGTGCAGCCTTGGAAGTGAGGAACTTTACTTATTGTTTTATAGATGTGAAACTGAAGCTCTGGCACAATCAAGTGACTTGCTTGAGGTCATATAGCTAGTACAGGATTCAAAGTCCATTATAACCTGCTCTTAGGGAAAATCTGATGTGGTCGTTTCACTGAAACCTAATGATTTTGGTTAATGCTATTTTTTATAGAAGGCAAACTGTTTTTCTGCCTTGAATATGTTCACCTGATTAGAAAAATATTTAGAAGTCTTAATTATAGACATTATCTTTTGGGTTATCTTCAGCCTCTACGTGTTTATGTAAGTATACTGAATTTCTGAGGGATATAGAAGTCCCAAAAGAGACTTCAGACAGACACAACTGTATTAATTCCAACTAAGACCTGAGCCCAAACCATATTTAGGTTTACTATTCTGGTAACCTCAGCTGAGCTCTGTCTTCACCTTTGGGTGAATAAGGCTTAGTGTAAAGGCAAACCAGAGATAAGTGGCTTGATTATTGCACTGCAAATCACATTGGACATTTGTTGGTCATCTTGAAAAAATTAAAAAATAGAATTAACTCAAGTGTAATAACAAGTATATGGTACAATACACAGATCTTAAGTGTACATCTTGATGAATTTTTACATTTGTACACACCCATGTAAAATAAATTAACTGCCATCAAGATATAGAATATTTCTAGCACCTGTTTTACAGTATCTGTAAAACTGAACTTTCCCACTCTAAGCCATCAATGAGTAGGAAGATGGCCTTTGTCTACAGACTAAATTGGAAAGGCAATTATTTTAAAACTTCAGGGAGGCCTTAGATATTCAAAGGGATACCCTGAGCTGACTATGGGGGTGGGTCAAGCGTTTACTGGATCTTGATGTTTTTGGCTGTTGCTCTGTGACATTTCACCATTCCATGGTTCTCATAGTTGGTTTCCTTTTAAGGAACCAGTCATTCCTTCTGTGTGGTTCATCAGAGTAATCTCACCCCTGGAGTTCCTGGGTTGGATAATGGGAACTAGGCTTAAGCCAATAAGTATGCTGCAGATTGCCAGGAGAAATATCAGTGACCTCAGATATGCAGATGACAGCACCCTTATGGCAGAAAGCGAAGAACTATAGAGTCTCTTGATGAAAGTGAAAGAGGAGAGTGAAAAAGTTGACTTAAAACTCAACATTCAGAAAACTAAGATCATGGCATCTGGTCCCACCACTTCATGGGAAATAGATGGGGGAACAATGGAAACAGTGAGAGACTTTATTTTGGGGGGCTCCAAAATCACTGCAGATAGTGAATGCAGCCATGAAATTAAAAGATTCTTGCTCCTTGGAAGAAAAGTTATGACCAACCTAGATAGCATATTAAAAAGCAGAGACATTACTTTGCCAACAAAGTTCTGTCTAGTCAAAGCTACAGTTTTCCCGTAGTCATGTATGGATGTGAGTTGGACTATAAAGAAAGCTGAGAGCTGAAGAATTGATGCTTTTAAACTGTGGTGTTGGAGAAGACTCTTGAAAGTCCCTTGGACTGCAAAGAAATTCAACCAGTACATCCTGAAGGAAATGAGTCCTGAATATTCACTGAAAGGACTGATGCTGAAGCTGAAACTCCAACATTTTGGTCACCTGATGAGAAGAACTGAACCACTGGAAAAGACCCTGACGCTGGGAAAGATAGAAGGTAGGAGGAGAAGGGAGCGACAGAGGATGAGATGGTTGGATGGCATCACCAACTCAATGGACATGAGTTTGAGTAAGCTCCAAAAGTTGATGATGGACAGGGAAGCCTGGCATGCTGCAGTCCATGGGCTTGCAAAGAGTTGGACACGACTGAGTGACTGGACTGAACTGAATGCTGCATTCCCATACCCACAGTGATAAGCAGAGGGATGGACATGTGACTCACTCCTGCCAATTCAATGCAGTGAGACTGCTGAGACTTTTGGAATTGAGGCAGGCTCAACGTTGCAGTTGATGTTGAATGCTACAAGATGTGAAAAGTTAGTACAATGATCTTGCCACAGTGAGCAAAAGATATTTGAGAGGGAATCGGTATCAGGAGTCAACAGACTGAAAGAAGGAAAGCTGGTCTGCAGGCAGGGCAGAGCTCCTGCCTCCAGAGGTGCCTGAAATAAGATCTAGTTCTGGACTTTCATTAAAAAGACTCAACAGATTCTCTTGCGTAAACTGGTTTGAACTGGGTTTTTTGCCACTTGCAGTCGAAATGCCCTAAAATGTGTCTATTAGGGCTAAATTATTCTCTATAGGTGAATGAGGGGATTTTTTTTTCCCCTTCTTTTAAAGAGCGTGAGCATACAGGGAGTGGGGAATGAAGAGAGGGTGGCTAAAGTGACAACTGTTGCTGAAAAAAATGAAGTACTTATTTTTAAAAAACAAGGATATCATACGCATGTTTTTGTAGTGTGACTTTCATCTTTTCAAACTCTAATAAAGTTGACTACATACAAGAATGCCTTGTGTGGGTTGTAATATTATGTATGTGTGTGTGGTGGGGAGGTGGGAGACTTCTCAGGAGATTCAGTGGTAAAGAATCAACTTGCCAAAGCAGGAGAAGCACGTTTGATCCCTGGGTTGGGAAGATCCCCCGAAGAAGGAAATGGAAATATCAGAATTCTTGCCTGGAAAATTCCATGAACAGAGGAGCCTGGTGGGGTACAGTCCATGGGATCACAAAGAGTCAGACATGACTTAGAGACTGAGCATGCATGCTCAAGAGGGAGGGAGGGAGAAAGGAGGCCTGGGTTATGTGTTGTACTGACATGGTACAAATAAGGAAAACAAGAGGTGATGAAAAGATCAACTTTAAACTCAACAAATTCAACAGAAAGTAATTTGGAGTCAGAGCTGACAGTGAGAATACAAGCCCTCCAGAAATTCATAGAATTGTTGAGGAATGCCTTGGACTTTCCACATAGGGTAGAGGGTTGAGCCTATCTCCCTTAGATCTGACAGGGCAAGAGGATCTCAGCTAACTATGACTTATATTATTCCTAAGACTGACAATAACATTACTTGCTAGTAAGAATTTTCTCAACTGATTCTAACTTTGGATCCACCAAACAGGAACCCAGAAGGCCAACAAATACAATTCTATGTGTAGAATTAAAAGATAATGGGAAGACATTTTCCAAATATTTCTAGAAATAAAGAACTTTAATTTAAACTATTCACTTTGCAAAGTCAGTTTCCCCAACCCCAACTGAGCCACCAGGAAAGCCCCTCCCCAACCCCAAACCCCAATTCCTAAAGGGAATCAATATGCAGCACGTCCCAGTGTTTATAATGTAGCTGCCTGTGCATAATGCTACTGCAAATGAATTTAACTCAGAATCCCTTGAGAATACTAGTTAGCCCCAAATCAGATATTTACCACTTAATGTGAGTAATAATATTTACTACCCCAGGCTACCCTGAAGCTTCTTCTGTTCAGTTGTGGTGGTGTTCTAATTCGTGTCCTACTCTTTGCAACCCTATGGACTGTAGCACTCCAGGCTCCTCTGTCCTCCACTATCTCCAGGAGTTTGCTCAAATACATGTCCATTGAGTCAGTGATGCTATCCAACTATCTTATCCTCTATCACCCTCTTTCTTCTTCTGTCCTCAGTCTTTCTCACTGGGAAGATTCCCATTGGCTCCTTGCATCAGGTGACCAAAGTAATGGAGCTTCAGCTTCAGCATCAGTCCTTCAAAGAATATTTGCAGTTGATTTCCTTTCAGATTGATTGAATTGATCTCCTTGCAGTCCAAGGGACTCTGAAGAATCTTCTCCAGCACCACAGTCCAAAAGCATCGATTCTTTGGTGCTCAGCCTTCTTTATGGTCCAACTCTCACATCTGTACATGACTACTGGAAAAACCATAGCTTTGACTATATAGACTTTTGTAAGCAAAGTGATGTCTCTGCTTTTTATTACACTGCCTAGGTTTGTCAGCCTTTTTTCCAAGAAGCAAGTGTCTTTTAATATCATGGCTGCAGTCACTATCTGTGATTTTGGAGCCCAAGAAAATAATTTGTCACTGCTTCCACATTTTCTCCTTCTATTTGTTGTAAAGTGATGGGTCCAGATGCCCTGATCTTAGTTTTTAATGTTGAGTTTCAAGCTGGCTTTTTCACTCTCTTCTTTCACCTTCATCAAGAGGCTCTTTAGTTCCTCTTCACCTTCTATCATTAGGGTGGTATCATCTGCATATCTAATGTTGTTGATATTTCTCCTGTCAATCTTGATTCCAGCTTGTGATTCATACAGCCCAGCATTTTGCATGATGTACTCTGTGTATAAATTAAATAAAGCAGGGTGACAATATATAGCTTTGACATACTCCATTCCCAGTTTTGAACCAGTCAGTTGTTCCATGTCCAATTCTAACTGTTGCTTCTTGACCTACATACAGGTTTCTCAGGAGGCAGGTAAGGTGGTCTGGTATTCCTATCTCTTTAAGAAGTTTCCAGTTTGGTGCGATCCACCAATCAAAGGCTTTTGTGTAGTCAATGAAGCAGAAGTTTTTCTAGAACTTTTTCTATTTGCTTTTCCTATGATCCAACAAATGCTGGTAATTTGATCTCTAGTTTCTCTGCCTTTTCTAAACCCAGCTTATACATCCGGAAGTTCTTGGTTCAAGTAGTGTTGAAGCCTAGCTTGAAGGATTTTAAGCATAAACTTGCTAGCATGTGAAATGAGCCCAATTTTATGGTAGTTTGAACATTCTTTGGCATTGCCCTTCTTTTGGTTTGGAATGAAAGCTAATCTTTTCCAGTCCTGTGGCCACTGCTGTGTTTTCCAAATTTGCTGGCATACTGAGTGCAGCACTTTGACATCGTTTTTAGAATTTTAAATAGCCGAGCTGGAATTCCACCACCTCCACTAGCTTTGTTCATAGTAATGCTTCCTAAGGCCTACTTGACTTCACACTCCAGCATGTCAAGCTCTAGGTAAGTGATCAGTCCATCATGGTTATCTGGGTTGTTAAGACTTTTTTTTAAATTATGAAAGTATGGTAACACATTTACAGGAGACTTGGAAAATACAGAACAAGATTACATATAGTTCCAGAATATATTATGATACTTTTTAAGTAGATAAATTAAGATTTTTAGTTGGAGTTTCAATGTTAAACTCTAAAAAATAATAGAATGAATACACAGAGAAGTAGAAGGATTTAAGATATAGTAGACCTGAAGAGCACTATGAACTGATTCAACATAATTAACATAATTAAGATTTATACAATTTTCACACAAGTTCTATTCAATTTCCATAGACTGTAAACTAGGAGACCATGGAACATATCCAGGGACATAAAATAAGGTGCAAAAATTAAGGTATTGAAATTGTATATAATCTGTTTTCTTCTCACTGTGGAATTATGTTAGGAATCAGTATCAGAAGATACTTGAAAATAACCCATATATTTTCAAGTGCAATATGACATTTACCAAGAGAGATCTTTGACTTAGCCATTGAAAGCTTCAATAGAGTTAGAAGAATGAAAAAAAAAAAGGTTATTTGAGAGAAGAAAACATTTAAGTAAGAAATTAATATCTCAATGAGAAATTACTATCACATGTATTTCAAAATCACATGTATTTCATAATTAAATATCCATTATGAAATGATGGGTGTATCTAAGAAGCCATAACAAGGAAAATTAGAAAATATTTGTAATAGAATAATGAAAAGAGATTACCCTAACAATATAAAATATATACAGTTTGAGGCATTAAGTAAAGTGATGTGGTAAGTGGAAGGGCATACATGCATATGTTTTCATCTGCCTCACTAGTCTATCTTTTGGTTGGTGCATTTAATCCATTTACATTCAAAGTGATTATTGATATGCAGTATTCTTGGGCTTCCCTTGTGGGTCAGCTGGTAAAGAGTCCGCCTATAATGTGGGAGACCTGGGTTCTATCCTTGAGTTGGGAAGATCCCCTGGAGAAGGAAAAGGCTGCCCACTCCAGTATTCTGGCCTGGAGAATTCCATGGACTGTATAGTCCATGGGAACACAAAGCATCAGACACGACTGAGTGACTTTCACTTTCATGATTCTATTACCATTTTCTTAATTGTTTTGGATTTATTTTCTGTAGGTCTTTTCCTTCTCTTGTGTTTCCTGCCTAGAGAAGTTCCTTTTGCATTTATTTTAAAACTGGTTTGTTGATGTTGAAGTCTCTTACTTTTGCTTGGCTGGAAAGCTTTTGATTTCTCCATCAAATTTGAACGATGGAGTCTTTCTGGGTCGATTATTCTTGGTTGTAGGTTCTTCCTTTTCATCACTTTAAATATATTGTGCCATTCCCTTCTTACTTGTTGAGTTTCTATTGAGAAATCAGCTGATAGCCTTACGAGAGTTCCCTTGTAGGTCATTTATGGTTTTTTCCCTTGTTGCTTTTAATATTTTATCTTTGTCTTTAATTTTCATCTTTTTTATTACTGTATGTCTCAGTATGTTCCTCCTTGGGTTTATCCTGCCTAGGACTCTCTCTGCTTCCCGGACTTGGTTGGCTAGTCCTTTCCCAGGAAATATTTCTCTTCAAATATTTTCTCAGGTCCTAGTCTCCATTTTCTCCTTCTGAGATCCCTATAATGCAAATGTTAGTGCATTTAATGTTGTCCCAGAGATCTCTTAGGCTGTCTTCATTTTTTCATTCTTTTTTCTACATTCTGGTCTGTGGCAGTGATTCCCCCCATTCTGTTCTCCAGGTCACATATCAATTCTTCTGCCTCAGTTATCCTGTTATTGATTCCTTCTAGTGTATTGTTCATCTCTGTTTGTTCTTTAGTTCTTCTAGGTCTTTGGTAACATTTCTTGCATCTTCTTTATTCTGTTTCCAAGATTCTGAATCATCTTCACTGTTATTATTCTGAATTCTTTTTCTGGAAGTTTGCCTATCTCCACTTCATTTAGTTGTTTTTCTTGGGTTTTAGCTTGTCTCTTTCAACTAGGACAAAACTTTCTGCTTTTTCATTCTGATAAACTTTCTGTAATATGGTTTCTGTTCTAGTTAGTGCGATTGTGGTTCTTCTTGCTTCTTCTGTCAGCTCTTAGAGCTTCCTGATGGGAAGGGCTGGTGGTGGGAAAGACTAGTTCTTGCTCTAGTGGGCAGGGCCAAACTCTATAAAACTTTAATACAATTATCTGCTGATGGGTGGGGTTGCACTCCCTCCCTGTTGTTTTGCCTGAGGTGACCCAACCCTGGGGTCTACAAGCTCTATGGTAGGGTTAATGGTAACCTCCAAGAGGACTTATGCCAAGGGGCACCTTCCAGGACTGCTGTTTCCAGGGCCCCATGACAAGCCACTGCTGAACCACACCTCCACAGAAGACCCTCCAATAATAGCAGGTCTGGTTCAGCCCCCTGTGGGGTCACTGCTCTTTTCCCTTGGATCTTGGTGCATGCAAGATTTTGTTTGTGCCCTCCAAGAATGGAGTCTCTTGTTCCCCCAAGTCCTGTGGAAGTCCTGTAATCAAATCCTGCTTACCTTCAAAGGCAGGTTCCCTGGATGTTCCCCGTCCCTTTGCCAGATATCCGGCTTGGAAGCCTGACGTGAAGCTCAGAACCTTCACAACAGTGGGAGAACTTCTTTGGTGGTATTGTTCTCCGGTTCGTGGGTGACCTACCTGGTGGGTGTGGGACTTGATTTTATCCTGTTTGTGCCTCTCCTACCATCTCACTGCAGCTTCCTCTTTGTCTTTGGACATGGGTATCTTTTTTGGTTGGGTTCCAGCATCTTCCTGTCGATGCTTGTTCAACAGCTAGTTGCAATTTTCGTACTCTCACAGGAGATGAGCACACGTCCTTCTGCTTCACTATCTTGAACTTATCCCTGCATTGCCTTAAAGGCCAAGACCTTTTTTGTATAGTTCTATGTATTCTTGCCACGTCTTCTTAAACTCTTCTGCTTCTGTTAGTTCCTTACCATTTCTGTTCTTTATCATGCTCATACTTGCGTGAAATGTCCCTTGATATGTACCATTTTCTTGAAGAGACCTCTAGTCTTTCCCATTCTATTGTTTTCCTCTATTTCTTTGCATTGTTCATTTAAGAGGACCTTATCTCTCCTTGTTATCCTATGGAACACTGCATTCAGTTGGGTATATCTTTCCCTTTCTTCCTGGCCTTTCACTTCTCTTCTTTCTTCAGCTATTTGTAAAATCTTGTGAGACAACCACTTTGCCTTTTTGCATTTCTTTTTCTTTGGTATGGTTTTGGTCATTGCCTCCTATACAATGGTATTTTCCTCTGACAATAGTTCTTTAGGCACTCTACCAGATCTAATCCCTTGAATCTATTTATTACCTCCACTGTATAACCATAAGGGATTTGATTTAGGTTATACCTGAATGCCCTAGTGGTTTTCCCTACCTTCTTCAGCTTAAGCCTGAATTTTGCAATAAGGAGTTCATGGTCTGGGCCACAGTCAGCTCCAGGTCTTGTTTTTGCTGATTGCATAGAGCTTCTTCATCTTTGGCTGCAAAGAACACAATCAGTCTGATTTCGATATTGACCATCTGGTGATGCCCATGTGTAGAGTAATCTCTTGGTTTGCTGGAAAGAGTGTTTGTGGTGACCAGCGTTTTCTCTTGACAAAACTGTGTTGGCCTTTGTCCTGCTTCATTTGGTACTTCAAGACCAAATCTGCCTTTCTCGGTATCTCTTGACTTCCTACTTTTGCATTCCAATTTCTTGTGATGAAAAGGTCATCTTTCTTTATTTGGTGTTAGTTCTAGAAGGTCTTGAGGTCTTCATAGAACCCGTCAATTCTGCTTCTTCAGCGTTAGTGGTTGGGGAATGTTGAATGGTTTATCTTGGAAATGAATCGAGATTATTCTGTAATTTTTGAGATTGAGCCCAAGTACTGAATTTTGGACTGTCTTGTTGACTATGAGGACTACTCCATTTCTTCTAAAATCTTGCCCACAGTAGTAGATATAATGGTCATCTGAACTAAGTTCACTCATTCCTGTCCTTTTCAGTTCACTGATTCCTAAGGTGTTGACATTCACTTTTACCATCTTCTGCTTGGTCATGTCCAATTTACCTTGATTCATGGACCTAAGATTCCAGGTTCCTGTGCAACATTGTTCTTTACAGCATCGGACTTTACTTTCACCACCAAACACATCCACAGCTGAATGGCTTTAGCCCAGCCACTTCATTCTTACCGTTAGCTATTCAGTTAACATTTACTAAATTGTAACTATATTTGATTTTCAGTGAATATAGATTGTAAAGTAGGTAACATCTACATCCTCAGAAATTCCGTGTGCAAATCATACATATATATGATTAACACATTCTCCACTGGCTAATTCCAGTTGCAAGAAAGCAATGATATATATAAGGTAAGGAAAAGGGAAAGTCAGATATTGCATGTTGATTCCTCGGGAAGTGGACTGTGAGGTAGAAATTAGTATGTAAATTGTTAATTAGGGAGTACTCTAAGGATCAAAACGTGTGGAAGGAAAGAGGAAGGAGTAGGATTAGAAAGGGAAAGTATTAGTGCTACAATGAAGTCTAGTGGGTCCCACAAGGAGCACTGAAGCTGGAGTGGTTCAGAGTTTTCTTATTTGGAAGAGAAAGCATGAACCAATCATTGGACCCTGGCTGCCCAAGGGAGGGATGTGACATTGGGCAAAACAGCCCAGTGGACTGTCAGTTGACATCCTTCCCAGAAATGGCCCCTTCAGTCCTGGAAGGGGCATCTGTAGCAAGGCACACAGCATCTGCACCACCAATTATTTAAAGTTTTGAAATTCAATTAATCTAGCTATGCTCTAGACAAATTAACTTCCTAGGTCTTTTACAAGGTGGGGGGTGGGTGGTTAGAGTAACTCTCCTGGATAGATTTCCTTGAGAACTAAGCCTCTTCATTCTTAGCCACTTTATTAATCCATCTGATATAGTTTTCCCAGAAGGGGAACATATTAGCCACAAGACGGTCTTGCTTGGGATAAGAAAGACATTACTGATATTAGAGCAAAGTAGTTTGGAGTTGATTCTGGAGTCAGATAGAATTCTAATCTTGTCACTAGAGTGGTCTAAAGGCTTTGCATACTGTTACCTCACTTAAAACTTTGGGCTTAAGTGGGCCCCAAATGGTTGATAATGTCGGTCATGGGAACACAGCTGAAATGCTGCTCAATTCCTACTATTTGCAACTTAAACATGTGCTGTCAATGAAGAGAGCAGGTAGCCAAGCTTGTGAAGATGCCCTGAGTTCAGAGCTACCAGCTGTGACTTCATATTTTCAAGCACATTATTAATGTTGGTTGACTATCTGAAGACACTCAAGAAACATGGAAATAATTGCTGCATCTACAGATTTCTCAGATGTGACTGGAATGTGTCCCACTTCAGGATAATGGGAATGGGCTTTCTGCATAATTGCTCAATTAATTAATTACCATAATGGTCCCAACCACATTATAAAGGCCAGCACCTCACAAATGATTGGCTTTGTGTGGCAGAAGCAACTGAAAATAATACACAGGAGACGGTTATGGCTAGACCCTGTGCTAATTCAATTCATAATAACTTAAAAAATAAGAAACATCAGTTCAGTTCAGTTGCTCAGTCTCTAAAGTGTCCAACTTTTGTGACCCCTGTAGACTGCAGCACACCAGGCTTTCCTGTCCATCACCAACTCCCATAGCTTACTCTTAATAAGAAACATCAGGTGCTCTTAATTGGTGATCTCTTCCTTAGAGAAATATGCCTTGCCATATTTTTGTCTAAGAACCACTATGGAGTGTATAAGGAGTTTGGAGACAGCTCTGAGCAGAGTTAATCATAGCCTGCTCAGTTGATTATAGTATGCTTTCTGTTTGCTTGTCATGTGAGTAGAGAGAGCTTCAGCTGCCTGACATAAAAGGACTGGACGTGCCAGAGAATTATGTATTGTGTTATTTGTTAAACTTTAGAAATGAGACCAATGCTTAATGCTGAAAACCTCTAATCAGCATTGGATTGTTCAAACTCAAAGCTGTGTTTATAATAATAGCAGATAGTAGGATGGAGGTAGTATCTTCCATTTGCAAGTTAAATAGAAATATTGTAATTGAAAGCTCATTAAATTTTCCCATATAAAGCTAAAAATTAATAACAACTTGATGAGTTTACTGAAAAAGGAAAAAATATTTGTTAAAATTTTTTCAGTTGCTTGAAGCATCTCTTTGTCCCCAGTGAACACTGGGGGGACAACACAAAGTAACAAAGCCTAATTTATTATATTTTTCATACTAATAGGTAATATCTAAAGAAAACAAGATATTTTAGCTGCCATATTAATAATTGTAATATCCCAGTGTAGGGGGAAAAAACACTTCCCTTGTCCTGCAATATACCAAAATTTGAGTAGAGTGCATGGGAATTTTATTATAGTAAAGGGTACTAAAGTATTGGTTTTAGAATAGTACCTTAAAACTTTAAGGATATCTTACTTTGTTTTCCCCTGTTCATAACCTTCCGAGTCACTTTTTTTTTCAATTAGGGTGGGGAAGAGGGATGTCTTTTGCATTATTTATTTTTTTAGTAGATAATTTTTAACAGACAATTTTTTGAGCAGTTTTAGGTTCAGAGAAAAATTGGAAGGAAGGTACAGAGATTCTCCATGTATCTCTATCCCCCACACATACATAACCCTCCTCATTGTCAGTGTCACCCACCAGAATGGGACACTTGTAACAACTGATGAATCCACATCTACATATCGTCATCACCTAAGGTACATAGTTTACATTAGGATTCACTCTTGGTTTTTACATTCTAGGAATTTGAACAAATGTATAACATGAATCTACCACCATAGTATCATACGGAATAGTTTCACTGCTCTGGAAATCTTCTGTGCTCTATTAGTTATTTTTTATAACATAATTAAAATAACAGGCAAACTCTGAAGGCAGCTCTTAAAAGTCACCAGCCTGAAAGATGGTAACAATGACCCTATATGCGAGACAGCAAAAGAGACACAGATGTAAAGAACAGACTTTTGAACTTGGTGGGAGAAGGTGAGGGTGGGATGATTTGAGAGATTAGCACTGAAACATGTATATTGTTAAAAAAAAAATGTATATTGTCATATGTGAAACAGATTGCCAGTCCAGAGTCGATGCATGAGACAGGGTGCTCAGAGCTGCTCCACTGGGATGACCCTGAGGGATGGGATGGGGAGGGAAGTAGGAGCGGGGTTCAGGGTTGGGAACACATGTACACCCATGGCTGATTCATGTGAATGTAGGGCAAAAACCACCACAATATTGTAAAGTAATTAGCCTCCAATTACAATAAATAAATTAAAATAAATAAAAACATTAAAAAAAAATCATCAGCTTGAAGAAATCCTATCTGGCTCACAAGACTTAGATAACTGTGGCTTGCATTTACCGTTGTATTCTGATCTCTGAACTATCAGCATCTGACTGTAACTCGCCTTACACAGGCCAAGAACATCTGCCTGAAACAAATATATTTGAACTCACCCACTAAGGCAGTGGCGTGAAACTGATTTCTGAGATGACTGTACAGCGTGACAAGGAGACACATTTTCACTTACACTATTCAAATATGCAGGCAGGAACTTTTTTGCCCTGCTTTGGTCTATGGCTTAATTCTTCTAGTCTTTACTTTCCTCTTAAATCCATCTCATTTGATTAAATGAAACAGAAACTAAATTAGGAAAAGCCCAAAATACTTTGATGAATTTAGGTCATTGAAAAGACCTAAGGATTTTTTTTCTTCTCATTAGAGGATCAAGTTCATTCATTTGGTTGTTCATTTGTTCATTAAGTCAAGAAGTATAGATTGAAAGCTACTATATTCCAAACCCTATAAGACCCTTGGACTACAACAATGAGTACATAGTTTTGAGAAATGGAAAGCCCTATCTTCTCTCCTCCCATTTCCTTTGTTTCTCCTGTTTGCTTGGTATACACATACTCTGAAATAGGCCTGAGGATCTAGTTACCTCTTTGGGCTCCACTGTACATCATTTTAATAGAATTATTTTATGTCAGGGAGCAGCAACTATTTAGGTGGTTTTTTTTTTTCTAGTTTTTTTGAAAAATCAAATACTCCTTTGCTTTTTTAAAACCCTTTCTGGGTTTTATGTTACCACAGAGTCAATTGCAGTGAATTTATAAATGAAGCATCAGTTTTCTTTGTATCATCAAGTAGGTGGGAGATGTGCCAGTCTTGTTAACCCCTTAGTGATTAGTACGTGAGTAAAATATATCATGGTTGGGAGCATAGGAGAAAATAGGCAATGTCAGGTAGAGTATACATTGTGGTGGAGTCACAAAGACATGGACTTGAATCCAGGCTCCACCACTTAGTAGCTAAGTGATTCTGAGCAGGCTGTTTACTGTTTCTGAACCTTGGTTTCCTGCTTTGTAAAAATGAATGATTTTACCTGCCTCCCATCTTTTGAGAGTTAAATGTGGGTCTACTCAAGTTGCCCTGGGCTTCCCTGGTGGCTCAGATGGGAAAGCATCTGCTTGCGGTGTGGGAGACCTGGGTTCTGTCCCTGGGTTGGGAAGATACCCTGGAGAAGAGCATGGCAACTCACTCCAGTATACTTGCCTGGAGAATCCCCACGGACAGAGGAGCCTGGCGGGCTACAGTCCATGGGGTTGCAAAGAGTCGGACGCGACTGAGTGAGTAGCACAGCACAGCAGTCAAGTTGCTTCAGGTCTTGCCAGCCGGAGGGCATGAACCTGAACTTAGGGATAGTGTATGAGTCTGCTAGGGCTGCCATAACAAAATCCCAGCACAGACTGGGTAGCTTAAACAACACAGTAAGTCTCCTACGTACAGACCTTCAAGTTGCCAGCTTTCAAAGATGGGAATGTGTGTTCCATCAGCGTCAGGCATGAGTGAAATTGCCGCTTGCCCTCTGTCTCCTATTGCTGACGAGCCCTTCAGCTCCACCATCTCCCACCTGCTCCCCCCCCCTCCAGTCAGTAACTCTTCTTGCCTGTTTACTCGATGCCAGCCCCGGTATGCCAGCTGTTGCACTGTACTGCTGTACTCTTCAAGGTACTGCATTGTGAGATTTAAAATGTTTATTTTTTGTGTTTGTTTTTTTTATGTATTGTGTGAAAAGTATTACAGAGCTATTATAATACAGTACTATATAGCTGATTATGTTAGTTGGGCACCTAGGCTAACTTTCTTGGACTTATAAACATGCTCTTGGAAAGGAACACATTCATATGTGGGGGACTTACAGTAGAATTTATTTTCTTGAAGTTCTGGAAGCCAGAAGTCCAAAATCAAGGTGCTGGCCAGTTTGGTTCCTCAGGGCTTCTCTCTTTGGCTATCTTTTGGCTACTGCTTCACATGGTTGCTTGTTTACACATATGAACCCCTGGTATTTCTTCCTCTTCTTGTAAGGTTACCAGTATGTCGGATTAGGGTCCACCCTGACAGCTTCATTTTAACTTAATTGCTTCTTTTAAAGGCCTTAACTTCACATTTTGAGGTTTTACAAGTTAGACTTCAACATACAAATTTACAGGGATTCAGTTCAACCCATAAGGGATAGTAACTTTACTGTCATACATTGGTCTGCATAATGCTGGGACGTAGCTCAGTTTAAATCCCAGAAGGTACCATATCGTTATGCATGGTTTTCCAGTTCTTCCACTCTTTTCCTGCCCAGGAAACTGCTCGAGGAACCTCTTCCCACCTCTCCCACCTGAGCCCTCTGAGTACAAGATGTCCGTGCCCAAGATGCCCTGCCTGGTGCTGAGTATGCCCGGGCAGCACACCCGCCTTTGCAGACTGTGCTGCAGAACAGCCAGGTCCTAACAAACAGTGGGAAGCATGACATTCGTCCTGCTTTGCATCACAGCCTGTGGTCAAGTCTGCAGCCGCGCAGCGTATACTTCTGTGTCTCTGCTTCCCTTGTGAAAACAGCTGCTTCATCATCTGTCTGCATCCCCTTGCCCTAGAGGTTGAGATGGTCTGGAACTAAATGCCACGCTCTGTTCCCTTCCCTGGTCTTTCTGGTCAGGCACCAGAAAATCCCCTATTAACCCCCACAGCTGAGCCTGTGGGCAACCAAAAACCTTATTGACAATGACTTCTGGCAACCCTTCCTACCAGGTTGCTTGCAGGCTCAGACAACTCTGAATCCCAGTTCCAGTTTAGGGCACTGGACTCCTTTACATGTCAACTCTTGGACTTTCCCAACATGTTTCTTCAACCAGTGACTCAAGGAGGGCAATGCCTTTAGTTTCCGATTCTGCTGTCTTTGCCACTTGCCATCTTGTAGTGATTAAGAACTCTGCAGTCAGATTGCCTGGACTTCAAACCCTTTTCTGTGACCTTGGGCTGGAAACTTTTCTTCCTTAAGCCTCAGTTTTTCTATCTGTAAAATAGGTACAATAACAATTCTTACTTCATAGGATTATAATAAGAATTAATGGATAAAAGATGTAAAGAACTCCTCCCCATGCCTCAAACCCTATGATTCTTATCACTGTGATCTAATATTCTCTACATACTAACCCTTCTAGGAATTTTTAGGTATTACGTTATTTCATTCTCAAACCTTTGAGGGAGGTGCCCTTTTGATATTGATTTACAGATAGGATAATAGTTGTCAGTAGCCTGAGATGGCATAGTTAATAAGGATTCAGTCCAGTTCAGTCTGACTCTGCACAGACTGCTCTAAACACTGTGCTCAGTAAGTGATTTATATATTACTGTAGTCATGATCAGTCAACAGATTTTATTTAGATGCTAAATGTACTTCAGGAGGTGGAGTGAAAAACACAACTTTATAAGTAGTGTTTTCTTTCAAGGATCTATAATTTCACTGGGAAGATTGGACATAGGTATGTAAAGACAGAACTGAAATAACAAGGTGCTATTTGAAAATAAATAGTGGGAATAAAATGTATTACGAGTCTCAGAGAGGGAGAAAGAGAGACTGTGGCCAGTCAGTGTGGTCCAGGAAGGCTTCATGACCAAGCTTGAATATACAAGCTTGGTAATTAATGATTGAACAGCTTAGGCAGACACTGATGAGTAAGTGGGACTGGGAGAAAATAGGAGGAGGGAGGAAAAGCATTTCAGAAGAGTAAGTGAGTAAACTACTAAATTGGAAGAAATACCAATATTGTTTAGGCTAGGAACTTAGAGTGACCCTGAATACGTGTGACCCTGTGAGTGAAAGTTGCTCAGTCATATCCGACTCTTTGCGACCCAGTGGACTGTAGCCCACCAGGCTGCTCTGCCCATGGAATTCTCCAGGCAAGAATACTGGAGTGGGTAGCATTCCCTTTAAGGAATCTTCCCAACCCAAGGGTCAAATCCAGATCTCCCACATTGCAGGCTCAGTTTTACTATCTGAGCCACCAGGGAAGCCCAAGAATACTGGCATGGGTAACCTATTCCATCTATAGGGAATCTTCCCAACTCAGGAACTAAACCAGGGTCTCCTGCATTGCAGGCAGATTCTTTTCCAGCTGAACTACCAGGGAAGCCCACATGTATCCCTAGATAAAGTCAAATGAAAATACTTTTGCAAAGCTACCAAACCTCTTTAACTTCAGCACATATTTAGAAAATGGTAAGATATTGATAACACATTGGAGTAAATGAAGGAGGCTTCTAGAAAATGGAACAGTAGTAGTAGTCACCGCGCTCCAGCTGCCAGGCCTCACTAGCTGCCTGAGGGCTGAGGGGAATCAGTATCTTGGTTCTAGGCCCTGTTCTAACAGCTTTCAAAAGAGGGAGAATAGAATTACCAGTATTTCTCCATGTGTTTTTATATAATTACAACCTGAAAGTGTCTAAAACTATAAGCTCTGTGTTATCCAAGAAAGCAGAGAAACTGTACAATTAATTTTACATGAACCCAATGGTGAAGCTAGTTCAAAATTTCAATATGAGATGGGAGAAAAGAAGCCAGCCATGATGGATGAAAACAAACTAAGACCTAGTTGTTTCTGAGTTTAAATACTCTACCAACAAACGTCAAACAGGAAAAAGGACAATTAAAAAGCACAGTTTTATTAGGTGATGTCTGACCACACAGAATGCCGGGAACTGTATTTTACTTATCTAGTCCACCCGAAACAGCAGGCTAGCACATGCATGGGTGCACATTTTGGGTGGTGGCCTGTCAGTTCCTCCCTCCAGGGCTAGTTGAAAGAGAACATTCTGTGCATTTTGCATGATTAGTAAATTGGAGTGGACATCAGCACACAGAAGTATCACTCTTAGACCCAGGCAGGAGGGGCCCTATCCTGGGATGCATAATTTAGAGGGTTCTGCTCTGGCTCCTCACATGAGACAGCTCTGCTTATGGAATGAGGAATCCAACCAGGGACCAGCTGCCTGTGTAGTGAGGACAGAACTCAGTGGGCTGTCTGAGGTGTCCGCACTGTTGGCATAAAGCTGCTCAGAGTTGAGGATAGGGCCAGGATGGGTGGGAGAGGTGGATAAGTGTCAGGGCCTACCTCTCCCTATGCCATTGTGTTCCAACAAGGAGGTTTGGGGAGTTTAATGATTCCAAATTCCAGCCTGGCCCTCTAGGTCATTATAGAGGCACATTTGTCAAGGTATACCATTTATCCAATTGTCCATTTATAACATTTGAATATTTAGACATAAAGTATGTGGATCTCCTTTGTGTTTTCACTCTGGGTCACAAATGTTTGTGGTGGACCAGCCAGGGTCCACCTTGGGTACTGCATAGGTGATCACCAGCAGGTGTGTGACGATAAAACACAGTCACCAGAATTACAAAGTGTGAATTATGAATACTTATCTAATAGCACATCCCCTCATCAGCATAAATGCCTAGCTCCGCCTCACATTCAAAACCAAACCATGCATTGAAATAGTTCTCTTTTCCTAAAACTGGCCATTTCTAGCCTTTTGGAGTAAAGTTTGTTTAATATTTTATTTTAATGGATGATCAGTGCTTAAGCCAGAATCAGTGTTAAAAGTTCTTTACCTTAATGTAGCTTTCACTGTAAAGTGTTTGAAAGAAATTCCCATTCCTATCCTTATATTGATGCATTTTTGTAGTTTCGGTTAGGAATGAAGGTAAATCAAGACGTAGCCTTTGAGTGTAGTTTGTACCAGTGATGTTAATTATTGATTTCATCAACCTTTAGACTCTAGGGCTCAAGATTTTACACAAGCTTAAAGGAGAGAATATTCTAGTTTGCCTACATCCACCTAATAACTATAAACACTTTCTTGACAGGCTGACTTTGGGCATGTTTGACAAGAAGATAGAACATCAGAGTCATGTGATATTGTCATTTTCTAAAGAGAAAGGAAGAAGGTGGCAGTGAGGAAAGGTCTTGAGATGTGGCACAGAAAATGTAACTTTGAATTATCCTGGATTTTTTTTTTTTAAATACAAATGCCCAGGTATTGCTTTTCTTTTCTCCAAAGCTCCAGATACATTTCTAACAAGCATCCATGTTTGAAAACAACTCAACTCTATGATGATCTTTTATCTAGTTTGTTTCACTTTTTTATTTCATATTCAGTGCTTCCATTTCATTTAGTTTGTTTTCCAATTTCTCCTCTTTTTTTTGATGTTATCAAGCATAATAGAAAAGCTTTTTTGTATACATATATATAAATAGTTTGTATAATATATTTTAGAAATATGAATCTTTAAAAAATTTATGACATTTTGATTCCACTTGTTTGACTCAGCATGAATAGGATGCTAGATTTCTAATTAAAAAAACAAGCAACGAAGTTTTACTGTATAGTACAGGGACCTATAGTCAATATTTGTAATAACCTATAATGGAAAACAGTCTGAAAAATAATATATATGTATACCTGAATAAACTTGTTGTGCACCTGAAACATTGTAAGTCAATTATACTTCAATAAAATATATATATTAGGGAAAAAAATAAGGCCAGAAATTATCACTGTCAAGAAGGATGGAGCGTGGGTTCCATGGGGCCTTCTTAGAGACAGAGAGATGGGCTCAGGCAACTCTTTTTGTAGGACACCCAATTATTGGGCATTGCATCACAGGACAGGATCGCACCCTCCTCTCTCCAGTCGCTCAAGGTGGATACTCAGTGCACTGTCATCTCCATGTCTGAGGGCCTTTTCTCCCCTTTCCACAAACTGCTGTTGCCTTAATGTGCCAGGATATTAACAAGTCCCTGGGAACAGTTCACAACTCGCAGGAGTGGGTGTATAAGAACTTCAGTCCTTTGCCCCTCAAGTGAGATGGGGCATATGTTGGGCACTGCTTCCAGGGTTTCCCAGTGAGATTAAGTTCCAGTTATCCAGCGAGGTAGCTGGCTTTATCACACACATTGTATTGGCTGTCTTCTCCTTCGTGTATGAACTCTCCTCCTCCCCACCTGTGTCCCAGCATTGCCCAAATAAACTATTTACTAAAAAAGAAAGACTTTGAGTCCCAGCAGTGCCTCTCACAGCTGCACAACTTTGGGTAGGATACCTACCATCTCTGAATGTTAGTTTCCTCAACAGCAAAGTAGAAATAGCTCCTATGAGTAGGATTGCTGGTTGTCTCAAAAGAGATTATGTATGATAAAATATTTTGGAAACTAAAAATCACTGTAAAAATATTAGTTATTATTAAATGCCCATTAAAAGGCTGTTTGCTTTCAAATTTCTGTAAGAACAGGATAAGGAAGAACTTTCAGAAAAAGAAAAGTAAAATGGGAAAAATGATGCAGACTAAACCAGAAACCACTTTAAATATTTAATTTCCACCTGTTAGACTCCATCTGCTTTGGGTACTGAATAAATAGTATTGACCATAAACAACCTGAATTCCTTATTTTTAATTTTTAATTGAAGTATAATTGATTTACAATGTTGTATTAATTCCCAGTGTATAGCAGTGATTCATATATATGCTTTTTTCATATTCTTTTAATTATGGTTTATTATAAGACATTGAATATAGTTCCCTGTGCTACATGATAGGACCTTGTTATTTATCTGTTTTATATATGTTAGTTTGTATGTGCTAATCCTAAATGCCTAACATATCCCTTCTCCATCCCCATTTTCCGTTGGTAATCAAAGTCTGTTTCCTATGTCTGTGAGTCTTTCTGTTTTGTAAATAAATTCATTTGTATCATATTTTTCTTTTTCTTCCTTTTAAAAAATTAATATATTTATTATACTTGTAGGCTGATTAGTTTACAATGTTGTGGTGGTTTTTCCATACACTGACACGAATCAGCCACGGGTATACAAGTGTCGCCTGTCCCGAACCCCCCTCCTGCCTCCCTCCCCACTGCATCCCTCTACGTTGTCCCAGTGCCCCGCTTCATGCCTCGGACTTGGACTGATTCCATATATAAGTGACATCATATGGTTTTTGTCTTTCTCTGTCTGATTTCACTTAGTATGATAATCTCTAGGCCCATCCGTGTTGCTACAAATGGCATTATTTCAATCTTTTTATGGCTGAGTTGTATACACATTGTGTATGTGTGTGTACATGACGTGCTCTTTATCCAGTCATCTTTCAGTGGACATTTAGGATGCTTCTGTGTCTTAGTTATTGCAAATAGCGCTGCTGTGAACATTGGGGTGCATATATTTTTTCACATTAGAATTTTTCTTTTCTGGATATATGCCCAGGAGCAGGATTGCTGGATAAAGCTGAATTCTTAATGAAATTTCCCCCAAGAGTAAGATGAAATAAAAAATAAAATCAGTGTTTTTAAGGACCCAGACATTTGCTCATCATTTCTGGATAAATGAAAATGCCAAATTTATTTAAAATATTTCTCATCCTATTAAATGAGCAGACAAAAACCCTAGTGACTATTATTCACACAGAAATGGAAGCTCAAACACAGCAGAGATTTTTGTCTGTTTTTTTTCACTGAAGAATCCCTTAGGCCCAGTGTCTGGCACAGAGCAAGTGTTCAATATGTATTTGTTAAATAAAATGAATTACTACATTTATCTAGATCAGTGCTGCAATGTGGGTGCTAGTTTTCACCCACCCAGAGAATTTACTTAAAAGCCCATGTTTACCATTCCAATGAGAAAATGTCTTTTGTTAGCATCGAACTCTATACCTCAATGATTTAAGTTTTTCCTTTTTTTAAAAAAATTAGATGGACAGCTTTACTGCAAGATGAGAGCAGGGGGTGATTGGAAGGGAGGCTCAAGAGGGCAGGGGATATATGTATACATATAGCTGATTCACTTGGTTGTACAGCAGAAACTAACACAACATTGTAAAGCGATTATACTCCAATAATAAACTTTTTTAAAGAATAATATAAAAAAGATGAGAGCAGAACCCCTCTTCCCCGCAGTCCTGGTGGAATCAGTCTTAGGTTCTGAGCATCCAGGTGTCCTGGAGCTGGGGGGGTGGGAGGCGGGTACGGCTTAAGATTTTTACATGAAAATTGCGAGTGAAACTAGTCTCCCTCCATAGAAGGTAAGACTGGAACTCACACACACTTTTTGCCTCTGAATAAATTGTCTTCTACCGGCAGGAGGATAATTGTAAGACCAAGTATTTCTCGTTTTAAAAATTAACTTACGCTCGTGCAGCTTAGTTGTTTTAAAAGGCGCTTTTACATGTGTTATCCTTGACTAGCTCAGCAAGGCACTGAGGCAGGCAAATGACACAGACTCCATTTTGTGCAAAATGAGACCGAAAGAAGGGAAGTGATTAGACAAGCAAGGGAGGAGGGGATAAAAATAGAAGTTGGGTCCCTTGAGTCCTTGTCTAATGACCTGTTTACCCCAGCATGATGTATGCATGCAGTCATAATTAATAGACTGCTCATTCATTGTTTATCAATGCAAAGATGTTTAAGGCCAAAAAATGTAAACATTGTTTGGACTACCTTAAAGCACCTTCCAGCTGAACATAAATTGTTCCCCAAAGGCATTTTTTTTGTCTCAACTTTCTGAGCAGCCGCCTTGACTTCATTTCATCCTGCATGCTTGAACAGTCTTTGTTGCTGATCCTTAACGCTAAGTCCTCATTACCACCTAGTTTCATTCTGTTCTAAAGTGGACTGCTTGTTTTGTGACTTAAAGCTTAATCTTACTTTAAATAATTTCTATTTCCTGCACCTTACGCAAATTATGGTAGAGATAATGTGTAAAAATTTAAATCCATGAACCAAAAGTAGAAAGAATGTGAAATCTTGTGTTTAATTTTAAAAGCCTGCCCCCTGCTGGAGTAGTGGTGACATTACATGTAGAAATAAAATAGGGAGAATTGTGCAGTTTTGTTTAAGGCCCAATCTTATACCCATAAGGCTTTATTATCATTTCAAGACTCTTAAAATGATAGGTCTTGCTGCCTGTTCAGATTAGCTTCAGTCCAGAAAATTCAGTGTTTAGGAATAAGATAAGGCCACACTACTGAGCTCTCTTAATATAAAATTCTATCTTAGACCTAGGGATTTTCTTTCATAAATTATTTATGAGAACATTTTAGAAGCAAATTTTTTAAATTACCTCTTTAAAATTTTAAAATAAAAACTCAGAGACAAACATAGTAGCAGAAATAGAGAAAAATATCTTTTCTTAACTTGCCTTCTGTAGCTGACAAACTCCTATTCCTCTCACAGGATCCAGCTCAAATGTCTTCTTTCCTTTTAAGCATAATCATACTCTCTTAAGGAGGATTAGCCGTTTTCTTTTCTGTACTACTGTAAATAAATTTTGCACTTATCATACTGTATTGAAATCATTGATATATTTTTCTCCTCCAAAGCTTCAGAGACATCAAATGAGAATTTTAAAGATTTGTAAAATGTTCTGATTTTTTTTTTTTTTTTTGAGGGAGAGAGACATCCTACTTGGCTTATGGGATCTTAGTTCCCAGACAGGGGATTGAACTCGGCCCTGGCAGTAGAAACACCAAGTATTAACCACTGGACCACTAGGGAATTCTCAAGATGTTCTTCTTAAAAGTGAATTCCACATGGTATTTTAGAGAATCTTAGATTATTAGAACTAAAAGGTATCTGAGAGAGTATAACTTTAAATACATTCCTTCCTCAAGTTTGTCCCCACCCCCAACCTCCATTATTATATATAGACAATGAAACAAAGCCTGTCTAAGTAAGGTGACTATATACAAGTTCTCTCTCCTAGGAATTAGCAAAGCTGTCAATTTTTTTTTAACTTTTTGCTAAAATAATTTTTTTATTGATGTATAGTTGATATGCAATGTTGTGCTCATTTCTGCTGTGCAGCTCAGTAAACTCAGTTGGTGGTGGTGGTGTAGTTACTAAGTTGTGTTCAACTCTTGGCAACTGCATGGACTGTAGCCCTTCAGGCTCCTCTGTCCATGGGATTTCCCAGGCAAGAATACTGAAATGAGTTGCCATTTCCTTCTCCAGAGGATCTTCCTGATCCAGGGATCAAACCCACGTCTCCTGCACTGCAGGTGATCTCTTGCATTGAAGGCAGATTCTTTACAGCAGAGCCACCAGGAAAGCCCTAAGTGACTCAGTTTTATGAGACACACACACACACACACACACACATACACACATATATACTCAGTTTTATTTATATATACACACACATATAAGAGGAGGGCACTGCAACCCACTTCGATATTCTTGCCTGAAGAATCCCTTGGATAGAGGAGCCTGGCAGGCTACAGTCCATGGGGTCACAAAAAGTCAGACACAACTGAGGTAACTTAGCATGCACACACATACACACACACACTTTCTTTTCCATTATAGTTTATTCCAGAAGACTATAGTTCCCTGCGTTACACAGAAGAACCTTGTTGTTTATCCATTCTAAATGGAATAGTTTTGCGTCTGCTAACCCCAGATTCTCAGTCTATCCCCACCCCCTCTCCTCCCCTTTGACAACCACAGGTCTGTTGTCTGTGTCTCTGTTTTGTTTTGTAGATAGGTTCATTTGTGCTGTATTTTAGATTCCACATATAAATGATATCATATGGTATTTTTCATTCTTTTTGACTTCAATTCATGTGAGAATCTCTAGTTGTATCCATGTGACTGAAAATGGCATTTTTCTTTTTTATGACTAAGTAATATTCCCTTGTATTTATGACCGAGTGATATTCCATGGTGTGCATGTATCACATCTTCTTTATCCCTTCGCCTGTTGATGGACATTTAGGTTGTTTCCATGTCTTTGCTATTGTGAATAGTGCTGCTATGAACATAGGGGGTACATGTATCTTTTTGAATTATAGTTCTGTCCAGGTTTATGCCCAGGAGTTGGATTACTGGATCATATAATAGTTGTATTTTAGTTTTCTGAGGAGCTTCCAAATTGTCTTCCTCAGTGGCTGCACCAACTTACATTCCCACCAACAGTGTAGGAGGATTCCCTTTTCTCTACACCCTCTCCAGCATTTATTATTTATAGACTTTTTCACGATGACTATTCTGACTGGTGTGAGCTGGTACCTCTTTGTAGTTTTAATTTGCATTTCTTTAAGAATTAGTGATGTTGAGCATCTTTGCATGTGCCTGCTGGCTATCTGTATGTCTTTTTTGGAGAAATATCTATTAAGATCTTCTGCCTGTTTTTTTTTTATTGAGTTGTTCTTTTTTTATTGTTGAGTTGTATGAACTGTTTATATATTTTGGAGATTAAGCCCTTGTCTGATGCATCATTCACTAACATTTTCTCCCATTCCATAGGTTGTCTTTTTCATTTTTTAAAATAGTTTCCTTTGCAGTGCAAAAGCTTGTAAGTTTGTTTAGGTCCCATTTGTTTATTATATTTTTATTGCCTTGGGAGACTGACCTAAGAAAACATTAGTACAATTTATGTCAGAAAATGTTTTGCCTATATTCTCTTCTAGGAGTTTTATGGTGTTATGTCTATGTTTAAATCTTTAAACCATTTTGAGTTTATTTTTGTGTATGGTTAGAGGATGTGTTCTAATTCCTTGATTTACATGCAGCAATCTAACTTTCCCAGCACCACTTGAAGAGATTGTATTTTTTCATTTTTATATTCTTGCCTCCTTTATCATCCCTGTCTTTTGATTCCAGTATAACCACCTCCTTTCTACACAGTGATTCTGCAATAATACATCCTGCCAAACTCTTCAGGGGTACTAATTTTGTATCCTTGAATTTCCTGAAGTCATATTTTATATGCATTTTATCATATGCAAAATTTGTATGCATGTATTTTAGGGCCTGCCTATGTGAGGGATGTCTTCTCTCTCTAAATGTTCATTCACTTATGCATGCATGCATTTATTCAACACATATTTATCAAAAACACCATGTGCAATCCTCAGCAAGATGCAAACAAACTGAAACCAGCCGCATATAAAAAGGATTATACGTCATGACAAAGTGTGATTTTTACCCCCAGGAATGTAAGATTGATTTAACATCTGGAAATCAATCTTGTGATATACAATATTGATATAGTAAGGGGAAAAATCACACGATCATCTCAATAGATACAGAAAACGTGTTTGACAAAATTCAACAGCATTTCATTATAAGAACACTATAAACTAGAAATAGAGGGGAACTTCCCAAACCTGTTAAAAGGCATCTATGAAAAGCTTATAGCTAACATCACACTCAATGGGAAAAGACTGGATATTTTCCTCTTAAGATGAAGAACATGACAATGCTATCCTCTCTCACTGCTTTTTTAATATTGTACCTGCAGTTCTAGCCAGGGCAATGCAATTTGGAAAGGAAAAGTAAAACTGTCTCAATTTGCATAAGACATGATCTTTTATATTAAAACATCCTGAGGAATAGACACACACACAAACTATTACAACTAATTAAAAGTTCAGCATGGTTGCAGGATACAAGATCATTATGCAAAAGACAGTCATATTTGTATATATTAGCAATGAACAATATGAAAAAGAAGTTAAAATATTTCATTTACAATAGCACCCAAAACAATAAAATACATAGGGGTAAATCTAACAAAAAAGTGCAGGACTTGTACACTGAAAACTTCAAAACATTATTGAAAGGAATTAAAGTAGATCTCATTAAATGGAAATAAATGAAAACATATCCATGTTCTTAGAGTTACCGTTAAGATGCAATACTTTCTTGCAAAAATTTATCTACAGAATCAGTGCAATCCCCATCAAAATCCTAGGTGCCTTTTTTCTTTTTTTTTTGTGGAAATTGATGAATTGATCCTAAAATTCATGGAAATTGAAGGGACCCAGCATAGGCAAAATAATCTTGCAAAAGGACAATATATTGTTTTAGCACTTTGATTTCAGCCTAGGATCCGATTTGAGTTAATTTTTGTATATGGAGTAAGTCAAGGAGTTCAGCTTCATTCTTTTGCATATGGTTTTTTAATTTCATGGGTGTGCGAATTCCCTGAGAGTTGATAAAGATTTTATCAACTCAAGTTACATAATGTCTGGAAGTTAAATCAAGTTCAGTGTTTGAATTCATACTTTGGACTAGACGTTCAAATTTCTGAATCAAGAGTAAGTTTGGCTCTCAGGATGATAGTGGGTTTAAGAGTGCTGCTTAGAGTGAGCTTGTGAAGGCATGGTACTGCTAGGAACTAGGGAAGCTCACTCCCATGAAATAATCTTGCAGGAATGCAAGCAAGTTAAATAACGTTGTGTTTTGATTGTACTGTGATGCAGTCTTGCTCAGCACACTGTTTACATATATAGACATGTATTGAAGAAGAAGTCTGTCTTAATGATGAAGGTGAAACATCAGTGTATGAGGGCATATGGTCACCAGCCCCCAAGATGACCCTCAGTGTTTCCACCTCTCTGTATTCTTGCCCTTGTATAGTCTTCCCACACATTGAGTAGGGCTGACTTGTATAACTAATAGGATATTGTGCAAATTATGGAATGTGACTTCCGAAACTAGGTCATAAAAGACATTGCCTCCTCTGCCTTACTCTCTCTTGGGTCCCTGGTCTGAGGGAGGTCCACTGCTGTACCCTGAAGATACTCAGGCAGTTATGGAGCTGTCCACATGGTGAGGAATTGTTGGCCTCCTGCCAACAACTATGTGAGTGCAAATCTCGAAAGCAGATTCTCTAACCAGTCAAGATGATGAAATCCCATGGAGGCATTTTGAAGAGACGTGGAACTAAAATCAGTCAACTAAGCTGCTCTTGGATTCCTAATCCATAGAAAGTATGTGACATAATAAATGTTCATTATTGTTTCAAACTTTTAGCTAATTTGTTACACACCAGGAGAAGGCAATGGCACCCCACTCCAGTACTCTTGCCTGGAAAATCCCATGGATGGAGGAGCCTTGTAGGCTGCAGTCCATGAGGTCTCAAAGAGTCGGACATGACTAAGGGACTTCACTTTCACTTTTCACTTTCATGCATTGGAGAAGGAAATGGCAACCCACTCCAGTGTTCTTGCCTGGAGAATCCCAGGGACGGAGGAGCCTGGTGAGCTGCCGTCTGTGGGGTCACACAGAGTCAGACATGACTGAAGCAACTTAGCAGCAGCAATAGTTAACTAAAACAGGATAAGGAAGGGCAATTCTGGGTACCAGAGAGATACCTGAGAGCAGAGGGACAAGTCCTGACCCTGCCACATGGTGGCTATTCATCAGTCCACATCTTGACAAACTGGTAATTTGACCTTACCTCGTGGGACCTGTGGGGCCAGCTATATGCAGTAATATTGAATGGAGACCCTGGTGAGTTCAAGACAAAATAGAGAAGTAGATCAAGTTTATTTCCAAAACTGTTTCTAGAGTTTTCCTACTGCTTTGTAACTCCTCCAAGATCCCCTTCTTGACTCTTCAGCTTACTGTCTCCTGTTCCATCACTGCTTCTTCTTTAGTTTTATAAATTACACCAAGTCAACATATATTGAGAGTTCGTTATGTGCAAGGACCTTAAAGATGAACAAACTACTATCCTTCTCCTAACAGAAACTTCCTTTTATAGACTTATTTATCTTGGAAACATATTCATTTGCTTCTAACATCAGTGTTAGTCTCTTGGTCGGGTCCACTCTTTGCAATCCCATGGACTGTAGCCTATCAGGCTCCTCTGTCTAAGGAATTCTCCATGTAAGAGTACTGGAGGGGTTGCCATTCCCTTCTCCAGGAGATCTTCCTGACCCAGGGATCAAACCCAGGTTTTCTGCATTGCAGGCAGATTTTTTTTTTTTTTTAACCATCTGAGCCCCCAAGGAAGCCCTCTAAATTGCAGTCTGATTCAGCAAGTCTGGGATGGAGCCTGAGAGTCTGCATTTCCAGGGAGCTTGTATGTCAGGCTGCTGGTCCTGGGACCACACTCTGAGCACAGGCTTTAAGAACTCTGCAAGTATAGGGACGGCAGACAGTGTAGCATGCCCAGCAAATGCATGGACTCTCATGGCAGAGGGGCACTCACTGCCTGCAGAGCAAGCCATGTGTACTGCTCTTGCTCAGCTTACATCCAAGGTCTGTCATAATCACCGTGAATGAAACATGAGAGACTGTGATGGCAGAAGTCAGAACTTTAACTCCTTTTCTTATTATAGCCCGCTAAGATCTCCCTGGCCTAATCGTACAGCTGCACACACTTTCTTAAACCTGACGTGGTAGCAGTACGCTACTACCCCTGATCCTGTAGGAGTAAAGGCCCTTGGGCGCCCTCTAGAGGCCTATAGTAATGGGGCAAAGAGAACAGATTGGTAATTGAAAGCGAAGCCTGAAGTAGAGAGGGCTTGTTTAACCTACAGCGAGAGGGACGGGTGTCAATATACTCTATAGCCTTTTAGATAAGCAGTTCTCAAAGTGTGGCCTGGAGACCCCAAAGGGGTCCACAAAATTAAAACTATTTTTATACAGATTTTCTTTTTTACTCTTTCTATAGAGAGACTTCCAGGCGCCACATCATTAAATCTCAACAGAATGAATACAGAAGCAGATTTGAGAATCTTACTGTATTCTATTAAGCTAGGCATTAAAAAGACCTGCAAGCATGTAAGACAGTGCTTCTCTTCTAATTTTTTTATTTTTAAAAGTACAGCTATTTTTCATAAAAATTTATTTATGTTAACATATAGTAGGCTTGGGCTTCCCAAGTGGTGCTAGTGGTAAAGAACCCACCTGCCAATGCAGGAGACATGAGTTTGATCCCTGGGTCAGGAAGATCCACTGGATCGAGAAATGGCAACCAACTCCAGTATTCTTACCTGGAGAATCCCATGGACAGAGGAGCTTGCAGGCTACAGTCCATAGGGTCTCAGAGTCAGATATGAATGAAGTGACTGAGTGCACATAATGGGCTCATTGCTGCTGTTATTTTTAAGTAACTTAACACATAAAATTTTTATATTCTGGTTTCTAACACAACAAACTTCTACAGATATAATCCACATAAACAAGAACACTTCAGAGGGCCCAATAATTTTGAAGAATGATAGGGTTCTAAGGTTTAAAAGTTTTAAGAATCAATGTTTTTAACCCTTGGCTGCATATTGAAGTCAACCTAGGAACCTGGAGAAAATACTGATGCCTGGGTTCCATGCCCAGAGATCCTTATGTAATTGGTCTGGTGTGCAGCCAGGCCGTGAGATTTCTAAAAGCTTTCAGACCATTCTATTGAACAGCCAAGGTTGAGAACCACTGCTCTGGGCAAAAGGCTTTTTATTGGATGTCAAAACAAATGCCCGGCCATGGCCAAATAACAGGAAAGCAAATACAATTCTTAATAGAGAGTAGGGGGAGAAAAGGAACAAGTTGCTCTATCACATTATCCCCAAAAGTACAACAGGACAAGGGGGATATTTTGTACCTCTAGCAATCAGACAAAGGGCTTTATTCTTGTCAAGAACAGGAGAAAGGAGAATATATTAACATGTGACTAGGTGAGGCTCTGAGCAGCCTTGGGAGACAGAAGGTAATAAAATCTATCCACAGAGCATCCCCAAAGAACAGGGAGCAAACCAAAGAAGTCATCAGGATACCTATTCTGATTCCAAAGAAGCCAGGTAACAGCCGTGGGAGTGGAGATCAAGGGCTTCCTCGTGGGTTAGAAGTCCTCTCCTTTGTTCCCATCCCTCTCACATGTGACGAATAAGCTCCAGCAGTTCTCAGGTGATCATTACTTAGCTTAGCTGACCAAGGTGGTGCCAGGAGAGTCTGAACTGGATACAGATCTATGAATGCAGCGATAATCACACCACAGCTCTCGAGCTGAGAGAGCTCTCAAGCTTCCAGGTAACCAGCTGCTCTTCAAAGCTTACATTTTACATTAGATTATTTAATTCAGAGCAGTCTCAAGCTCTTTTGGTAATGTGGTCACTGCTGCTGCTGCTAAGTCACTTCAATCATGTCCGACTCTGTGTGACCCCATAGACGGCAGCCCACCAGGCTCCCCTGTCCCTAGGATTCTCCAGGCAAGAACATTGGAGTGGGTTGCCATTTCCTTCTCCAATGCATGAAAGTGAAAAGTGAAAGTGAAGTCGCTAATGACTATAAATTCGTGTATGGCTTCTGTGAAGATGGTTTGCCACTGAGTAGAAGAGACTTGTAACAATAATTGTTGTTGCTCAGTTGCTAAGTCATGTCCAACTCTTTGGGACCCCATGAACTGCAGCATACCAGGCCTCCCTGTCCCTGACTATCTCCCAGAGTTTGCCCAAGTTTCTGTCCATTGAGTCGATGATGCTGTACAACCATTTCATCCTCTGCTGCCCTCTTCTCCTTTTGCCCTCAATCTTTCCTAGAATCAGGGTTTTTTCCAGCGAGCCAGCTCTTCATATTAGGTGGCCAAAGTACTAGAGCTTCAACATCAGTCGTTCCAATGAATATTCACAGTTGATTTCCTTCAGTATTGACTTGTTTGATCTCCTTTCTGTCCAAGGAACTCTCAAGAGTTTTCTCCAGCATCACAATTCAAAAGCATCAATTCTTCAGTGTTCAGCCAGGCTTCCCTGGTGGCTCAACTGTTAGAGTCCGCCTGCAATGTGGGAGAGCTGGGTTCAATCCCTGGATTGGGAAGATCCCCTGGAGAAGGGAATGGCTACCCACTCCAGTATTCTGGCCTGGAGAACTCCATGGACTGTATAGTCCATGGGGATTGCAAGAGTCAGACATGACTGAGCAACTTTCACAGTTTCAACCTTCTTAATGGGCCAACTCTCACATCCATATATGATTTCTGGAAAAATCATATATGGATGTATAAACGGACCTTTGTTGGCAAAGTGATATCTTTGTATTTTAATATGCTATCTAGGTTTGTCATAGCTTTCCTTCCAAGAAGCAAGTGTCTTCTAATTCATGGCTGCAGTCACCATCCACAGTGATTTTGGAACCCAAGAAAAAAAATCTGTCATTGCTTCTACTTTTTCCCCTTTGCCATGAAATGATAGTACCAGATGCCATGATCTTAGTTTTTTGACTGATGAGCTTCAAGCCAGCTTTTTCACTCTCCTCTTTTACTCTCATCAAGAGGCTCTTTAGTTCCTCTTTACATTCTATCATTAGAGTGGTGTTATCTTCATATCTGAGGTTATTGATATTTTTCCCTGCAATCATGATTCCAGCTTATGCTTCATCAAGTCCGGCATTTCACATGATGTACTCTCTATATAAGTTAAATAAGCAGGGTGACAATATACAGCCTTGACGTACTCCTTTCCCAATTTTGAATCATTCCATTGTTCCATGTCCAGTTGTAACTGTTGCTTCTTGACCTGCATACATGTTTCTCAGGAGGCAGGTAAGGTTATCTGGTATTCCCAACTCTTGAAGAGTTTCCACAGTTTCTTGTGATCCACGCAGTCAAAGGCTTTAGCAAAGTCAATGAAGCAGAAATAGACGTTTTTCTGAAATTCCCTTATTTTCTCTATGAGCCAACAAATGTTGGCAATTTGATCTCTGTTTCCTCTGCCTTTTCTGAATCCACCTTGTACCTCGAAGTTCTTGGGTCATGTACTGTTGAATCCAAGCTTGAAGGATTTTGAGTATAACCTTATTAGTATGTGAAATGAGCATAGTTGTCTGGTAGTTTGAACATTTTTTTAGCACTGCTCTTCTTTTGGGTTTGGGATGAAAACTGATCTTTTCTAGTCCTGTGATCACTGCTGAGTTTTCCAAATTTGCGGCATATTGACTGCGGTATTTTAACAGCATCATGTTTTAGGATTTTGCATAGCTCAACTGGAATTTTATCACCCTCACTAGCTTTGTTGGTAGTAATGTTTCCTGAGGCCCACTTGACTTTACTCCAGGATGTCTGACTCTAGGTGAGTGACCACACCCTTGTGGTTATTTGTACCATTCTTCTGTGTATTCTTGGCATCTCCTGTTAGTAACAACTAATATTTATTAAACATCTATTATATCAAGTAATGGTTTAAGCATTTCATATGCATTATCTCATTCAGTGTTCTCAACAACCCTATGAGATAGTCCTATGATTCCCAGTAATAAGGAAACTGAGGCTAAGTGGAAGGCAGCCTCCAAGATAATCCTCTCTTCCTGGAATTCATGCCCTTATGTAGTCTCTTCCATAGTGAATGAGAGCTGGCCTGTGTGACCAATAACAGAGAGAGGAAGAGACCATGTGTGACTCTGAAAGCAACATCATGAAATGTACCACACATGTCATTTTGGTCTCTTGGATCACTTGCTTTGGGGAAGCCAGCTCCCATACTACTGTGAGGATGTTCAGGCAGCCCTGTGGGGAGCCTCAACTGACACCTAATGGCAACCTTATGAGAGACTGCCAGCCGGCACAGCCCAGCCGGGCTGCTCCCAGATTGCCCATTCACAGACACTGGATGCTTTTCAGTGCTCCCAGTAGGACTGAATCCACACTGCTCGTGATGGTAACCTTGATAATGTCTCCCTATACGGGCTTTTCCCCCTTCCCTGTCTTACATTCACACTCCCACTTCCTTCACTCCTGCTTCCTGGGATCACCTTTCAATAAACTGCTTACACTCCTGTGCTTTTCTTAGGCTGTTTCTAGGGAAAACCCTGACTAAACAGACATCGTGATGAGCTTGGCTTTTACAGACTCAGATGATGTTCTATTAAAAGTGTATTATGCAAGGAGTAGGAATCTAGGGAACATTTCTCATAGAGCTGGGCTTTTTTAGTTTTTGTTTTTATTTTTTCTGTCACAAAAAAATAGATTTAGGAATTCCTGAAAGTATGATGCTTCCCCCAAATTGATGTTCATGACTCAGAAGACTCTGAGTTTGGTTTCATGGATGTTAGCAGTTTTCAGCCATGAGTCTTTCCCGCCTGCAGAGCTGACCTTGAAATGCTGTTGGTGACAAAATTTACCACAAGACTCCAAGGGCATCTGCCCTGTCAGGTGGGCCCTTGGCCAGCATTGTCTCGCCTGCCTGCTTGCAGTGAATTTTGACCAGAAATCAGAAATAATCAAACTCTTAATTAAAGTTTCTGAAGAAAGACACTAGCCATTTCTTGGCTCTTTCCTTAAGCCACTATAAACTATTCCTTTGATTCAGTCAAGTCATGGATCTTCTCTTGTATCCTGGGCACTGTAGGTTTGTTTTGTTATTGTATTGAGTCACTAAGTCATCTCCCATGCTTTTTGCAGCCCATGGACTGCAGCATGCCAGAATACTCTGTCCTCCACTGTCTCCCAGAGTTTGCTCAAGTTCATGTCCTTTGAGTCAGTGATGCTATCCAACCATCTCATCTTCTGCTACCCTCTTCTCCTCCTACCCTCAATCTTTCCCAGCATGCGAATCTTTCTAATGAGTTGGCTCCTTGTATCAGGTGGCCAAAGCATTGGAGCTTCAGCAGCAGTCCTTCCTATGAATACTCAGGGTTTATTTCCTTTAGGATTGACTGGTTTGATCTCCTTGCTGTCCAAGAGACTCTCAAGAGTCTTCTCCAGCACCACAATTCTAAAGCATCAATTCTTTGGCACTCAGCCTTCTTTATGGACCAACTCTCACATCTGTACACTTGGCCTCTATAAAATATTACTGAATTTTAAGACTTCACTGACAGCTGTCAGAAAATCATATTAAGATATCCATGTCTGCCTTATTGATAAGCCTGAATACATTGAATAGATGAACCAAATAGTTTCTGACAGGCTGTTGACAAAGATTGTATTCACTAAGTTGACTTGAAATCAGTTGTTTGGAGTGCAGAAAGTATTTCTCATAAAACAGCAGTTATTTCTAAGGTGATGCACTCACTGATGTTCAGTTCAGTTCAGTTGCTCTGTTGTGTCCGACTCTTTGCGACCCCATGGACTGCAGCATGCCAGGCTTCCGTGTCCATCACCAATTCCTGGAGCTTGTTCAAACTCATGTCCATCAAGTAGGTGATGCCGTCCAACCATCTCATCCTTTGTTGTCCCCTTCTCCTCCTGCCTTCAATCTTTCTCAGCATCAGGTTAGCTGGGGCTTTTCAAGTTTTAGCACTGCTAGTTCTACATCCTGAGAACACCCTCAGTCCTGGTAAACCAAGACAGCTGGTTATTCTACATATTTCTGATGGTTATATTTCCAGATTAGCACAGAGAAGCCTGTTTAACCCCTGGTTCAGTTGAAATTTAGTCCTGATCCTGGAGGAGTTCTGAGTAATGGATAACATAAGGTAATGTGCTATGGTGTGTCTGAGAATTTCAGAGCTGATCAAGAAAAAGCCAGTACGAGGATAGTGTTGGACAGTATGCTTCTTGGGCACCTCTAGGACAGGGCTATGTGAGAAAGGATGTCCCTCACAGCAGGAGGTCTTCCAGAGACGCTAGTGCAGGGCCACCACCCAGAGGGGGAGAGGGGAGTTGGAAGGGACTCTGTGTTAAGACAGTGTCACTCAGAAGCAAGGCAGGCATCTCTGAGTCAGAGAGCTCTGAAAGACAGCAGAGACTAAGACCTTTTGGAGTCTTTTATAGCTGTGGTTTTGATCTCTATATGGCCAGCAATTGTTTGGTGTAGTTTCATAAGAAATGAAAAGCAGCTTCTAGATTGGAAAAATAGGCTTAGTTGGGGTATATATTATTGTTGTTCAGTCACTAAGTCATGTTCAGTTCTTTGCAACTTCATAGAGTGTAGCATGCCAGGCTTCCCAGTTCTTCACTATCTCTAGAAGTTTGCTCAAATTCAAGTTCATTGAGTCTGTGATGCTATCTAGCTATCTCATCCTCTGCCACCCTCTTCTGCTTTTGCCTTCAGTTTTCCCAGCATCAAGGTCTCCTGAGTTAACTCTTTGTATCAGATGGCCATAGTATTGGAGCTTCAGCTTCAGCAAATTTTGTTGTTCAGTGGCTAAGTCATGTTCATCTCTTTGCTACCCCAGAGACTGCATCATACCAGACTTCCTTGTCCTTCACCATCTCCTGGAGTCTGTTCAAACTCTGTTGAGTTGATAATCCCATCCAATCATCTCATCCTCTGTCATCCCCTTCTCCTGCCTTCAATCTTTCCCAGCATCAGGGTCTTTTTCATTGAGTCAGCTCTTCACATCAGGTGGCCCAAGTATTGGAGCTTCAGCATCAGTCCTTCCAATGAATATTAAGGGTTGACTTCCTTTAGGATTGACTCGTTTGATCTCCTTGCTGTCCAAGGGACTCTCAAGAGTATTCTCTGGCACCGCAGTTCAAAAGCATCAATTCTTCAGTGCTCAGCCTTCTTTATGGTCCGAATCTTACGTCCATATACAACTCCTGGAAAAACCATAGCTTTGACTATACGGACCTTTGTTGGCAAAGTGATATCTCTGCTTTTTAATACTCTGTGTAGGTTTGTCATAGCTTTTCTTCCAAGGGCAAGCATCTTTTAATTTGATGGCTACAGTCACCATCTGCAGTGATTTTGGAGCCCAAGAAGGTAAAGTCTTACTGTTTCCATTTTATCCCCATCTATTTGCCATGAAGTGATGGGACCAGATGCCATGATCTTAATTTTTTAAATGTTGAGTTTTAAGCCAGGCTTTTCATTATCTTTTACTTTCATCAAGAAGCTCCTTGGTTCAACTTCACTTTCTGCCATTACATCGGGTGGTATCATCTGCATAGCTAAGATCATTGTTATTTCTACAAGCAATCTTGATTCCAGCTCGTGATTCATCCAGCCTGGTATTTTGCATGATGTACTCTGCATATAAACAAGCAGAATGACAATATACAGCCTTGACGTACTTCTTTCCCAATTTTGAATCAGTCCGTTGTTCCATGTCCAATTCTAAACTATTGCTTCTGACCTGCATACAGGTTTCTCAGAAGGCAAGTAAGGTGGTCTGGTTTTCCTATCACTTCAAGAATTTTCCAGTTTCTTATGATCCGTACTGTCAAAGGCTTTAGCATAGTCAGTGAAGCAGAAGTAGATGTTTTTCTGGAATCCTCTTGCTTTTTCTGTGACCCAACAGATGTTGGCAATTTGATCTCTGGTTCCTCTGTCTTTTCTAAATCTGGCTTGTACATCTGGAGGTTCTTGGTTCACATACTGTTGAAACCTAGCTTGAAGGATTTTGAGCATTACCTTGCAAGCATGTGAAATTAATGCAATTGTGAAGTAGTTTGAATATTCTTTGGCATTTCCCTTCTTTGAGATTGGAATGGAAACTGACCTTTTCCAGTTCTGTGGCCACTGCTGAGTTTTCCAAATTTGCTGACATATTGAGTGCAGCACTTTAACAGCATTATCTTTTAGGATTTTAAATAGCTCAGCTGGAATTCTATCATCTCCACTAGCTTTGTTGGTAGCAATGCTCTAAGGCCCACTTGACTTCACATTCCAGGTTCCAGGATGTCTGGCTCTATGTGAGCGATCACACCATCATGGTTATCCAGGTCACTAAGATCTTTTTTTGTACAGTTCTTCTGTGTATTCTTGCCACCTCTTCTTAATATCTTCTGCTTCTGTGAAGTCTTTATCATTTCTTGTCCTTTATTGTGCCCATCTTTGCGTGAAATGTTCCCTTGGTATCTCTAATTTTCTTGAAGAGATCTCTAGTCTTTCTCAATCTGTTGTTTTCCTCTATGCACTGATCACTTAGGAAGGCCTTTTATCTCTCCCTGCTATTCTTTAAAACTCTGCATTCCACTGGATATATCTTTCCCTTTCTCCTTTGCCTTTTGCTTCTCTTCTTTTCTCAGCTATTTGTAAGGCTTCCTCAGACAACCATTTTGCCTTCTCACATTTCTTTTTCTTTAGGATGGTTTTGGTCACCACCTCCTGTACAATTTCATGAACTTCTGTCCACAGTTCTCAGGTACTCTTCTTTCAGATCTTAATCCCTTGAATTTATTTGTCACTTCTACCATATAATCATAAGGGATTTGATTTAGGTCATACCTGAATGGCCTAGTTGTTTTCCCTACTTTCTTCAACTTAAGTCTGAATTTTGCAATAAGGAGCTCATGAGCTGAGCCACAGTCAGCTCCAGGTCTTGTTTTTGCTAACCGTACAGAGCTTCTCCATCTATGATTGCAAAGAATATATTCATCAGATTTCAGTATTGACTATCTGGTGATGTCCATGTTTAGAGTCATCTCTTGTGTTGTTGGAAGAGGGTATTTATGATTACCAGTACCTTCTCTTGTTAAAACTCTGTTAGCCTTTGCCCTGCTTCATTTTGCACTCCAATGCCAAACTTTCCTATAACTCCAGGTATCTCTTGACTTCCTACTTTTGCATTCCAGCCCCCTATGATGGAAAGGACATCTTTTTTGTTGTTGTTGTTAGTTCTAGGAGGTCTTGAATCATAGAAACGTTTAACTTCAGCTTCTTCAGCATTAGTGGTTGGGGCATAGATTTGGATTACTATAATGTTAAATAGTTTGCCTTGGAAATGAACCAAGATCATTTTGTCATTTTTGAGATTGTACTCAAATACTGCATTTCAGACTCATTTGTTGAATATTCCAACGAATATTCAGAGTTGATTTCCTTTAAGATTGACTGGTTTGATCTCCTTGCTATCCAAGGGACTCTCAAGAGTCTTCTCCAGCACCTCAATTCAAAGGCATCAGTTCTTCAGCGTGCAACCTTCTTTATGGTCCAACTCTCATATCCATACATGATTACTGGAAAATCCATAGCTTTGACTATATGGACTTTTGTTGGCAAAGTGATAGCTATGCTTTTTAATATGCTGTTTAGGTTGGTCAAGGCTTTCCTTCCAAGGAGCAAGCATCTTTTAATTTGATGGCTACAGTCCCTGTCTGCAGTGATTTTGGAACCCAAGAAGTATACATGTATCCAAGTTCTTGTCCCGTTTAGGTTCTTGCTTCTGCTATCTCCCCCTGGTGGATGAAGCTATCTAAGAGGCTTGTGTGGGCTCCCTAGTGGGAGGTTCTGTTTCCTTCCCTCTAGTGGGTAGAGCTGAATTTTGTCCCTCTGGTAGGCAGGGCCATGACAAAGGTTGTGTTTACCAGGCTCAGAAAGACTGTAAGCAGCCTGCCTGCAGTTGGGTAAGCTGTGTTCTCATCCTGTGGTTGTTTGGCCTGAGATGTCCCAGCACTGGAGCCTACAGGCTGTTGGGGGGCAGGGAAGTCTGGATGAGAAAATGGTGGCTTTCAGGAGGGCTTAATCCAATGAAATACTTCTCAGAACTGCCCCAACCAGTGTCTTTGTACCCACAGTGAGCCATAGCCACTCCCCACCTCTGCAGGAGACCCTCCAAAACTAGCAGGTATACCTGGCCCATGCTTTTATGAGGTCACTGCTTTTCCCCCCTGGATCCTGGTGTGCATGAGACCTTCTGTGTAGTGGAGTTTCTGTTTTGCCTAATCCTGTGGAAGTCCTGCAGTCAAACCCTCCTAGCTTTCAAAGCCAGATTCTCTTGTGTCTCCTCCTCCCATTGCCAGACCATCAGGTTGGAGAACCTGACACAGGGCTCAGAATTTTTACTCCCATGGGAGAATTTTTGTGGTACAATTCTTTTCCAGTTTGTAGGTGGTCCGCCCAGCAGGTTTGGGAATTTGATTGTAATGTGATTGCACGCCTCCTGCCATCTCATTGTGGCTTCTTTGTCTTCAGATGTTGAATATCTGTTTTAGTAGGTTCCAGTGTTTCTTTCTTTTTATCAGTGGTTTTCAGCAGTTAGTTGTGATTTGGTGTTTTTGTAAGAAGAGGTGAGCTCACATCCTTCTGCTCCAGCATCTTGTCTCCATCCTTAGTTGGCCTATATTTAAAACAATTGGATGTATAAATATTTGAATTTGGTGATGGTGGACTTTGGGCTAATAGAGTTAAGCCGCTGTGAGGAAGTAAACTCAGAGATAGTGTGCAGAGCCCACCTTTGGTCCATCTGTATCACCCTGCATTCAGATTTCTGACCATGGATATCAGAACATACATCATTCCTGCTGCAGCTCTGACAGTGAGAACAAGGACTGTCTTGGGCAGATGACCTTCTGCCTCCACTTCTTGGCACTTCTGTTCATCCTTTTTTAAACACCAGTAAGCATTGTCTCTCACGACCTTGGAAGAAAGATCTAACATAAAATGGAAGGAAATGGTAGTTGCAGGGTGGAGAGTAAAGTTACCGGCAGATTAGGAGTTCTGGGGCTTGGGAAGGAAGAAGAAGCTGAGGCAGTACATTTGATGTAAGAAAAGAAACTGCTCTGGGAGATAAGAAGAACTAAAGTGGGACCTGTAGTCCATACTTGCCTACACTGTAGAGAGAACTATTGTAGGCAGTTTTGACTTTATCCAGACTGTCATCACAGTCAACCTCCTGTTTTATTTGCAGGAATCCCCCATTCAGCATGGTGTACCCCAGCTTCACTGAGGAAACTCAGGATGAAGTCTTCTGACTTCTGCCCCTTAGAGAGGAAGGAGCACATGACATGACCTGGCCCATCAGATGCCCAGGAACCCAGCAGAAGGGCAGGTAGACTCATTCAGCTTGCTGGCATTCCACAATGGCAACAGCACCCAGTGGTGTTCAGCATTGGCAGTGTCCACTGAAAGTGCTGTCATCAGGGCCCTGAACAGACCGTTCCTATTTGGTTGTGGTTCCAGCCAGTGAGGCTCACATTGGATAATGCCTGATTTCTCAGCCTGGTTCTTCACAATGAGTTTTTAAACAGCTACCCTTAAATTGGCCCAGGTCAGTTTCTGTTGTTTATAACAGGGAATCCTGATCAATACCAATGACATAGCCTCTTTTTGATCGAGAAGTGGTAAATGTCTACATCTCTAGGCAAACCCACATCTGTCCTCAAAGCCTTAAAATACAGATCAGGTGCATTTCATTTTTCTTCCCTTAAAGACAAATCCTTTCTAACATAATCAAGTCTCTAAATAATAATGAGCAGTTTTCACTACAATAAGTAAATATATACAGTCATCTCTTGTATCTAAAGGTATTGGTTCTAAGATCCCCACAGATACCAAAACTGTGGATGCTCAAGCCCCTTATATAAAATGGCCAGTACAGGTGGCCCCCTCTGTCTCTGGGGTTCCATATCCTTGATACAAAGGCCTGACTATATGTATCAACCTATTATCTTCATGGACAGAAAAAAATGTGAATTAGCAAATGTGAAAACATTTTTATTGACCTTAAGATATAGCAATTTTAGGAAAGCAGATAGTTGGCATTGTTTTCAGTTATTGTCACAGCAAGATGCCTGTGAACCTCTTATAATTGGACTGAGTGGCCCATTAATGACACTTGAGATATATGCGAAGCTTGTCATACACTTTAAAATTCACAAAGGCAGATCGGTTTAATATGTTTTATTCATTTTCTCAGTTGAACACTGGGTTATATCCCAATTGAATAAAGCATCTGAGGTACTCCGATTTGCCTTTTTGCACACAACGTACTTTCCGATTCTACCTCATTCATATCACTGTGATTGTGTCAGTTTCTTACATAGGAGGACATTAGTCACATTCATTATCAGCTAAACAGTCTGACCCAAATGACAATAATAAATCATGCCCAGCTTAGACAAGTGAAATATCAGAATTTTCAACTATGGCTTGCTTAGCTTGGGCAAAAGACCCTTGGTCCTAGCTATCCTAACTGTTCCTCCCTCCCAGGGAACATATCAGACACGTTAGGAAGTGTCACTCTGCATTGTCTTTGTTAAACTAGTATGTGTGGAGGATTATGTATATCTGATTTAGTAATAGAATGTGGATCTCTAATGAACAGCTTATATGTGATCATTAAAACAAAAATCTACAGAAATGTGTGTCAGTAACAAGGCAAAGAGAGAGCGTGAAATTTTGCATCAGTTTGAAGCCCACATCAACAGTGGTCACTGTTACCTGCCAGCAATTCAAACAGTATAGAAGTATATAAAGCATAATTCAGTAACTAACCTGTCTGCCCTCAATCTTCCTTCCTGAAGTAAGCAAATATTCACAGCATGTGTGTGTATGTATGTATATACATGTATGTGTGTGCATGTGTGTGTATATACAGGAAATGGCAACCCACTCCAGTATTCTTGCCTGGAGAATTGCATGGACAGAAGAGCCTGGAGGGCTACAGTCCATGCAAAGGAGTCAGACACGGCGTGGTGACTAAACAGCATAAGCTGTGGGGCTGAGGGAAGCCTGAGGGAAGCAGCCCAGGCTGGGACGGGGGTCTCATTGTCAGGGGCTCCTGCCATGTCACCTCAGCCTGAGTCAAGAGCTAGAGAAAATAACTGATGGGGAAAGCTGGGTTCCTTGGAGCTCCTCTTAGAATGTCCTCCAGCACCCTCTACCAGTGAAACTTAATATTGTGTCAACTGCCAAAGGAAGAACGTTTAAAGGGTCAGTTGCATTTTCACAGATTAGGCAACAAAGGATGAATTTGAGGTTGACAGGCAATAAATTGATAACTGCCATAACAGGACATCCTACTTTGCCAGTTTGAGTTGTCGATTAGACTGTGAGAAAAAATCCTCAAATAGAATGGCTTAAAACAACCACTGTTTTATTTTCTCTCATGAGTCTGTGGGTTAATAAAGCTTAGCTGGGGAGTTCTTCTATCCCATGTGATGGCATCTGGGACTGACTGTGGTCAGAGGCTCTCTTGGGCTGGAATAGCCCAGGTGGTTTGCTTACATGTATGGCATTAACTGGGATGCTAGAAAAATTGTCTCCCTCTCTCCTGTCTCCATTAATCTCAGGACTTCATCTCTATGTGGTCATTCCAAATTGCTTCCTTAATAAATTTCTTCAGCCATACATCTTAAATTGTGGCTTAGAGCTCTCCCAAAGCACAAAAGCAGAAGTTTCCAGGCATCCTTAAGGCTCAGGCCCAGAACCAGTCCAGCATCACTTCTCCTGCATTCTGCTGATCAAAGTAAGACAAAGGTCTAGCCCAGACTCAGTATATAAGAGGCATGAAGTCTGGGGGGCATGGTTCATCAACATCCACTTTGGCCACCTGATTTTTTTTTCTACAAATAGGATTAATATTGCCTGATTCTAAATTACCATCACTTTTGAGGTACCATCACCTAATAATGTTGCAAAGATGAAATAAGGCATGGTGACTGCCTGCTCAGGATGAAAAGAAGCAGGCTCATCAATTTGAAGATGGCACAAAACTGGTATGCATGTAAATCCTGGTTCTAAAGACTAAGTTGAAAAGATGCACTGACTCTAACACCATGCAGTTCAGTAGGGGTTAAGGAAAAGTCCAGGTGTTGGATCTGAAACTCCAGTGATAAGAGGATGATAAGAGGACATAGGACCTAACAGAGCAGTGTGAAAGAGAATTAAAAGTTTAGGTAGATAATAAAGCTCAGTTTGTACCTATAATGTCATGTGGTTTAATACCAAAAATAGATTAAAGTCTTGTATCTAAATTTTTTTTTCAAAAAGTCCTTAAATATTAGTGGAGTATTAATAGGCATCTTATGCAGAAGAATGTCTGGAAGATAGTTCTGTGGCCTAAAAGTTTCATAAATAATGTGTAATACAAAGATAAACAGAATTATTAGGTCACAGAATCACCTTCCAACCATGTTGAAGAACTCCTCAAAATCAGGAATGTGCTATTATAAATAGTGAATCTTTAGGGGAAGGGGGACATGGATAAAGGTTGTGGTATTTCCCAAGTTTATTTGGCCACAAAAATTTTTTTTTCCTAGGAGGCATCTCCTAGGGTCTGTATTCTAGGGAAACATACTTTGAGGAACATTGGTCCAGAATGAAGGATTCGATATTTGTATCTTTCTTTGCTGGGCCACTCAAGTTTAAAAAACCTACCTTTAATTTATGGCAACATATTTAAAGGGGGTAATGGACTATCTGGATATTGTTCAAGGAGAGGAGATCTTTTTTTTTTTTAACTTGTTATTTTGTATTGGGGTATAGCTGATTAATGGGCTTCCCTGGTAGCTCAGCTGGTAAAGAATCTGCCTACATTGCAGGAGACCTGGGTTTGATTCCTGGTTGGGAAATTTCCCTGGAGAAAGGATAGGCTACCCACTCCAGTATTATTGGGCTTTCCTGGTGTCTCAGATGGTAAAGAATCTGCCTGAAATGCAGGAAACCTGGGTTCGATCCCAGGGTTGGGAAGATCCTCTGGAGGAGGGCATGGCAACCCACACTATTCTTGCCTGGAGAATCCCCATGGACAGAGGAGCCTGGCAAGGTACAGTCCATGGGGTCGCAAAGAGTCAGACACGACTGAGCAACTAAGCACAGCACATAGCTGATTAACAATGATGTGATAGTTTCAGGTGAACAGTGGAGGGACTCAGCCATATATATACATGTATCCATTCTCCCCCAGAGAGAGGTGGTCTTGATGATGAAAAGATGAAGAACAGTGAAATATAAAATACTGAGGATGCTTCATCTGGAGAAAAAAAGTGCTTCAGGGGGACATAGTAGATATCTTCAAATATATGAAGATTGTCACATGCAGATGGAGTAGATGTTTTTATAAGGGTTAACAATTGAAAGGGTTAACGGTAGGAAGGCCAGAGGTCCCCAAGCAGCAAGAGGAAATAAACTGCAAGAGGTAGACTTTTTTCCTTGAAATTTTGTGTAGAGAAGAAAAAAAAAGTCTGCATAGTTTATTTCCTAGTACCACTTGGGGACCTCTGGCCTTCCTACCTGTTAACCCTCTCACAATGGGATGGGGTCGGCCAAGCGGTTGCAAGGTTTTCTCTGTTCAAGAAAGGATTTTCCAGCTTGGAGGTCCAAGAATGGAAGGAGCTTTAAGATGTAGTCTGGAGCTCCATCACACTCAGGGCTTACACAAAGTTGTATCTCCATGGTTGGAGATGCTAAAGAAGGGATTCAGGCTCCAGCTAGCTGGCCAAACAAGATGATCTTTAAAGTTTCCTTCCAAATCTGAGATTTTAAGACTTGACTCTTAATATCCTTCTTGGGACCATCACAAGCACCATTCCCCATTTCTCCGATGATTTCATTTGACTATCTAACCCTGGTAGACGGGTTGATGCTTTAACTGGTAATTGGTTTGCATAAGCCAGAACAAATTTTATGGTTTGAATCATGCATCTAAAATAATTGACCAAACTCTAAGCAGTGTTGGTGAATTTTATTATGGTGAATGTGTAAAACAATTGGTACTGCATTCCTACTTCTGAGCCAGATTTAGTATGCTCATGGAAATTCATTATTTTGCAGTATTTCCACAAGTAAGATTCCTTTCTGATGGACAAATCTTTGCCTTTTATTTTCTAAGTACCGAATTGATTCAACAAGCCATTTTGGATATCATATTTTTTCGTTATGAAATTGCCTCTATTAAGGACAGTAACTAAATTACATTGATATCTATCAAGAATATAATTTTATGTGTGGTCTATTATAGAGTCTGGGTTCAACCTAAGAGATTATTTATTAATTTCCTTGTACAGTAAAAAATTCCAACTTCCTGCTAGAAAAATAATGCTCTAAATTTTCTTGTCTTGTTTATTATTTTATTAAAATTATGAATTTATATTTTTCTGGATATCAAGATAAAATTAATTTAGCCTCTTTTTTCAACTCTGCAGCTTGACCCTTTTGGAGGGAGACCTTGTTTCACAGAGCAAACTGTTCAAGTTTTGGCCACTAGGTGGTGCGCTGGTTAAACATTTTTCTCCATCTTGGATCGCTTGCTGTCTCAACTTGTACTTGAAAATGACCAATTTGTACCTTGTACCGACAGGCCAGTTTCATTCACTTTGAACTAACCGTATATATTCTTGCATTTTGGCAAGTTACTCAGTTTTTTCGGCTCTCTTCCATGTATACATGTTATTGAACATTTTGTTTGATTTTCTCCTGTTAACCTGTCTTGCAGTATGCTCAGTCGCTCAGTCTTGTCTGACTCTTTATGGACCCCATTCTCTGTCCCTGGGATTTTTCAGGCAATACTGGAGCAGGGTAGCATTTCCTACTCCAGAGGATCTTCCTGACCAAGGGATGGAACCCATGTCTCCTGCATTGGCAGGCGAGTTCTTTAGCACTGTGCCACTGTCTCTTCATGTCAATTTAATTGTTAGGTCAGCCAGAAGAACCTCGAAGACTAGAGGAAAGTTTATTCCTTCCTGACAAAGTGCACACTGTTTGCTATTGTTATTATCTCAATCTTAGTTTTACTTGTCACTTTTAAAAGAAAAGTAGTAGGAGAGGAAGTCAGGAAAACCTGTTCCTCCTCAGAGTGGGAAGTAATCTAGTTGGGGTGTCCCACCTCTGGAAAACTGGTGCTGTCCTATCAAAGACTAAAGAGTCCACTCCGTAAGTCACTTGTTTGTTCCCTCCTCTTGTAAACCATTAGAGACATTCAGCTACTATTGGCCTGTAACTGAGAAGCTGGCAGGAGGTGGCAGCTATTTAAGTGCAGAGGATTATTCATAGGTATTTAGTGGAAACATAAAGAATATTAAAAGGATAATCAGATCAACTAATTGTAACAGAAGCTTGTTTCACCTCACTGGTGAAGACTTTTAACTTGTTGTCAGAAGGGTGTAAGGAACCCCTGACACCTCTCACCCCTCAACTCCCATAGTAGCTTTAAGTAATGTTTGCCAGAATAAGCCTGAGAAGGAATTTTAAAATTCCATTTTAACATGGCAGACAAGTCTTTATTCAAGACTTGTGTGATTACCAAAAATAAGTAAATAAAGCCAAATAGGATTTAATAGAATAAATTTAAGGAATTTTATGGGACACACAGGCCCTTCAGGAGCCTCAGCTGAGGGTGAAAACAAGTTATCAAAAGGCCAACATAGCTGCTCTCCTCTGGGGCCACAGTCTCTTGTCTTCTCTGCACAGGTCTGCCCTGTTCTACAGTATCTCTTTATAGACTGAATCTGCCTACTCATCTGGCTCACTGATGGCTTTACACAGCCACTCCCAAGTGGAAATATATACTCAGCCTCTGAAAATAATCTAGTATAAACCCACTTGGTTTATTTAAGTCTTGAATTATAATTCTAGGAGCTTCCCTTGTGGTTCAGCTGGTAAAGAATCCATGTGCAATGCAGGAGACCTGGTTCGAGACCTGCATTTCTAGGAAGAGATCTTTGGATCTAGTTTGAATCAAATACAAGTACTTGGCCAACTGTCTGTGACCTTTTGTGTGGGACAGTTCAGCAATGGCTGCCTGCTGGCAGGAGAACATGTCCAGATTTTTTTCATAAGTGAAGACTTTTGACTGTATAAAATTTAGAAATATTTAAATAGCAAAGAATATCTTAAGCAAAATAAGGTCTAAGAAAAGTTACAAAAGAAACAAACAGTTGTAAATGTCAACTCCCCTAAAATAACCAGAAAATTCAGGATTAAATTAATAAAAATATTACTAAATTTAGCTGGGGGTGTTGTTATTTAGGTCTTTTGTTTGGGGAGGGTTGCACTGTTTTTGAAACCAATGAAAACTTGATATAAATATTAAGTAACTTATAGATTTCTAATAAATCTCATAGCAGATAGAAATGATCTTTATTATTTCAAATGTCTTCGTCCAGTCATGTCAAATCTCTCTCAATTATGGTTTAGTATAGTGGACTTTTTATTTCAGTCAAAATACTTACACCTTCTGATTCTAGATGATATAAATAAATAATTTTTGATGATGGCCATTCTGACTGGTATGAGGTAATACATCATTGTAGTTTTTATTTGCATTTCTCTAATAATTAGTGATGTTGAGCATCTTTGCATGTGCTTTTTGGTGATGTATATATCTTCTTTAGAGAAATATTTGTTTAGATCTTGTGCCCATTTTTTGCAGAGAAGGCAATAGCACCCCACTTCAGTACTCTTGCCTGGAAAATCCCATGGTCGGAGGAGCCTGGAAGGCTGCAGTCCATGGGGTTGCTGAGGGTCGGACATGACTGAGTGACTTCACTTTCACTTTTCACTTTCATGCACTGGAGAAGGAAATGGCAACCCACTCCAGTGTTCTTGCCTGGAGAATCCCAGGGACAGGGGAGCCTGGTAGACTGCTGACTATGGGGTCGCACAGAGTCGGACACGACTGAAGCGACTTAGCAGCAGCAGCCCATTTTTTGATGGGTTGTTTGTGTTTTTAAATTGAGATACATGAGCTGTTTGTATATTTCGGAAATTAATCCCTGTTGGTCACATCATCTGCAAATATTTTCTCCCATTGGTGGGTTGTCTTTTCATTTTGTTTATGGTTTCCTTTGCTGTGCAAAAGCTTTACAGTTTAATTAGTTTCTATTTTTTAATTATTTTCATTACTCTAGGAGGTAGATTCAAAAAAGATATTGCTCCAATATTTATGTTAAAGAGTGTTTTGCCTATGTTTTCCTCTAACAGTTTTATAGTATCCAGTCTTACATTTAGGTCTTTAATCCATTTTGAGCTTATTTTTGTGTCTGATGTTACAGACGGTTCTAACTTCAATCTTGTAGATATTCAGTTTTCCCAGCAACACTTACTGAAGAGACTGTCTTTTCTTCATTCTGCATTTTTGCCTCCTTTGTCATTGATTAATTTACCATGCGGGTTTATTTCTGGGCTTTCCATCCTGTTCCATTGATTTCTGTTTTTGTGCCAGTACCATGCTGTTTTTTGTTTTTTTGTTTGTTTGTTTTTTTATTTGGCTGTGCTGGGTCTTAGTTGTGGCATGCGGAAGCTTGAGTCTTCACTGTGGCATATAGGTTCTTTAGTTGCAACATGTGGGATCTTTGGTTGGGGCATTTGAACTCTTAGTTGCAGCATGTGGGATCTAGTTCTCTGAATAAGAATTGAATTTGAGTCCCCTGCATTGGAATGGAGTCTTAGCCACTGGACCACCAGGGAAGTCCTACCAAACTGTTTTTATTACTGTAGCTTTATAGCATAGTTTGAAGTCAGGGAGCCCAATTCCTTCAGCTCTGTTTTTCTTTGATTTCTTTCATTAGTATCTTACAGTATTCAGAAGACAGGTCTTTTGATTCCTTGGGGAGATGTATTCCTAAATACTCTTTTTGATGCATTGGTAAATGAGATTTATTTCCTTCATTTCTCTTTCTGATCTTTTGTTGTTAGTGTAGAGAAATGCAACAGATTTCTGTGTATTAATTTTGTTCCTGTAACCTTATTTATCCTGTAACTGAATTCATTGATGATCTCTAGTAGTTTTGTAATTTTCTTATTTCTAAAAAGTGAAAGTTGCTCAGTTGTGTCTGACTCTCTCCAAGCCCATGGACCGTAGCCCTGCCATGCTCCTCTGTCCATGGAATTCTCCAGGCAAGAATGCTGGAGTGGGTAGCCATTCCCTTCTCCAGGGGATCTTCCTGACCCAGGGATTGAACCCAGGTCTTCCTTACATTGTAGGTAGATTCTTTACCATCTGAGCTGTTAGGGAAGTTCCAAGAATATTAGAGTGGATAGCCATTCCCTTCTTGAGCTCTAGTAGCTTCATAATTTTCTTGTTTCTAGTTGTGGACTTTTCTTTTCTGCCTTTACCATTTGCTGTGAAGCTGATTTGGTGGTGCTGAATTCTTTTAGCTTTTGCTTGTCTGTAAAGCTTTTGATTTCCCTGTCGAATCTGAACAAGAGCCTTGCTGGGTAGAGTATCCTTGTGTGTAGGTTTTCCCCTTTCATCATTTTAAAAATATCATGCCACTGCCTTCTGGCCTGCAGAGTTTTCTGCTGAAAAATCAACTGATAACCATTTGGGTTTCCTTTGTATGTTATTTGTTGCTTTTCCTTTTTTGCTTTTAATATTTGCTTTTTATCCTTTTGTCAATTTGATTACTGTGTGTCTTGGCATGTTCCTTCTTGAGTTAATCTTGTATGGGACTCTGTGTTCCTGGACTTAGGTGACTGTTTCCTTTTCCATGTTAGGGAATTTTTCAGCTATTAACTCTTCAAATATTTCCTCAGGTCCTTTCTCTCCCTCTTGTGCTTCTGGGACCCCTATCATGAAAATGTTGGTGTGTTTGATGTTGTCTCGGAGGTCCCTTAAACTGTTTTCATTCCTTTTCAGTCCTTTTTTCTTGATTCTATTCCACAGCAGTGATTTCCATTACTATCTTCCAGCTTTCTGATCCTTTCTTCTGCCTCATTTATTCTGCTATTGATTGCTTCAAGTGTATTTGTCATTTAGTTATTGTATTCTTCAACTCTGGTTTGTTCTTTATATTTTCTCTTTGTTAAAAAAACTTCTTGTAACTTCTTGCTATGTGCTTCAATTCTTTTCCTGAGTTTTTGATTGTCTTTGCAATCAAAAGTAAAGAGTTCTCTACTGTGAACTCTTTCTCAGGTAGATTGCCTATTTGCACTTTACTTAGTTATTGTTTTACGGTTTTATCTTGTTCCTTCACCTGAAACATATTCCTTTGCCATCTCTTTTGTTTAAATTTCTATTTGTGCTTTATGTGTATAGTAGCTTAGTTATGTTTCCTGACCTTGGAGAAGTGCCTTTCTGTAAGGGATGTCTTATGTGTCCCTCCTAGAAGTATAGTCTCCTCATCACCCAAAGGCCAGGGATCAGGGTCTCAGGGTAGGTTCTGATGTGTTTGTGTACCCAGTTCTGCAGGCTGCAGGATCATACTTTTCTTGCTTCTGGTATCTGCCCCTTAGTGGGTGAGGCTGGTCTAGAGGCTTGTGCAGGCTTCCTGGTGGGAGGGGCTCAATCTGGCCCTTTGATGGCCAGGGCCATGTCAAGCGGCATGTCTAGAGGTGACTGTGGGCTCAAGAAGTCTTTAGGCAGCCTGTCTGCTGATGGGTCTATCTTTCTGCCCTGATGGCTCTTTGGCCTGAGGTGCCCCAGCCCTGGAGCCTACAGGTCATTGGGTGAGGGCAGGGTTTCTTGCTAATGATGCAAGCAATATGTCTGCCTCCTGGAAGAGTAGGTGTACTCTCTTCAAGTAGGTGTACATTCACCAATATTTCCGCCACCAGGTTTTATGACCCCAGACAGATCCACAGTCACCCTCCTCCCAACCCCACAAGAGGCCCTCCAAGACCAGCAGATAAGTCTGGCCCAGGCTCCGAGGAAGTCAGCTGCTTTTGCTCTGCGTGCTGGTGCGCACAAGAGCTTGTGTGCACCCTCTGGAAGTGGAGGCCCTGTTTCCCACCATCCCTCACCCTTGTCCTGTGGAGCTCCTACAATCAAGCCCCTGTGCCTTCAAAGCCAGATCTGCTGAGGGCTCCTCCATCCAATGCCAGACCCCTAGACTGGGGAGCCTGATGTGGAACTCAGAGCTCTCAGCTCTGTGGGAGAATTTCTGTGATATAATTGGTCTCTAGTTTGTGGGTCACCCACCCAGGTAGTATGGGATTTAATTACATTGCAAAGTACACCCCTCCCATTGTCTCATGTGGTTTCATCTTTATGTCTTCGGATGTAGAGTATTTTTTGTGGTAGATTCCAGCCATATGAAATATCAACTATGCTTAAATCAAAGGCAATACTAATCTGAATCTAAAGGGATGAACATTACAGCTCAACTTAATTTTTAAAAACCTATGTATGGTGACTATTATAGGATAGAAGACACATGTTGGCCCACAGCTACATATTCTATTTTTTCTACAGTTTATGATATTTCTTTTTTTATTGAGATAGTATTGGTTTATAGTGTTATATGTTTCATGTTTACAGCATTATATTTCTACCTCTGTATACAACATGTTTACCACATAAGTTTAGTTTCCATCCATCACCACACAGTTGACCCCTTTCAATCTCTTAAAATTCATGTTAAAAGGAGAAAAACATTGTAAAATGAATCTCACTTCTATCAGACTGACAGAACTCACAACAACAGAAACATATCAACACAAAACCTCATTTATTTTTGTTGGAAGCAGAAAGAGATCACTTAGCACAGGAACAATAAACAAATCATATAGATATTGAGGGAAAATGTTCCCATGAATACATACATGTATATATTCTTAAGAGCAGCGATTAGAAGTTTAATACAACGTAAAGCAGTTTTCAATTTTAAGAAAATGCTTTCTGACAGACTTTTGAGTAGGAAGTGAACAGGTAAATCAATACCATATATCATCGATGGTTCAAGTCACTTGAATCCTGTGGACTGTGGGAACCATCTTGGGATTTACATTTAGCATCATGATTACATTCACTGTTACATCTCACTCAGTATGGACCAGATTTACAAATTAACCCCTCACCTCGATCTCTCACACTCAGGACTGTAGGAGGGGAAAGAAGGAGGGGCTGAGAGTGAAAATGTGCAGGAGACAAACGCCAGGGTTTCTGACATTTGTCAGTTCATTTCTGCACTTCTTCCCACACTTGAGAGACGTTAAAGTGTCAGGGTCCAAAGTCATACCTACAGTGGCTAAATAGATCTGAAATTGCAAAGAAAAAACCCTTAAAAATTTGCAGTCCACCAATTTGAAAATTACTTCAAGACACTGCCCGTGACACATTTTTTAGTCTACCTTTTACTAACTCAGAACACTTTTAAAAAACAAACAAGCAAACATGATTGCTTGCATCATCACCTCTGTCCAGTTGCCTACAGGAGCATCCAGCTCTGAATATCTTCCATGAACAGCAAGCACAGGGTAGAATTGATACAACAGCCTTCTAGCTAGCTTTTAAAGCTTTCCATATGCCTGGCTCTGAGGTGAAAAAATGAAAAACAGGAGGAGTCTGGAAGGGAGTAAAAATTTAAAATTCTTTGCTGGATCTCACAGCCATTGTTTCCCTGCTGAGATATCAGTGCTAGCTGCAGACAGGGATATTCAAGACCACACCTCAGATCAACTAAGTATAACAGGGGTGTTTCCCATCAGCTTCCTTCCTTGACCATGCAGAATCCTCACAGAAATAAAGAGAGATCCAATGGGGTTCAATGATCATAATATTAATTTAGAAAGACTTCCTTCTAGCATGAAGGAAGCTTATTCCAAGATATTCTCTTGGATTCTAAAATCTTCAGCAATTAAATCAGAAGAAACTGGGCTAGTAAATAAGGAGACAGAGTTTTCTTGGTCTCAGTTTATAATTATAAGGACAACCTCTTCTGGTCTAATCCTGCATTTTACTCTTTTGAAAATTAAATTTACATTGGCTAATTAGCCTGCTTTTGTGTTCTGGTTGCAAAAATATTTTTAAATGTATGATAGTCTCGAATACAGTATTGTAAAGCAAAACAAACTAAAAACTAAAAATCAATTTAAAAAATGTAGATAGTCTCTACTATCGAATACATTTTTACCTGTTAAAGTATATTCCATTAAAAATCTCATGAAACTCGAGGCAAATAGTGCAGAGTAGGGTGAGGGGCTGTGAAGATGTTTTAATCCTTCCTTTGCTGTCTGAGAGCCAAATATTCAAAATAAAGTGAGAAATAATACTGCCTCTCTGCAGTTCAAAAGTCAACCCACATTGAGCAAAGGCAACATTTCAAAGTGCAGAACATCTGGGCATGTGTATGTCTAATACCTGCATTACCACAAAAAGCATATGCAACATTCAGGAATACTGTACTTGGGGAAGTAAAACACACAAGTGATACAAGGGGCTCAAATTTTAACACATTCTGTTTTTACTAGAAAAGAAATGCAGGTCCTAATATATTATCAGGGCTAAATTTAACATTTGACAGGCTGGTTGTGTATGGCCATTCTTCCTGCTTCTGATGCTACACTTACATTTACTGCACATGAGACCTAAATCTAAATGAAAACAGATGTTCAGCATCAAAATGTACATCCTTCAGGAAGGTAAAAGTGTAGGATCTTTCCAAGGCTAAGAACAGCTTCTGCTAATTAGCGGACCTTGCACATCATCCAAATTCCTTTGCCCACTCATGTGGGTTAGGCACTAGGGTAACCAAGTTCCTTTGGCAGGGACTGGGGAGATAGAGCAGAAAACACCTGCCAGCACTAGAGAGAAATGGAACGAGGTTTGGTGGGGCATCTTTGACATGGCTCTGTAGCTAGGAATTCTGGAAATACTGAGACTGAGACCGGAAACTGGGTTTTTACTGAGTTAATACCTCCCAACATAAACTCTATAAAACCAAAATTTGTTCTTTCTTTACGTGTAGTGTATACACAAGTCTGGAAATGTTTCCCCAGGGGTGAGGGGCTGGAGACTGAGCAGATGACTACTGAATTAGCATAACTGTATAAGAATAAAATTTATAGTACCAGCGAAGAAATTTTCTTCTTCATTCTGTAGATATGGAGTTAGCGATATTATATAAGTTCTCTACTATGAGGTGATAATCAGAGTAAGCTCGAAGCCCTAGGTATGAGTGTTATCATATATTAAGAAAATCTCCTTTTTCTTATGGGTTTATAGGGTTTGGAGTTAAATGAGAAAAATATAGCATTTAAATAACATTAAATATAGCATTTAAATATCAATATTTCTTAGGGATTTCATCATAAAGTCATAATTTGTTTTTAATTCTAGGTTATAGGAAAGCACACTATATTAGGAAGCATAAAAACACTATTTACTGTTTCTAGATGTCTAGTACAGATTAAGTCCTAATAATATAAGCATTAGTGGGACATCTAAATATTTTTCATCATCCTAGAATTTGAATGACTTGAAAATTATTAGGAATTAAAAAGGCAAGATAAAATTGAAAATAGAGTAATTTCAATATGCAGGGTTTAAAGATTTTTAATAATATTTATCAAATAGGATTTGTCCTTCATTTTAAAGTTCTAACAGATTGACATGAGTATGAAATTTCCAACAACTATGGAATAGTTCTTTGGGAGGACAGGTCATCACAATGAAACCCTTCCTTTTAGTACTGACACCTCCTGGATGTCCAGAACTTGCTTCAATTTATGAAGACACCAATCTACACAACAGTGCAGTATGGAATTTGTTTCTCTTCTGATAAAACTGAAGCAATAATAGCATCACACAGTTATACTCTAAGGTATTTTAAGGTACACAAAAGTACAGCTATTTATGCTATGTAGTTATGTGAATAATATTCCCAAGAGACGTTAAATCTTTAGTAACCAACTTCTGTCAAACACTTAAGCACAGAACTATATTAAGACAGCATGTGGCATTCAATTTCTGACATTTCATCCCGTAAGAAGGCAAAGCACAACAATAACACATCTCTGAAATGCAAATGCCATTAAGTGCAAATTTCCAGAACACAAGGTCAATCTAGAAACACATTTTAAAATTCAACAGATTCACTTTTTAAATTAGTATGCTCAGTATATAATTTTCAAACACAATCTGAAGTGTTTTCCAATGTTTTTCATAGTCTTAACTTTTTCTCCCTTGTGAAAATATACTCACTGGTTCATTTTCTGTTTTCCAGTTTTCACATTTAGTAACTGAAACTATCTAACCTTATAGGAATATCCTTTTTTCTCCACATTTCCAAATGTGAAAGATTTTATTTAGATCCCATAATAAGAACACCACCAGTAATAACATTCCCTTATGTTTGAGCTTTAAAGTAAACCTTAAACAGTTCTAAAAGGAGAAAAATTTAATCCTCCCAACCAGAGCTGAGAATTAGCACAACTTCCTTCAAAAGATTTGTCAAGCGAATACCGTAACTAGACACAGAGGGAGATAGTCACCTCAAGAACAAGGTACTGGTTTTTGACTTCCTCACTCCACCTGGGACCGAGAAGGTACAGAACTGCGTGACCCCAGGAAAACTTGTCGACGCTGAGGGCCTCACACTGAGCTCGAAAAGGGAACCACCTGCTTTCCGCCCACATACACCTCCTCAATATTTCGGTCATCTCCTGAAAGAAACATCAGGAATCATTGTTTATAACCTGCACAGGGAGATATGATCAATAGGAAATGCAGCCTCTCATCTGAGGATTAGAGCCTGAAATACATGCCTAAAACAGAATTCACGTAAAGTTGAATCGACCCTCCATCACTGTCCTTTTAGCTAGAATGAGTGGTTTCCATTTCCAGCCCCAGGTGTAAAAGAAATACTTATCTTTATGCCCAAGAATAATACTCAGCATGGTGAGATGAAGGGCTTGCAACAATTGAGCTTCACAAGAAATACCACATGTGTCTCTCCCACTCCAAATTCACTCAGAACTCAGAGGTCACTCAATGGAGTGAGAGGAAGAATAGAATCTTCTATACTATTTACTTCTGTCTCTCTCAGTGAATAGAATTGAATGTATGTTAAAAAAAAAAAAAAACCTGGCTTCCCTGGTGGCTCAGTGGCAAAGAATCCCCCTGCCAGTGCAATGGTTTTGATCCCTGTGTTGAGAAGACCCCCTGGAGAGGAAATGGCAACCCACTCCAGTATTCTTGTCTGGGAAATCCCATGGACAGAGGAGCCTGGTGGCCTACATTCCATGGGGTCACTAAAAGGTTGGACATGATTTAGCAACTAAACAACATGTTAAAAAAGCATGCATGGAAAGACTCCACCACATACTTATCACAAACACAGTGTGGTGGGACAGACTGAAGGGTCAGAACAAGCTTAGGAGGAAGTATAGGGTGATCTCGTCTTGCCTGCCATTCCTCAAGTTTAGGGTTTAATACTATGTTCTCAAAGAGCATGTTCATTTCAAATAGTGCCTTTAAATACTGTACCATAAATGGGCTCAGTGCTAAGGAATGCTAAAAACAGTAAGTCTAAGCAAATGATCACACATAATGCCTGACATATGGTACAATATATGCAGAGAGCATACCAGGAGACAACAAAAGATTTTATTTAGCATAGAGACATATATACCTACCTAGATATAGGAACTTCTGGATAACAGCCTAAAATGAAAAATAAAGATAAGAATAAAAAAGAGTATTTTCTGCACTTAGAAAAGCAAATTGACAATGAATAGTGGTTGGCAAAACCCAGATATATAAACTTATTTCTCGATGGCAAAAATCTATTTTTTTTCTAAACACAGACTTTTTTTCTTTTGTAAATATGTATATATAGCCCACAGAGGAAAAGAATGTTGTACATTTCAATGCCCAGGCTTATTTATATATTTACATAAAAGATGCTATCTTGATTATCATTATCTGTTTGCATTTCCATGTGTGAATTTCTTTAGTCTTGCATTCCATATCAAGGAGTTACAGTGAAAATATTTTTAATTTAAGCCCTAAAAAGGTCTTGAGATAAGATACATAATCCATCCATTTGACAGGTACTGTAATTCCCTCTTTTGTGTACATTAGCCTGGCTGGAACTTAGTCCCAGAAATGGACACACTGGTGTCTGTCTATTCCAATAACAGAGCTGGGTAAAGGGGAAGAAATTATTTGTCACCAACAATCCAGTATCCCAGTCAAAATGCTAAACTATGGCCAAAAGTACATAACTCTTCTACTCACTGGAACTAGCTTCTGTGGCTAATAGTCACTGTCTCACTTAAGCTGGTATCCAATGAACACCCCAAAATCTACTTTTATTAATGAAAAAGAAATGGTCTTTTGCCCAAAAAAATAAAAGTACTGATTACTAACAAATGTTTTCCAATGCCTGAAAGTTCTATATATAACCTTGAAATCTTCAGAGGGAAAGTGTTAACATAAATTAAATAATTTAATATAATTTAAATATTTTAAGAGATGTATAAGACAAGAAAAATGCCTGAATGAATGGGACTGAACCCTATTCCCAGAAACTCACTCTAATATTCCAGGAAATTCACTCAATCAATAAAAAGTAAAAGATTAAGTAATATAAAAATAACTAATGCTATTAACTTCAAATAATCCAGCACTTTTCTTCTAAAAACTTCAGTATGTTACATTTAATATCACACTTACTCTCATAAGTGGATCAATTTTTAAATGGCAATAGTTAAATTTTAAGAAAAACTATCTCAAAGAATTATTATTAAAGTAAGAAGAACCAGTTTATTGTATATATATATGCAAAAACATGATAAGAGGGGCAAAGTAATGAAACTCACTTTCTTATAATTAAGAGAGTCAATGTAGCATTGTGATCAAGAACCCAGACCCCCAAAATCAGAAAGTCCTGGAATGGAATCCAAACTCTGTCAATTAATTACTGGCCATGAGTTCTTAGGAAATCATTTAACCTTCCTTAAGTCTCACTGCCCCATAAACCACATGGTAATATTAATAGCACATTCCTCTCATAATAGTTCTGATAGTTAAATAAAAATGATGTATGAAAGTGCATAATCCCATTCCATTTAGCACACAGAAAGTGTGTTCAATAATTGGTAACTATATTATGTTTTCTTAGAGTCAAGTACCTTCAAATATACAAATATATTCAAAATAGAAGTGTTTATTTATACCATTATTGTCATGAAATTATAACTTAAAAGGATTAGCTTCCCTTATTAGAGTCTCCTCCATTCCATTAACCTGCTTCATTTTTTTTTTTCCTATAGGGAAGTTGTTATGACTAGTTCATGAAATAAATGCTTTTTGATCAACTTCCTTTTACATACCTCAGAAATCTCACCAACAAAATCTCCATAAAACAGGTCAATGGGAGAGTCAGATGCTTTGGGGTTGATCAGGAGGGCATCAAATTCCTTACCCACTTCAAAGTTTCCAATCTCTCTATCCAGCCCCAAGACTACAGGGTGGAATAAATTAACAAACAGTCAGTATCTCCAAGCTTTGGACCATGTAAATATCCCAATTTACAAGGACAGAATCTGCCAACATATCACTAGGGAAAAAAAAAATCAGTATCTTAATAATGAAGCATTCCAATAGACCGCAAGACTTCGATTTACAGAAAGCAGAGTAAGGAGAGGGAAAGCAAAATCTGAGAACAGAGGTCTCTTCAGCACCCTGATCATATTAATAATTCTTATGGTATATTTGTTTTGGCTCTACCAGTGCCCTTCACAGTCCAGCTGGTCTATGATTTCCATTCATCCCTCTAAGAAACATGATGATTGACTTAATATCTTTCTTTTCCTCTCCTATTCACCTTCCAACATTCCAACTCCTTTCCTTCCCCGTTTTATTCTTTTGTTCTACAAAATAGCTGATAAGATCTACTTTTGTGGCAGTGAAATGAACTTCCAAATAAGTAAAAAGTAATTATCTTTTTTTTTTTGCATGTTTGTCAATGCAGGCAAACATGCCACCCTAAGTTCCTTAAATGATTTTAATATAAGAATATTCACTTCTGAAAGTAAATGGATCCTCATAACTCAAGAGTCCCAGTGCTTTAGGAAGCAGACTAATTTCTCGGTAACCTTAAAGATTTCCTTGTTGCCACAGAAGAAAGGTTCCTTACATAGGGCATAGGTCAATAATGTCTATTGACTTGATCCATCTCACAGCTAGAATTCTTGTTCCATGAATAGTGGATGTCAAGGAAGAACATCTCCATTTTTATGGTTTACTTTCAAAAGATGAGGGTAGCTGGTTTTCCTGGTCAGTGAGGGTATTGAATTTAAGCTCCTTAAAGCCAACAATGTGGATAGAGTGTTCCAAATGGAAGCATGCATGAAAGAAAGGTCAACTGGAGTGCAGCATTTTGTAGTTGAATTTTTACGTGTATTTTTTTTATTCTGTCACTGTCAGAATACAGTCCTGTGTGAAAATATTAGACAATAACTGCCGCATTATATTTCCGTGTATGGATATCCAAAAGTCTTTTGGCAATGCTCTAAGCACACATTTAGAATCCTGCTTGTTCTTAAATGGTTATTTAAAGGGTAACTCATTTATTCTCAGAAAAGAAAGAGATTTTTTAGCCAAAGAATTCTTATAGGAAGACAGAGATGCAAACATAATTAGAAAAGTTAAAAAGCAGCTGGGTGACTTCTGATTGTAGGGAGAAGAACTGAATGGAAGTCACTAGGAATCTTCTCCCCTTTCACTGATTACACTTGACATTTTTCATTTGACATTTGTTATTACACTTGACACCTGTCATTTTTCACTTGACAAATAGCATGACAAACATGAGTTTTTGGTGACTATTCAACATAAAATTATTGTATGTTTAATAGGCCAGATAACCAGGTTCATTTGCCAGGATTTGACAAGGGTGTGTGTGTTGTGTGTGTGTATGTGTGTGTTATGTGTGTGTGTGTTGTGTGTGTGTGTATGTTATGTGTGTGTATGTTGTGTGTGTGGTGTGTGTGTGTGTGTGTTATATGTGTGTGTGTGTTTTGTGTGTGTGTGTTGTGAGTGTGTTATGTGTGTGTGTGTTTTGTGTGTGTGTGTTGTGAGTGTGTTATGTGTGTGTGTGTTTGTGTGTGTGTGTGTTATAGCCCCACTATGCCACTGTGTCAGGGCTTCCCTGGTAGCTCAGATGGTAAATAATCATCTGCCTGCAATGCAAGAGACTCGGGTTTGATCCCTGGGTCAAGAAGATCCCCTGGAGAGGGAAGAGCAACCCATTCTAGTATTCTTGCCTGGAAAATTCCATTGGCAGAAGAGCCTGGTGGGCTACAGTCCATGGGGTTGCAAAGAGTTGGAGATATAAATATATATAAACTAACTGGATTATTTGTTAGAATCTGGAGAGTTCAGGTATGAACTAACCAAAAAAAGACACAACTACTTTCAGTGAATTGTAAATTGATCTAAATTCACATTATTGCAGAGAGGCCTAGCCGTGCTGGTAAGCAACTCAAATGCACTTTAAGAAATGCAGTTTTACTGTCTCTGGAGCAGATGTTGGCTCTGTGAAGGCAATTTATGCATATCTTACTCTAGAGAGTGAATGTAAAGCTAGGAAGAGTCCAGCTTTTAACAGGGAAGCATTCATCTCATTCACTCAGACTCTTGTGAAGACACAAGCTAAGGAAAAGAAATTCTGTAACAGTAACCTCAGAGGCCCAGAAAATAGATCTGAAAGCTGTACAGCAAGGTAGAAATGATTTGGTAAGCACCCCATGCCGGCCTGGTCAGATAACAGGATCCTGATGAAACAACTCACAGTCGGCCTAGAATAAAAAAGCATTATTTAAATATATTTAAATATAAGTCACTTACACCATGAAGTTAAGGTGGTAGGACAACTATGTGAACTCAGATGTGAAAGTGGGGAGTGTCACACTTGTTATAAGTACAGAACTTTTAAAACTTAGAACTTTAGAAAATGAAGTCATAAGACATGGGAAAATGCAAAGCATATGACCTTTGTCTTGCAATGTTCTTTATGGCATTCATGATAGCAGGACATTCAGAGAAGAGCCAGGAAATTTCTGTTCCCAGGATACCCTGGCCTCCATCATACTTCATTTCTAAGATCTAGGGTATTCATCATAAATATCAAGATATATTTAAAAATATATACCTGCCTCAAGAGCTGTTTTTCTTTCTCACTAGCTACCTAAGGTTTCATGCTATGCTCATTATCATCCATCCAGATTGTATTACAATACTAAAGTAAAAGCAATACAGTTACCAAGTTCTATTTTTTCAATAAAAATACAATTACATGTGAGAACTGGGAAAAGCTGATGAACAATATTTGCATATCAACCAGCTGTATTTTTACAACTTTCTATTTTGAAGGAGGCTTGTAATTAGTGTACTTAATTATATAAACAAAATACGTAGTCTAGGCTAAGATTTATACAGGAAGGAAAAAAAAAGATTTATACAGGAAGATATTGCAGTGGAAAGTATTGACCTGCACTCTGGCATCAGATTTTTTAGATTCAAATAATATACTGCAGCTTGACAGGTGTGTAAGCCTCACTCAGGTACCTGGTTGGTAAAATAGAATAAATAGCAATAGTTCTGAGGATTAAATAACAGCATCCATAAAGCATGTTGCATAGTGCCTACCACATGGTAAGAAAGCAGCAAGTCTTGGCTATTATTATTATTACTACTCAGGCCAATAGAGAGCACTTTACTTGACTTGATGAGAAAAAAACTGATTAAAGAATTCATATGCATGTGAGCAATGCAAGTATCCATTACAACAATATGATAACTGCATAGTGAACATCTCTTCTGCCAAAAACAAGGAACTTGCTGAATTAATGATTCAAATCATTCAAATAATGATTCACCACATGCTTAAATGTGTACTTTACTTGCTAAACTTTGGGTATATTATGTGAGATGCAAATCATGAATACAGGGATGCCTGCTGATGTCAGCATCATGAGCCTTCATACTTCAGCCACGGACATAGATTGGCATGGTTGTACATCGTATGAGAAAGAAAGAAAAAGTGCTCATTACCTTGGCTGCCTCCAAGAGTAGCTAGTCTGAAGACTTCATTGAGGGTGAGGCTTTTTGCATTTATCTTATTAATTAAAAGGATATTGGAAACCATCACTGCTCTTCTGATTGCATCAAGCATGGATGATGAGTAACCACCAGCCACATCTGTGGTAGATAAAATAAACAGTAACCTTATGAGCTGGATTATTAGGTATATTGGTTTTTTTCCTGTTTTTAATGACAGATATTCACTCTAATATACTTCAGAGAAAAGACCTTATCTACAAACACAGAATAGACACAGACTAATATTTAAAGGAATTCAAAACTTGCAATTAGTATCAAATTGTACTTCTACTAGTTTTTTAGGGCTGCTGAAACAGATTACCACAAATGTGATGGTTCAAAACAGCAGAAATTTAGACTTCTCTGGTAGTCTGGTGGTTAAGACTCAGTGCTCCCACTGCAGGGGCATGGGTTCAATCCCTGGTTGGGGAACTAAGATCTCACATGTGTGGCAAAAAAAAAAAGCAGAAATTTATTCTTTCACAGTTTTGGAGGGCAGAAGTCTTAAAGTGTGGCAGGGCCACCATCCCCACAGTGTCTAGGGAAGAATCTTCCCTGATTTCTCCCAGTTTAAGGGGGCTCCTGGTGTTCCTTGGTTTGTGGCACTGTAGTGCCAGTGTCTGCCTCCATATTCAAATAGGCTTCTTCCTTCCGTGTCTTTATGTGCCTTTCATTGCTTGTTCTTATAAGGACATTCATCATTGGATTCACCTTAATTCACAATGACTCATCTTAAGAGCTTTACCTTAATTACATTTGCAAAGATCTTTATTTCAAATAAGGCCATATTTACATGTTCCTGGTAGATATCTCCTCTTGGGGGAGTTGGTACAGGGAGCACAATTCAACACAGCACAATACCCTAATGTTCAATAAAGTTAAGAGAAGAAACATCTTTGACTATTCCCTAAACTCTCAGAGAAATTAGTCAAATGTGATTACATTATAGATAACATGAGATCTAAAATAAACTCATAGTTCTATGCTCTAAAAACTTGTCCTAACTCTATTTTAATTCCAATGAGGACTTTGGAAATTAAATAGCTACTTCTTTATGATAATTTTTTCAGGAAGAGCTTTTAGAATGAACTTAAATATTCTGGAAAAATTAGTGTAATAAATGATCAGTGCTGATATTGATAACTTTACATTTGTCACTGGTATCATTAGATGAGGAATGAGAATTTTTATAGTGTTTTAAATAAGTCCCTAATCATAATTAAATTGAAATACTGCCTTTGACAAGAATGAATATAAAAGTTAAATGAATTTGTATAAATGTCAAGTAAGCTAACATGTTTTATTAGAGGAAAAGTACATCTATAGCTAATAAAATACACTTAATTTCAAGAGTTCCTTTTGTCACATCTTGGTAGACACATATAATTGTTAGTGCCTGTGTATACTGCAAAGATCAAAAATAATAGCCCACTAAGTAATCTTAGATTGGAGTTTAATTTTATGTTCAGCTGTCTTACATGTCTTTAGATAAACTTGTATGATTTTTTTTGTTTTAGAAAATACTTTTCTTTAGCCAGAATAGTATTGCCAGAGGCTCATCCAGTTCCTTGACCAGTTTTACTCATCTACTTAGTTAGTCCACTTTAACATACAGTAACCATCCATCAACCTTTCATCTTATCATAGCATCCAACTAATAAAACACACATGATTTGGGAAATATGCACATTATACTTTGAAATACTTTGTCTATTGATTTTATTACTAGAACAAAGAAAATGTTCAATCTAAGGCAGAATATGGTATGGAAATAAGTAAAGATTGAATATATATTTCAAAATATGTAAGAAGCAGCTAAAAAAACCATATAAGAATAAAAACTTGAGCCAAGGGGCAATAGAAGAATAAAAGGAAGTAATTCTATATGTATGTGTTCATCCTATTCATTCATTCATAAAAACTTGAGCCAAGGGGCAATAGAAGAATAAAAGGAAGTAATTCTATATGTATGTGTTCATCCTATTCATTCATTCATTCATCAACAGATTTACTGAGTACCTTCTTTGTACTTGATTTATTAAAGCAATCATAAATAAAAGTTGCAGGTACTGCATGAGCTTACTATCTTATGGAGAAGGAAAAGAGACATACAAAGAAACAAATATTAATAATAAACCATGTTTGGTTAGTGATAAAGAAAATGGAGGTAGAAAGCCCATTGTGACAGGATAGTCAGAGAAGACGTCGTTAAGTCAACAACATTTAAACTAGGAGAAAAATGAGAACTCAACCATGTTTAGAGAGCATAAAGGGTATTCCAGGCAGAGGAACAAAGGCACTCAGGTCTTTTGGCAGGAGGGGGTGTGATTCACAGAGGAGATTAAAAGGGAGCACTGTAGGGAGGAGAGCAGCTCAAGGTGGGGCTGGGAGGTGGAGAGATGTCACACCATGCAGAATGCTGTGGCCTCATAAGAGGTTTGCATATTCAAAATCACACTGAAGGTGGTAATCAGGAGGGAGTGAAATAGTCATATTTTCATTGTGATTCTTTTGAAAAGAGAATACTGGATTAGAAGGGCCCAGGAATATGAGACCATTAGGAAGCTGCTGCAAAGCTGCTAAGTCGTTCCAGTCGTGTCCAACTCTGTGTGACCCCATAGACAGCAGCCCACCAGGCTCCCCTGTCTCTGAGATTCTCCAGGCATGAACACTGGAGTGGGTTGCCATTTCCTTCTCCAATGCATGAAAGTGAAAAGTGAAAGTGAAGTCACTCAGTCATGTCCGATTCTTCGAAACTCCATGGATTGCAACTACCAGGCTCCTCCATCCATGGGATTTTCCAGGCAAGAGTACTGGAGTGGGGTGCCATTGCCTTTTCCAATTAGGAAGCTAGTGCAGGAGTTTAAGCAAGAAGCAATGGCTTCTTGTATGCTTGTATGAGGTGTTCAGTTCAGTTCAGTCACTCAGTCATGTCCAATTCTTTGTGACCCCATGAATTGCCCCACGCCAGGCCTCCCTGTTCATCACCAACTCCCAGAGTTACTCATACTCATGTCCATCGAGTTGATGATGCCATCCAGCCATCTCATCCTCTGTCTTCCCCTTCTCTTCCTGCCCCCAATCCCTCCCAGCATCAGGGTCTTTTCCAGTGAGTCAACTCTTTGCATGAGGTGGCCAAACTATTGGAGTTTCAACTTTAGCATCAGTCCATCCAATGAACACCCAGGACTGATCTCCTTTAGAATGGACTGGTTGGAGCTCTTTGCAGTCCAAGGGACTCTCGAGAGTTTTCTCCAACACCACAGTTCAAAAGCATCAATTCTTTGGGGCTCAGCTTTCTTCACAGTCTAACTCTCACATCCATACATGACCCACTGGAAAAACCAGAGCCTTGACTAGATGGACCTTTGTTGGCAAAGTAATGTCTCTGCTTTTGAATATGCTATCTAGGTTGGTCATAACTTTCCTTCTAAGAAGTAAGCATCTTTTAATTTCATGGCTGCAATCACCATCTGCAGTGATTTTGGAGGTGTATGAGGTATTTAAGAGGACAGGCTTAGATGTTTGAAGGTATAATAAAGTTTGGGGTTTGTATGAGGAGGGATGAAAGAGAAAGGAGAAAGTAAGCAATTGAAAATACAGGTTTGGAATTCAAAGAGAAATCTGGGCTGGATATAAAAATCTGAGTCATCTGCATATATGGAGCCCATGTAAAGTCATGGTTGCAGATGATGACTCCTAAGAAGAGAGTTGAAAAGAGGAGAGAGCCTCGGACTGAGCCTTGAGGAAAGCTTTTGAATGGCCAGGAAGAGAAGGGACCTTCTGAGATGAAGAGGGCAGGTGAGAGAGGAAGAAGGGAAAAAAACCAGTGTGGTTTCACTGAATCCAAGGAAAGAGTATTTGGACAAGTCCAGTGTGATAAAGACAGACTAGTGTCTTTTGGAGTTGGCAGCAAAAGTGATCGTGTGTGTGTGTGTGTGTGTGTGTTAGTCACTCAGTCATGTCTGACTCTTTGTGACCCCATGGACTGGAGCCCTTCAGGCTCTTCTGTCCGTGGGATTCTCCAGCCAAGAATACTGGAGTGGGTTGCCATTTCCTCCTCCAAAAAATATGGTAGTGTGGTAACAATCCAGGGTAGAAAGGACAAGGATAGTAACTATAGATGGTGGTAAGAAGCCAGGCTGAAGTGGGTGGAGGAATAGAAGAGGGCCTGAGATGCAGCAGCAGTGTGAGTACCTACTCATTGAAGTTTTGCTGGGAAAGGGGATAGAGAAGTGGGGCAGGAGCCAGAAGAGGGTGTCTAATTAACAAAGAGGTTTTCTTCACACCTTTGCTTAAAAGATCAGGAGGTCTACAGAATGTTTGTATGCTGAAGGAATGATCCAGGAGGGAGGAGGTAACAATGACACAGGAGAGTTACTGGCCAATGGAATTGATTTATTGAGATCAAGGGAGAGGAGAGAGTACAGAACACACTTCAGGGTATGTTTGTTTTTGACTTAAATTGGAAGAGAAGTTTTTTCAGCTGCAGCGAGAAAAAGAATAGAAAATGCAAGCAGATGGAGGAAGGTATGTAAATTTAGTGTGGGAACATAAAGGAAAGGCTTCTGATTGTGTCTGTTTTCTCAATGACTGATGAGATAAGGCCATTAGCTGGAAGCAAAGAGGGTATGATTTGGGATAAAATACTTAGGAAGAAATAGGTAAGTCTGTCTTGGAATATGGGAACATATCAGAGAAACATAATTGTCTATTTGGGTAGTGCTATGGCACCCCACTCCAGTACCCTTGCCTGGAAAAGCCCATGGATGGAGGAGCCTGGTGGGCTGCAGTCCATGGGGTCGCTAAGACGGACTGACTGAGCAACTTCACTTTCACTTTTCACTTTCATGCATTGGAGAAGGAAATGGCAACCCCCTCCAGTGTTCTTGCCTAGAGAATCCCAGGGACGGGGGAGCCTGGTGGGCTGCCGTCTGTGGGGTCGCACAGAGTCAGACATGAGTGAAGCGACTTAGCAGCAGCAGCAGCAGCAGCAGCAGCAGCAAGGGCCACTTAGGATTTGAAAGCAACATTTAAAATGAAACCACTAGAAAAATGTTTTCCGGCAACATCCAGCTGCTCAACTGTAAATATTGAGAAGGAGAAGAGCTGAGATAGTCAAGGGGGGTGGGCTTTTCAAAAGTTAATTAAAAATAAAAAAATGAGGGAGGGTGGGTGGAAGGAAAGAAAGGAAGGAAAAAGAGAGGGACATGAGAAACAAGGAAGTTCCAAGGAATGATATAGTGAATACTCTGGCATCTAAGATGTGTAGATTAGGAAAAGAATGATGAATTTTGAAAAAGCATGTAATCACTGGATTGGAGTCTACAAGTTGATCAAAGAATATTGCTTTTGAATTAAAGTAAATTAGAAGGGTAGGAATTTGTCCCTAGAGAGTGGCATCCTGGCTCCATGTACATTGTTTTGATGAGTTTGTAGGTCTTGTTGATGTAAACTTGTTTCATATTTTTTCAGGTTACTGGTTTTTTTCCTTTTATAATTTGCTATGTCCTTTTTTTTGAGATAAGGAAATTTTATACACTCATAATTTTGCTCCCACTTGCCAAATACATCTTCATCCTTTCAACCTTACACATAAACCACAACCTCTTGGTTTCTGTTAACAAAATCAGAAAGTAAAACAATTTTTAGTACTTGGGAAGTTCTTTCTTGTAGCCTGTACATTATTTTAAGATTTTATGATAAAATATTAAAGACATTCAAATGATACAGGGAAAATATAATACCAAAACTCAAGGACCTAACACTCAGTTTCAAAGACAGTATTATAGATTCAGGTCCCAGGAACCTCTTCCCAGAGGGAAATACCTTGATTTAGTTGCCATTTTGATTTTTTAAATGTTTATATTGTTATTTATTAAAGCTGTTAGACCAGTTTAAGACTCATAGTCTGATAGTTTTGTAAAAGGTATTACTTTTAACATTGTACACATTCTGTCATTTTTTAAACTCCTTTACAATTTTTTTCTTATTTCTGTTTTAAACGATTTTAGCCTTCCCTGACATCCTGTTGTACCATACTTTCCTATACCATGACTCTTCACTTTGGCTCATCACTCATTGAGTCATATAGATTTTCAGATAATTTTTTCAAAGGATTCATGGGGAGAATATTTTCCAAACCTTTGTACATTTGAGAATGTTGTTGCCTTCACACATAAGGGAGAATGTGGCCCAATATAATATTCTTGAATAACAACCACTTTCTCTGCAAACTCTTGTTCTTGATATTTTGCAGGCCAACAAAAATTGGTTTTTAACTGTTTTATTGATAAATGACTTTTCCCCCTGCCTCAGCATTTAAGAACTTTCTTTTCTTTTTCTTTATAATTCAAATATTTTGCCACAATTGGTTCGGTTATGGTTTAGACCTGAAGAGGGTAAATTCTTTCATTACGATACTCAGTAAGCTCAGAAAAGATCTGTTCTTCAGAGCTCTGATGGTTGCTTCTGTTCCATTAGTTCTGGATCCTTAGTCAGGAAAATCCCGTTTGCTGGTGCCATGCTCTCTTATCTTCCATGTAGATTGTTCTCAAACACGCTCTTTGATCTTTGGTCAACTTCATTCTCCACATCACTGATTTAATTTTCCACAACAATAATTCTGCTTCTCATGGCTAGCTACGTGGTTTTTTTTTTTTTTAAAGGAGGGATAATTAAGGTATCATAAAATGCTCGGAACTTGTGTTCAGTTTGATGAATGTTAATAACTATATATAGCCATTTAAGTACCTTTCAAAAAACAAGATATTGAACATTTCCCTCATGCCAGCAAGGTCCCTTATGGCCCTTTTCAGTAGCTCCCCTCCCCACCCCCACCCCAAATCTTGGCAACCACTTTTTTAATTGATGTTTTATTTTTAATCACTTTTTATTGGAGTATAACTGCTGTACAATGCTGTGTTTTTACTGTATGGTAAAGTGAATCAGCTTTATGTATACATATATCCCTCTCTTTTTTGGATTTCCTTCCCATTTCAGTCACCACAGAGCACACCCCAGTGTTCACTGCATTGCTGTTTACAACAGCCAGGACATGGAAGCAGCCTAAACATTCATCAACAGAAGCAAGGGCAAGGAAGATGTGCATATACACAAAAGAGCACCACCCAGCCACAAAAAAGGAACGAAACTGGGCCATTCCTAAAGATGCGGTTGGACCTAGAGGCCGTCCTACAGAGTGAAGTTAGTCAGAAAGGAAGGGCAACACCTCCTAACAAGAAAACTAGTTAGAAAAATATATCAGGCACTTTGGACAGAATCAAGTGCACATGGCAAATATGGAGTTCTACCTGCTTTTTCTTGGCAACCATGTTCTGATTTCTGTCAATGTAGGTGAGCTCTGCTGCTGCTAACCTGGGCCATCTGTTGTCCCTGGACTTCATACATATGGAACCATACAGTGTGTGCTCTTTTGTGCTTGGCTTTTTTCACTTAACAAAATGACTTTGAAAATGTTTTATCTTATTGAAGTAGAGTTGATGTATAGTATTGTGTTAATTTCTGCTATATGGGAAAGTAATACATTCTTTCTTCATATTCTTTTCTAGTATGGTTTATCACAGGATATTGAATATAGTTCCCTGTGCTATGCAGTAGGACTTTGCTGTTTATCCATTCTAAATGTAATAGTTTGCATCTGCTAACCCCAAACTCCTAGTCCTTTCCTCTCCCTTGGCAACTACTTTCTATGTCTCCGAGTCTGTTTCTGTTTTGTGGATAGGTTCATTTGTGTCGTATTTTAGATTCTACATATAAGGGGTACCATGTGGTATTTGTCCTCTTTCTGACTTCTTCCCGGGTTTGACAATTTCTAGGTCCATGCATAGTGCTTCAGTGGCGCAGCTTCAGTCTTTACTGGCGAGTAGTACGCCATTGTATGTATGTACCACATTGTTTTTCCCCATTCATCTGTCGATGGACATTTAGGTTGCTTCCAGTCTTGACTATGGTAAATAGTGCTGCTATGAACATAGAGGTGCCTGTGTCTCTTTTGTATTATAGTTTTGTGTGGATATATGCCCTGGAGTGGGATTGCTGGATCATATGGCAACTCTTTTTAGTTTTCTGAGGAACCTCCATACTCTTTTCCCTGTAATCACACCAAGTTACCTTCCCACCAAGTGTATGAGGGTTCCCTTCTCACCACACCCTCTCCAGTATTTTTAACAAAATATTTTTGTTTTGTATATATCAATGATTTGTTCTTTTTTTTTTTTTTAATTGCTGAATGGTGTTTCTTTGTATGAATGTGCTGCATCTGCTTATCTGTCCTCCTGTTAGAAGGTTTTTAAACTTTATTTCCAGTTTGGGGCTATTATTAATAAAGCTATTATAGATATTCTTATATAACTATATGAGTTTATTTCTCTAGGGTAAATACCCAAAATGGAATTACTGAGTCATATGTAGATATATTTTCAACTTTAGAGAACCATTTGGCAGTTTCTTATAAAGTGGTTGTACCATTTAGTCTCCCTCCAGTAGTGTACAGTGATCTACATGCTTATTATTTTTTCTTTTTTAATTTTCTTCTTCCATTTTCAAATTTTCCTTTTCCATCAAAACTCAAGGTCTTTTCATAGGGCCATGTCTTCTTGTCCTCTAGGGATGATAGCAATATTCTGAACTCTTATTCTAGATCCTAAAGTACATGGGAGATAAGTTCATTCTCTTATTATTTTTGATACCACTTTCTCTTGTTTTGCAATGGTTTTGTGAAGCATCATGCACGTTTCTCATATTTAACAATTAAGAAATGAGAAAGTTCAGATCTGCCTCTATTTGTTATAGATAGAGTGAACGATCCACTCTTAGACCTACACTCGGCACAATATAAGTTACAGTCTTTTAAAGTTCAAAGGAAAAGAATAAGTTTATGCAAAAGGTCATGTTTAGGAAATAGTTGTATATAGGATAGCTATGTAAAATGCAACAGCATCCTCCAAGTTAACATATGAGAATATATCATATTAAATCAAACTTTTAATCAGGAAACCACTATTATTTGTTCCCTTTTAAGCCAATCTTTATTGACTAGTGCAACTTGCCAGGTATCTGCAAACCACATCACATGCATTTTTTTCATTTAAGTCTCAAAACAAGCATGTAGCACAGATATTGTTATAATTATTGCTGTTCTTGTCATGGAAATTAGAAAATGAATCTTTAGAAAATTAAGGTATTTTGCTCAAGATCTTATGGCTAATAAGTGACAGAGCTCTATATAAGCATTTTAGATCATCACTATGCAACCCAAAAAAGACTGATGCTGGGAGGGATTGGGGGCAGGAGGAAAAGGGGACGACAGAGGATGAGATGGCTGGATGGCATCACCAATTCGATGGACATGAGTTTGAGTGAACTCCAGGAGCTGGTGATGGACAGGGAGGCCTGGTGTGCCGCAATTCATGAGGTTGCAAAGAGTTGGACACAACTGAGCGAATGAACTGAACTGAACTGATCCAACCTAAACTCAAGAACTGGCAGTCATGTGAGGAGTTAAAGTTGTGGAGACCAAACTCCTTGAAAATCTGAAAGCAACATCTGAGTTTTTAATTTCTACTAAATTTTCCATTGACAAAAACTCTTGACCACTTTTTTTCTTATCCATTAAAGGTTTTCTGTCAGAGTGAAAACAACTGGTTTCCTACCTTAATACCTGAAACTATATCCAAGTATTACACAATCTTAGTGATTCAAGGCTTAAATTCAAATTTTAAAAAAAACCTCAATTGCTTTGATTCATGTAAAACTGAGGAAAACCTCTAATCTAGCACACCTCTTTAAAATTATAAATGAATCATATTTTATTATTGTAGCCTTACCAATATTGTTTGGTATAAAAATTAACTGAGACTTGAGTTGTTGCAAAAAATGATGAAAACTATTATTTTCAATATGCAACATCCTGGTGCTCTTACAAATCAGTAAGACAAATGAATCAAGAATGAAAAATAAGCCCTTGTGCCCCAAAGCCATTAAAAAATTTTTTTTTAGTTCATTCATACCCAATGATAAAGAAAGGCCATAGCAGATGCCTAGACTTTTGGGCCTGACTCCCTTCCAAAGTGAGCAGCACTACACATACTCAGGAAAAGCAATTCAAATGTACTATGAGAAAAAGGAGACATCACTAATTCATCAGCCACCTAGATTGTCCTTCAGCCTAGCAAACAACTGCCTGTGGGAATCAGAATCTCATTTTGTTAAAAACTTAAAAGCAAAGCACATTTTTTAATATATCTCAGAGTTCTCCATTATGGCATAGACTGAATTTGTGTTCACTATTCACAAGGTCGAATAATTTTCTTTTGAGACAGTATTTGTGATGACACAGTTACTGAAAACTAAAAACATAAAAATCCAAGCCATTGAAATTTGGCAAGAAGGATAAAACAAAAGGAAAAAAAAGAACAAGGACTCTTTAGAAAGAATCTCTAAAACACTTGAGAAGGGCTTATCCTTTATAGCCCTGTGTCTGAATATAAACATGGATAATGGCTTTCAAGAGGTTAATGCCACCAATGCCACCAAAACTTTTCCCTTTGCATTTATTTTCTTACTGCTTCCAGCTTCACTATTAGCGCAAGATGTGACTGCCAGAAAATAAAACTAAGTTTTTTAAACTATACAACTGTTACTTGAAAATTATTCACAGTAGAAAGTTATGCACTTTGTTAACCACTTTGCCATGGCTCTTAATGGGAAGCTACTAACCTGTACCCAGCCCTGTCTTCACTCCATGTTTTAGGACCTCTGGCACATTGAGCAGGCCGCTGCTGAGCCTGCAGAGAGAAGAGACGGTCAGAGCAAGGAGACCCCCACATGGGTCCAACAAGAGAAGGACACTCACAGTAACAATGGTGATGTCACTGAAAATTGTGATTCCCATTGTCTCAGCTCTAATGCTGACACAAACACATTATCACATCTGACCATCTGAGTCCTGGAGTGAAAAAGGATCAAAAACCTTGAGCAGAGCTTCCTATTAGGAGAGCACAAAACAGCAAGAATTAGAAGGGAGAGCAGGGGATTATGTGTAAGGAAAAATAAAAATAACTTAAATCTTGCAATTAGTTCAATGGTTTTACTGAGTTTATATATATTTTTCAGCTTTATAAACAATTTATTGACCAGAGATGTATTAATACATCTTTTGTTACCTGAATGTTATTGATTAGAGATATTTCAATATTCACTTATATAAGAAATCACCAGCCACACGCATTAGTTTCTGCAAAAATCCCGTGGTCAATAATGTGTTAAGATATAAATGACAAAATTATAGGATATTTAAAGTATACAACATGATGATTTGGTATATGTATACACTGGGAGAGGATTTCTCCCCATTGAAACATCTATCACCTCACATATATTTACCTTTTGTTGTTGTTGAGAACCTACAAGTTCTACTCTCTTAACAAATTTCAATTATACAATATGGTGTTAGCAACTTGTAAAAAATATTTTTTTTTTCAAGCAGCCCATCCTTCTATGCTAGGAAATAGAAATTATAAAGCATTGCCTTTCCTCTCCTCCTGGAATCATTTGTTGCCTTGAATGACTAGCGATTTGCAAGGGCAAAGAAAGGGGGGTAAAACTGGAAGAGGGGATGCAGGCAATGCTGCTTCTGAGGACAGCAGCAACTAGGACAGATTTCAAACATCATGACCCTGAGCTCAATAGATGTGCCGCCTTTCTAAAGAGACAAAAACTAAAGCGATCCTCAGAAGTCTGTGAAGATGCAAAGGTCAAAGTGGTTTGCTTGAAAATGCACGTAACTATCATTTTCAAAGCCCAGTGCACGTGCAAGAAATCTCTCAAAGTTGTTGAAGAAAGAATAGCAGTGACCATTCAAACCAAAACATTAGCCATAAAGAAAAATTTAACTTCAAACCTCAGTTTGCAAAGCTGAGTCATGTTTTCATTTAGGTGTTGCGTAACAAACTCATAGGATGTTAAACCCTTCCTCTAACTGGTCACCAGACCATAATTATGGTCACTAAGATGTACATAGGCAAGATTCGCTGTTAGGTATGATCACTTTATGTCCGAAAACAAAAAGCCTCTGGAACCTCTCAAAACACTCCAGAAATTTGCCATGGCTGACGTGCATTTCCTATACTGCCACTGATTAGAACTTTTTCATTCAGAGTCCCCCGACTTCTGACAGCCAGAACCATTTCCTCTCTGCCTGGAGGCTCTCTCACAAAGCTGCAGCCTGCTCTGCCCTCTTTTGGGGAAGGTCTGAAACTGCAGAGACTCCATGCCCCTTTGCCCTGATCCAGCAGCCCACCATCCATAACCGGTAAGTTTGGGTATAACTATTTCAGCTCCTCGACCTCTTGGGCAGGGTATCCTTGAGGTCTACATCGAGTATTCCAGGATTAAATTCCAGGAGCCTATGGTGATAACCTGCTTGGTAATGTGCTCTTTACTGACTTCCTTCCCTTCTCTGTCTCTCCGCACTAAAGGTGCTTTCTGAGATCACCTCCCAGATAAATTACTTGCACATAAATCCTTATGCCATATTCTGCTTCTGCAAGAACTCAAAACGAGGAAGGATATAAAGTAATCCTCGAAAAAATGAAAATCTAACAGAAACTAAGAAATTTATTGAATGAATATATTAATGATCCACCGCAACCTATCTCTCGCTCTGTTCTGGGCAACTAACACCAGAAATAAGAGATCCTTTCTGTATGAAACCCTGGAACAGGAACTCTTAGCTTAGCATTCATGGGTTGGCATTATGGGATCCATGAAGTCCCCAAAATTAGATGCAGCATTTTCATGTCTGTGGGGTTTTTTCCGTGAAGATACAGGCCACTTTCATCTGATTCCCTTATGCATCTATAACTTTTCAAAAGGTTAAAAAAGTTGTAAATAAAGTGTTCTCCATCCTGGGGAATTAACAGTAGGACAAGGTGCATCTCGTCAGATACAAAAGCATGACATCTACCGAAGGTGATGGCTTCTGGTAGCGCTGCACCGTTTCTGGTAGTCTGTACAACACAAAGTAATGGGAGGTCAGTACCCTCTCTCTAGAAAACCTGGTTGGCATGTGCACTCTTTCGGTCCTTCGCTCTAAATTCTCAGTGCTGTTGGTTTTGAACTCTGTTTCCTATTGTTCTGTTTTGTGCAAACTCAGAAATTTTTAGAGATGTGGTGCTCCTCAAGTGTACACTCTGTAAAAAAATCACCTCTTTTTAAGTGCTCTCAGTCACCTCAGTGTAGTATAGACAGGCATCATTCTATCTAGCTCACATCCGAATCGAACATAACTACAGAAGAGAAATGCTGGAGGGGTGACGGAAAACAAAAGGTATCTGACTGCTGCGTTGCAATCCAAACATTCATAATCTACCAGTCCATAATTGCCTACTTACGATAAGTTAGAATTGGGACAATGCGAGATGGACACTCCTCGTTCCCTGAATACATCCAGTTCTTCTTCAGAAAGGTAGCAGCCATGTGCCATCACTGTCTGGAGAGAAGAACATTCCAGGTGGAGTCTACCACTTCAAAGTGCTTAAGTTAGTCCTCACTCATAACCAGGTATTTAGCTGGTAAAATTGATTCAAGAAGGCAGGCACTGCACACATGTGAGACTTCTCTTAATGTTTAATCCTGGTAATATTTGTGGGTTTTCCTGAATAAGATTTTACTCTTGCAAAATTCTTTTTCTGTCAGTATAAAACCTGTATTTAAATAGCTTTCTTCTTTGGGGAGCCTGGTTCAATGACCACAGAATTATCATTAAAATAAAATCTTTCCAACCTCTGTGCAAATAAAATTAACATGCAAATTGAAGGCTAATTTATTAATCATATGGAAATAGATGTAGAGTAGGGTGAAAATTATGATGTAGCATAAACAAGATCTATGCAGAATATTAACCTTTGAAAGCAATCATATTCAGATGTCTGTTCACATAGTCCCTAAGAATTCATTTGCCATAATAATTAACCTTTTCATTCAGTTCATAATTTTGTTAAAGGCCAAGGCCAGGGGATATATTGCTGTAATGAGATCTCTCCTCACTCATATTAATTTTAATTAACTTAAGATTGTTTAATTATAAATATAATACATACTCATTTTTTTTAAGCAGTCTGAAGAGTGTTTAAAAATGTCAAAAGTCCTCCTGCTTTCTTCTTCACGAAGGATCACTTTTAACATTCAGTGTGTGTCTTCCAGGCAGTGTTTGCTAAGTCAGCATGTACCCACACATATACAAACACACATCAAACAATATTCTACAAACACCCTTCCTTGTAAGTTTGTATACCTCATTCTTTGTGAATGTTGAATAAAATTCTAATTACCTACATTCTATAATCTAAACAATTCCCCACTGATAGCCATTTTTTAACTTTCATATGTAATTAGCATCCCTATTCATATTCCTTACAGAATAGATCTTCAGAAATACATTTGCTAACTCAAAGAGATACACATTTACATTCTAATGGATACTGACAAAATGTCCTTGGACCAAATGACATTCCCACCCTCAGAGAAGTTTTTAGATTTATTTACCAATACATTTAATGATTTATTCATTAGGGATGAAACTTCAGGCCCATTTTTAGTTGTATGCACACATCCATATGCACACTGTGTACTTTTATTTGGGAAATGCATGTGTTACAGAATTCTGAAGATTCCTACTGAGATTTTTAAATTTAGATAAATATGCCCTACTTTATATAGATTGTATCATGATGTGCAATTTACCTTATTTGTCAGAAGATTGTTTTTATCATACACATCTGTGTAGTTTTTATAACCAGGGTATAAGTTTTCCACGGCTTTAACTTCATCACGATTTTCACTTATATGGCTCTACAAGAAAAGAAATAACATTTTCAGTTTTTTAATGTAAGATACCATTAGAAATTATACTTCCTACCCCCAAATGATGTGGATGGTATCTACCTTCCTATATAAAATCATGGATGATTCATGTACTTTATTTAAAACAATTCTTATTATATATATGACAATAAACTATGAATATATAATTATATGAACATGTACTATTCTAACCCTAACCCATGTAATGCTTTCTAACAGTCTTTTCAAATTTCAAACTATAGCAAGAATAAGTAAAAATAAAAAATACTAATTGAAGAGAGTCAGGAGCCTAGCTATTCAGAAGTCACCTGCCATTTCTGGTGTTGGCCATTTAAAAAAAGAGTTCATTGGCCATCAAAATGATAGAGCATGGTTTACTCACAAAAAAGCTGAAATATGAATTAAAAAGTTGAATTTTAGCCCAGGTTCTGACCCTATGTATGTGTCTTAGGGTAAGTCAGTTGTTTTCTTTGCACCTCCATTTTCTCATCATGCAAATAAAAGTGTTGGGCAAGATGAGTGATTTTCTAAATTCTTTTAGCTTTCAATATGTTATTCTTATAAAAATTCATAGATATTCAATATTTAAAAGGTATAGATGAGTTGCCATACAGAATGAAGCAGGGTTTGGGTTCTGGGACCCTGCTCCCATTCTGTCCCCTTTGTCAGCTTCCAGAAATAGCTTGAAAATAAGAGACAAACAGTCCTGACATCATCAAGAAAGAGCGTATAAGAATGCACATACAAGCAAAACAAGCGAGTCCTGGCCCCAACACTGTCCTTTCTCCAGGGAACCACAAAACCTGAGATGGTATAAAGTGTTTTTGAGACACGTTGTGTCACCATACCAACCTTTCACCTAAAACAAAAATCACTTCTGACCAACCAGTGATGAGTATAGTATATGTTATAAGAAATAACTCATGAGCAAGCTACTACTTCCAGAAATGGCAATGCCATTTCCCTTCCTCCCAGAGGTAGAGTATAAATAGCCAAATAAAAAATAACAATGGACTCAAAACAGAATGCTCCATCTGAAGAATGAGCTCTCTCCCTGCCTTGAGGAAATCCAGACCACTGAGAAATGGGCATGGACGTTGGAAGAGAGGAGAGGAAAACCAGATGGTTTGTGTCATTTTGATAAATTTGAGTAAATATGCACATATACATGTCATACACCTCCAGCAAGTGAATACTTGATTCTTCTGTGTGTTGATAGGGTTCAGGACACACTACCCAAAATATGGCACCTTGGAATACTGAATATTTTAAGCGGAAGAAATTTGAGAAAATGGTAAAAGTAGGATGGTTCACTCTGATCTTACCTTCACCCCTTTTATCCTGAAACAGGTCATAAAACTCTTGTATGAGAGGTGCCACCCTATACTTAGAGGAAAGGAGTACCCTTATCTCTGAAGACAAAGGAAACCAAGAAGAACCAGGCCTTGCTAAGCTTTCCCCAGTTTACTATGCTTGCTTCATACTCCTTAACCCATCCTGCTCCTCCAGGACTGTACACTTGTCACCATACCTAACATAAAAATACTCAGGTATGTTTCATTGTGTCTCTGTTTCCTAATGAGGCTCTTGTATCATATAAAACTTATATAAACTTGTATGCTTTTCTCCTGTTAATCCATCTTTGTCAGTTTAGTTTTCAGGCCCAGCCAGGGGCCCTAAAAATGTAAAGGATAATTTTTTTCCTTCCCTACAATTGTGTGGGATTGAATAAAAAATTTCAAATATCACAGACTACCAAAAAAAAAAAATCGGGAAAGACAAAAATACTTAATGAACCCTAACAAGATAAATCTTAATAATCCTCCATCCTATGAAATGATAAAGGATCAATGTGTTGCCTTTCCCTGACATGCCCTTTGTTTTTGGATAGTCAACTCTTAAGAGGGAAAATTTTAGTACAGTATAGAATGTAGCTTGACTGGAGGAGGGAAGCTCCCAACTCCCAATTTTAACCCAGCTGGAAGCTCTAGAAAGTGTTTTATTCCTAAATTGTAACCACTTAATGACAAAGTAAGATATATTTTTTTTTGTTCTTGACTTTAAGAAGCTTGGAACAAAAGGGCTTTTAAATCCATTTTTGTAAGATGGAAATTAGGTTCTTTCTGTTTTTCAAATAATAGATGGTTCCTCCAAAAAGGAAGGACTAGAACACTGAGAAAGTATCAAAAGAGAACAGGAAAGAAATGCATTAGATGTATCCTATGGAGAGCAGGTAACCAGTTTGTCATTAATCCTGCCTGGTTACTTAAGATGTCCTCATCTCCAGGAGCCAGATTGGAGATGACTGAGGGCAAAAGGAACCTTCAGGTTTCTTAGCTAAAATAACAAGCTAGATTTAGGTGATGTCTCTAAGGAACCTTATATCCTATGTTTCTATATCTTGAGGAGATCTTATGAGGCTAAGGGTAGGCTGCCCCCAAAGTATGCCACTCTGGATGTAGATTATTTTGAGCTAAAAACTAATCAATGCCCAAAAGACTCAGAAGAAGATTTGAACTTCCTCCTTACCACCTACTTAAGATCGGAAGCCTGTCCCAGGAGAGAGCTATTATCAGAGATACCTATAGTAAGGTACTAGGTATGTAGACAGGGGGAACCTAGCAAAGCCCACTTGCTCAAAATGGTTCAGCACATATTTGCATACAAATAGTAACTTTTTATTTTCAGTGCCTTATTTCTGCTTGAAGCCTAAGACCCCCTACTTTCTTCTTAGTCTAGAACATATATATATATATATCTCATCTTGCCTTGCTGTCTTTGGAATCCTCATACTTACGTGGATTTCCTGTGTGCACATAATAAATTTTCTTTTCTCTTGTTAATCTGTCTATGTCATGCTAATTGCCAGTCAAAAGAACTGAAAGAGGAAAGAGGGGAAACCTATCTCTTCCATGGTAGAAGACATGGAGATTATGAAATTACTGCCAGAATTCAGAGTACAGAGAAGTCTTGCAGGTCTAGACATAGGCACGAACAGGAGAAAAATGCCCACCTGAATGTGCAAATCACGGGCCTTCGCGAGGTTTCCGAGTTCACCCAACAAAGTCTCAGAGCAGGAAAGGGGAAAACGCGGTGTCACTATGGGCTGCACTCGCGGATACTGGAAATCATCAAAAACACTTGGTAAAGAAACTATGGATATCTGAATGTGTGGCATACCCCAAAATGCATTTCATACCACAACATGATTTTATACTTCAGCTCTGGGAATACTGCTTCATTCCAACAGTAGTGGATAGGTTTCATGGAAATGGCTCATGGTTGAGGACAAGAAAGGGTATTTCTGTACCACCAAGTTCAGTGGAAGAAGATCCCATCTCAAATGCAAGACACATGAAAGATCAGACTGAGTGGCTTTTATGAAGAGAATCAGGAGGCAGAGGAGACATTTCAAAGGAGAGTGCTGGGGAAACTGAAAATGGGGTGGTGGTCTGTTCCCCTTTCTGCATCTTAGGGCAGTGGTAAGGCTAAGGATCCACAGTTGCATCTTGGTCTCCCAAGATTAGACTGAAAGAAATACTGAGGCGTCCTATGGTTTCCAATCAGACCTTAAAAAATAGGGAAGAGCCTGGTTTGCCATCTGAGAGACTGCCCAGTAGCGCCAGAGCCCAGCCTGCTGGGGGGCTGGGACAGAAGACAGCACTGCCTCCACAGGCTCACAAGACCAGGGCGCTGTGAAGGGGGTGCCTGGCTGAGGCCTTCAGGCCGCATGACATGCCACACATCCATGGACCAAGGCAGTCTGGCAGGGGCATCTCAGCTGGACACCACCTGTGTTTCAGACCCGATCGGGGGTACAGGAGGCCAGAGCCATTGGTGATACAATCCACACCACAACATTTAGTGGCCAACAACCTGTCTACATCAATGAAGCCCTCTCCCACTTCCCAAAGACCCACCCTATGAAATTAGAAGGTCTCAGAGGAGAGAGAGGGAAGACCACTGAAAAAGTAAAAAAAAAAAAAAAATGCCTGACCTTACTAAACTGAGTTGATGGGTTCCCCATGAAAACAATTTAAGGTTTTAGGAAAATACTTTTGCATGCATGAAATAAGCTAACCATACAGACTGCTGCTGCTGCTGCTGCTAAGTCGCTTCAGTCGTGTCTGACTCTGTGCGACCCCATAGACGGTAGCCCACCAGGCTCCCCCATCCCTGGGATTCTCCAGGCAAGAACACTGGAGTGGGTTGCCATTTCCTTCTCCAATGCATGAAAGGAGAAGTAAAAGTGAAGTCGCTCAGTCATGTCCGACTCTTAGCGACCCCATGGACTGCAGCCTAGCAGGCTCCTCCGCCCATGGGATTTTCCAGGCAAAAGTACTGGAGTGGGGTGCCATTGCCTTCTCCGAACCATACAGACTAACCTCTACCAAAACCAACAAATCTTACAGTCAACACAAAGGCAATCCAAAAGTGAGCTAGGAACAAATTTACTTACATTCCTCTGGAGCATTTCTGACACAAATCTGAAAGAAAACAACAAATGTAACAGAAAATTTAGGCATTTTTCAAATAAATTTTTTAAAAGGATAAAACATGATCCTTACATTTGTCCTAATTTTAATATAAACATTTCTAATGGTGGATATGTTTCACCACCACTAATTAAGGATTAACAAGTAGTAATTACTTTGTTCTCTCATTTGTAGTCCAGGAGATGGAGTACAAAATCACAGGGAAATACAGTTTTATTGACTACCATCAGCTGGACTGTTCTCAAGTATTCCCACAGCACTCAAGGCATTCAGGTACATTAAGCTCTGTTTCAGGGAATATCGCCGTATGTTTATGTTCCATGGACATTAGAGTTGTAGGGTCCTATGTACCTGGAAGTGTTTAGAAGCCATGGGCTCTGCATTTTCAGTTTCCCTAAAGCAGAAGCTGCTTGCCCACACAATCACAATAGCATCATTTATTTTCAAAGGCCAGGACCTACTGGGCATGGATGTTGGAGTAAAGCAGGAGGACTAGGCCAGACATGGTCGTGAAACAGGTAGCGACAGGGGTGGTGATCTTACCAATTATATCAGTGGGGATGATGGTATCTATATGGCCTATGAAATGACTGCCTTGGCTGGAAATATTTATGAATTATAGCTTCCTGCCTTCTGGTGTTACTTTGTTTAGTAATAAAATGTATGTTATTAGGGTTTACTATTCCCACAAACAGGGCCTCCCAGGTGACGCTAGTGGTAAAGAACCTGCCTTCCAGCACAGGAGATATGAGATCTGGGTTCAAACCTAGGTTGGGAGGATCCCCTGGAGAAGGGAATGGCAATCCACTTCAGTATTCTTGCCTGGAGAATCCCATGGACAGAGGAGCCTAGAGGGCTATAGTCCACAGGGTCGCAAAGAGTCGGACACGACTAAAGCAGCTTAGCACACAGCACATTACCACAAACACAGATTCCTAGAAAAGTTGAGCATATGGCCAAATGCTAAGGGGAAAATGTATGCTTCCTTCTCTCTGTGGGCACATAGGAACCTTTAAACCACTGTTTTCAGAGGACATGCCTAAGGGAGAGGCCTGAGGAATGGAGAAAAGTTGGACTTCTCAAACTTTGCATCAGGAAACATTTGGTCTTGGAGAAGGTATAAAGCTAAAGAATTTTCTTCTATATTTCTTGGATGTTGAGTGTCATATAACACAGTTCCTTGTGAAGCCTCAAGGAACCATGAGAAAGCCATTAAAGAAATGTAGGAAAAGGGCCTCCCTGGTGGCTCACTGGTGGTGAGTCTGTCTGTCAATGCAGGAGGCACAGGTTCAATTCCTGATCTGGGGAGCAGGATCCCACATGCGGCAAAGCAGCTAAGCCTGTGCACCACAGCTATTGAGCCTGGAAGCCAAAACTCCTGAGGCCTGCATGCCCTAGAACCCATGCTCTAAAACTAGAGAGGCCACCAGAATAAAAAGCCTGCACACTACAAAGAAGAGTAGCTCTCACTCGCCACAACTACAGAGGGCCCAAGTGCAGCAATGAAGACCTATCACAGCCAATAAAGAAATTAAAGTTATACATATATATATATGTATATGTATATGTAGAAAAAGTACCTATGGCATCAGTAGCATATCCCCATGTAAAATAAAAAGAATATAACAAAAGCTCACGATCTCAAGCAATAGGATGACCTATAACCAAAAGTAATTGAATGATCAGTCCACAGACACTCAACACAAGTTTAACCTACAGGAGAAGCCCAGATCTATAATGAAGTAGGTAAATCATTCACTTTTTTAAAAATCCTTCATTTTAAAAAGAATTTGCTTTTCCTAAAGTATAGTAAGTACCCAGAGGCTTTCAAATATAACTTGATATACAAAAATAGTATTGACATGCAACATTTTCCTAAGGATCAGGTCAATTTCATAAAAGTTAGACAAGCCTAGTCAGCGACATAAGTACACATTCTGCCTGGGTTAAAGGGGCTTCTTCTCTCCATCTGTAACTCCATCCATAAAATAAATCAAGACAAACATACCTCTCTGTTTCCTTGATTGATTCCTCAGTGGTTTCTTTGTATTCTGGAACAACATCATTCAAATCCATGCAAACTTTGCCCACAAATGCCCGCTGCCCAAATTTATCTGTGAGAAACACAGAAACAATTTTAAGTCATGTTTCTTTCCTAAAATGTACTTTCTTGAGCCCTTTAAAAACATTTTAAATTAGAATCATTATGAAAACATAAGTGAAGTATAAAAGATCATCATACCATTTAAGAACAATTTTTTTTAAAGCCAGTTAATTCTGTAAGTAGTAAAGATTCTCCTACTGGCACCTGACTCCTCTGTTTACACCCAGGGCGAAGGATATTATTTGCTTAAGGTCTAAACTCAGATGTCTGCAATGTCCTCTACTATGTGCAAGGTTATGAGGACTATACCCAATAATGTATATAAAGTGTCTGGCACATAGGGCTTAGAAAAGATACTGTCACTATTCTTAACTGTAGCAATGCCAGTATTGTTCAGTTCAGTCACTCAGTTGTGTCCAACTCTTTGGAGCCCATGGACTACAGCACGCCAGGCCTCCCTGTCCATCACCACTCCCAGAACTTGCTCAAACTCATGTCCTTCGAGTCAGTGATGCCATCCAACTATGTCGTCCTCTGTTATCCCCTTCTCCTCCTGCCCTCAATCTTTCCCAGCATCAGAGTCTTCTCTAATGAGTCAGTTCTTCGCATCATGTGGCCAGAGTATTAGAGCTTCAGCTTCAGCATCCGTCTTTTCAATGAATATTCAGGACTGATTTCCTTTAGGATGGACTGGTTTGATCTCCTGCAGTCCAAGGGACTCTCAAGAGTCTTCTCCAACATCACAGTTCAAAAGTATCATTCTTTGGCACTCAGTTTTCTTTATGGTCCAACTCTCACATCCATACATGACTACTGGAAAAACCATAGCTTTGACTAGACAGACCTTTGTTGGCAAAGTAATGTCTCTGATTTTTAATATGCTGTCTAGGTTTGTCATAGCTTTTCTTCCAAGGAGCAAGTGTCTTTTAATTTCATGGCTGCAGTCACCAACTGCAGTGATTTTGGAGCCCAAGAAAATAAAGCCTGTCACTGTTTCCACTGCCAATATTGTTACCTGTGGGAAATTTTGCTTAATCCTACTAGAAGTTCTCAGCACTGAAGAACCTAAGGCTTATCGAGGTGCTAGAGGAATTCTGTTTCAGGTAGAAAGCTGATGCTACATGAAGCAGAGTTCATTATTTTAACATCTCTACCTCTGTCATCAGAGTCTTTCAGAAGTCTTTCTACATCTCTCATTCCCCTGTAATTCATTGTAATACCTGGCCATTAGATTATTCTTCCTTAAATCACCACCTTCATCACATACCTTATCTGGCTCAAAACCTTTTTTGAGTCTTTGATGCATATCTGAATCACTCCACAGTCTGAATCATCCCCTCTGCCCAACTTCTTCCATCCCACCATGCAATGAATCCTTCTCTTTAGTTCACCTCCTCTGTCCCTGGCTTCCTGTATCCTCTATGGACATTCCTGACCCCATATCCATACCCTCATGTCAGTTCTCCTGCCTTAAAGGCATTTTCCTCTCTCCTTATCTCCCTTGAAAGTCCAGTTGAAAGATCCCTTTAATGAAATCTTTCCAGATGACCTAATTCTGGCTTCATTCTGTCTCCTCCAAAATTCACAAGATTTACTTTCAGGGTCACACTTGAGGTCTTTGGCATACACTAGAATCCCATGGACGGAGAAGCCTAGTAGGTTACAGTCCATGGGGTCACAGAGAGTCGGACATGACTGAGCGACTTCACCTTCACCTTCACCTTGGCTGCAAACAATAGTGTCAGCACATCAGGCAGTAGTGTTTACTGAACACCTGCTATGTGGTAGGCAATGTGCTGGGTACAAGTTTGGGAATCATCAATCTAAATCCAGTCTCAGCTCTGCTGACTAGCTGTGTGACTTGGGCATGTTTCATAACCTCTCTGAACATCAGTTTATCCATCTGTAACACACAACATGAATAACTGTCCCAGAAGACTATTTACAGCTAAACTGAACAATCCATGTAGAATGCTTTGCACAATACCAGACATCTAGTAAGAACACTTCAGCTGTTACTGAAGTTATTAATCTATACTGTTGTTTAGTCACTAAGTTGTGTCTGACTTTTTTGCGACCCCATGGCTTCTGTCTATGGGATTTCCCAGGCAGGATAACTGGAGTGGGTTGCCATTTCCTTCTCCAGGGGATCTTCCCGACCCAGGGATCGAATCCACGTCTCCTGCATTGGCAGGCCAATTCTTTACCACTAAGCCATGAAGGAAGACCACTAATTAATGTGTGTACCTATTAATCAGTTAATCCTATCTGATTCCTCAAGGGCAGAGACTATTTTCCATTTTACTGTGTTCCCAGTACCTAGCACAGTGCCCTGAGTCTAGCCAACAGCCAAGAACTATCTGTTGATTATAATAAACTGTGGTCATTGCTAGAATTAGTAAATCTGCTCCAAAAAGCCCTAAATTAATACAGACCTATTTAATCATCCTACAACCAAAAACAAAAAGTAAATAATCAAATCACTTAAACAACAGAAAAAGTTTAAGGGCCACTGTAATACATAAATACCTAATCACTTGCAAGAAGTGCAATGCTCAAATTCTAGCAATTAAAAAGCAGGACTGCTCACAAGTATAAGTCCCTGCCATCGTGGTCCACCTGTCTGCTTCATGTGCCCGTAAATCATCCTTTTATCTCCTCACCTGTAATTTCCGCAAGAAGCAGTGATGAGTCAGTGTGAATTGTTCCAAAGTAACAAGCTGTGGTTGTTCCATTCTTTAGTGTTCTCTCTAAAAATAAATCACAAAAACCATGAATTGCCTATGCCAAGAAAAGTCACATGGCATATACACATGAAGATGGAATTTTGGTTTTCAATTTTAAAATGTTTTACTTAAAGGAATGCCATCTCGACATGAAATGTAATTAAGGTAAATGGCAAAAGTATTTATATTTCAAAGATGTTAGAACTTTTGAATTCCTAGATTCACAAGTTCTATGTTGCAGAATTTATAAAATGTGATACTAATTCCTGACTCTTAAGGATTGTTTATGGATATGCAAACTTTATTGGGAAGGAATAAATACAATTTTTTTTTCTGGAAATTACAGGATAAAATTATTCAGCCAGCTATGTAGTTCAAACTGGCAGATTGATCACATGTATCTATCTCTCTTCCTCAGGAAATCTCCACTAAAATGATGTAATGGAGTGTAACAATTATTAACCCATGAGAAGAGAGGAGACATAAGTAGAGGAAATATTTTAACATCTTCACAGAAGAAAAAAACATGAATAAAAACCTGGAGGCAACCTGGAAAAAGAGAGAAGCATGTAGTTGTTAACAGGGAATTGGCTGAAAGTGTGTATACAGATGATTAAACCTTGGCAGGACTCTTTCCTGTTGAAATCAGCAGTTCCTTGCAAAGAGGAGATTTGCTCTTTGCAGAAATTGGATAGTATTTAGAGAATACAAGCCCCAAAGGACAAGGTGAGGCACAAGCTGAAAGGAAGAGGCTTAAGTAGATAGGTGGCTGACTCTGGCACCCGTGGTCACCTTCCCCAAAATGTCACATGCACTACTTCCAGCAGTCCTTGCAGGACTGAAGGACTTCTTTCTAGAGAGGATAAATGGCTCTAGAAGAAAGATGTCCTCACAATGACATTTAGGATCCACAATTAAAGTGGCTACTCACTGCCTTCACTGTTCATCCTTTAATGAAGCTTACCAGGCAACTAGTGTGACCCCATCTTTTTCAGTCAACATCTTAGAGCATCACACTCAAATACTAATGTACATTTAAGGTTCGTGGACACTGGTGGAAAGCTACCACAAAAAAAAGGGGAGAGGGAAAGGAAGAAAGAATCTGGAAAGAAATGTTGGAGGAAACAGCCAATCTGTAGCATCAGGAGGAAGCTTGATTTAAAAAAAAATTTTTTTTTGATTAACAATCTCAGAGAAATAAAAGACATCATATCCACAAAAAAAAAAAAAAAAAAAAAAGACAGAATGCTGTGGAAATCAGAGAACAGGGCTCTCCAGAAGTAAAAATAGTAAAAATGAAATATGGAAATCAACAGAAGGTTAAATTAGAAGAGAATTTCTCAGGAAAGAAAGATGAAAGTCAAGGATGAAAAGATAAGAAAAATATGCTCGGTATAGGAAATACAACATTTAGAATAAGAGTTCTGAAGAAAAAAATTTTCTTTTAAAAAAGAAATGGAGGAGGTGAAATTGTCTGAGAAATAATATTAGTCTCCAAACTTAAACTCCTCATAGAATGCTCAGTTCAGTGAATGAAAAACAGAAACCAGTAAGGCATATAACTGTAAGCTATTAAGTTGACAAATAAAGAGAAGATACTACAAGCTTCCACAGAAAGAAAACCATCACAGACAAATGATGGGAAGCACAGTGGCACTAGCGTCATCACCAGTGATGCTGAAAGCATAACAGTGCTTCAAAATTCTGGAGGAAAGTTGTTTTATTTATTTTTTATTTATTTACTGAAGTATAGTTGATTTAAGGAGGGAAATCATTTGTAATGTAGAATTTTATACCCTGGTAAATTATCAGCCAAGTGTGAAAGTCAAATAGAGATGATTAGATACGAAGCCTTAAATGTTTTTCTGCTTTAGGAGCTTAGGAATTTCCTAGGAAATGTGCTTTTAACAAAATGTGAGAGTGATGAAAAGAAAAAGAATTCCCAGGTTGAGAAAATGGGAATTAAACACAGAAGAGAAGCAAAAGGAATCCCCTGATGACAACAATATGAGGGACAATCCCATCCATAAGGAAACAGAAGAATGGGAAGATTGTGAGACACAAATACAACTGATATTACCTGATTTGTCTGGACACTTGGAAAAGTACTGTTTACCTGAATATGGTCTGTTTTAAGCAGAAGTTTTTTTTTTTCCCTTTTCTTCTTTTTAAATTTTAAAACATGTTTTAGAGCAGTTTTAGGTTCACAGCAAATTGGGAGGAAAGTACAGAGATAGCCCATATACCCCCCAACCCCCACACACAGCAGAAGCTTTTTAAAGTGCAGACAAAAACTACATGGAGTTCTTGCTTCTTGCAGATTATGACCTGTGTAACCTTGAGAAAACTGCTTTACAATCTCAACATCAATTTCCTCATTTATGAAATAAGGGGACTCTTTTGACTAGAATGGGACTGGGTTAGAAATGTAAATGTCTGCAGGAAGAAAACAATTTGGACTTAAGATAATAGGAAAGAATACACCCTATCCTAGCAGCCTCTACTCAGCTTCAGCCAATTGTTAGAGATCAGTGATGTCAGTTCAACTTGAAGGTCAAGAAAATTAGGAAGACTGGATTTTTATGTCAGTATTTTCAAATTTTAAGACACTTAGCACATGAAATGACCAACCTAGACAGCATATTAAAAAGCAGAGACTTTCCTTTGCCAACAAAGGTCCATCTAGCCAAGGCTATGGTTTTTCCAGTGGTCATGTATAGATGTGAGAGTTGGACTATAAAGAAAGCTGAGCACTGAAGAATTGATGCTTTTGAACTGTGGTGTTGGAGAAGACTCTTGAGAGTCCCTTGGACTGCAAGGATATCCAACCAGTCCATTCTGAAGGAGATCAGTCCTGGGTGTTCATTGGAAGGACTGATGTTGAAGCTGAAACTCCAATACTTTGGCCACTTGATGTGAGAGCTGAGTCATTAGAAAAGACCCTGATGCTGGGAAAGATTGAGGGCAAGAGGAGAAGGGGACAACAGAGGATGAGATGGTTGGATGGCATTACCGCCTCAATGGACATGAGTTTGGGTAGACTCTGGGAGTTAGTAATGGACAGGGAGACCTGGCGTGCTGCAGTTCAGGGGTCACAGAGTTGGACATGACTGAGCGACTGAACTGAGCACATGAAATAAAATATGTCCAATTGTAAGTAGAGGATGTTTAGAACTTGTCAGCTACAGAAAAGGATGCACTAGCTTTCTGCCGGAATCATATGCTGAAGAGGAAAGTTAACACCTTGACAGAGGCATCAAATTCAATCTCCATCTACCAGGAAAGTGCTTGCGTCCTAGTGTGAAGTAAAGTGAAGTCACTCAGTTGTCTCTGACTCTTTGCGACCCCATGGACTGTAGACTACCAGGCTCCTCCATCCATGGGATTTTCCAGGCAAAAGTACTGGAGTGGGTTGCCATTTCCTTCTCCAGGGGATCTTCCCGACCCAGGGATCGAACCCAGGTCTCCCGCATTGGAGGCAGACACTTTACCTGGGGAACCCGGGGAAGCCAGGTAAGCCAGACACCAGGGAAGCCAGGGCTTAGTGAATATTGCTGAATGAAGACACGAAGAAGCAGACCAAACTAAAACAATCAGAGGCATAAAAGGATCTAAGATTAGCATTGTTACATGTATATAACAGGACACAGTATCCTTGAAACAGGAACAGGCTACTGAGCAGCAAGAGTGAATTAATGACTTGCAAAGTTGGGTTACTAGCATTCTCTAAGAATGTAGCATAAAAGTATATACAGAAATATCACTGTTTTTCTAAGAAGAGTTACCAAAAGAGCACATCTGAAGGGAAAATATACTAAGAGCAAGAGAAATGGTGGGTAGGGGCGGGGGGCAGGTAAGAGGCAGAGAAACTGAATGAGCACGTGTGCATGAGAAGGATTTATTTCCCAAAATGGAAATGATACTATATTAAAGAAATGAGCTGGAAAAAAAAAAAAAAGAACAGATCTATAAGTGAAATTACAGAACATCAAGGATGAAGAAAATCCTGTAGGACAGCAAATTAACTAGAAAAGAAAGAAAATCAGATTTACATTGGTACATTGGATGCTAGTGAGCAAATCAAGAATTCTCTGTAGAGGTAAAGTGCATATTCAAGAGTCAGAACAAATTTTTGGTAATTTAAGGGTTTGGATTATCACCCACTTTATTGGAAAAGATTATCATTGTCTATATTCTAAGAAAATGAATTCAAAAGAAAGACTGGGGATCCAAATTAAAACATTTTAAATTTAGATGGTGAAAAAAAAATTGGAACTAAAATCTCACATGATATAACACAGGACATGGTGAGGGAGGTTCTGTCTTGAAAAGAGAACACTAGGTTTCTTATCCTACTAAATGGGAGACTATAGAGGAAAATGATAGAAGACTTGTAACACTTATAACAATCTAATCTAATAGATATTTTTTCAAAAGTCATTTTGACAGACAAGTCTTTTTAAAAGTGTACAGAATAATCATAAAAGTTGACCTTTTGTTAGGTCATAAAATAACAGTGAACTAAGAATGGAGAAGGAAATGGCAACCCACTCCAGTATTCTTGCCTGGATAATCCCTTGGACAGAAGAGCCTGGCAGGCTTCAGTCCACGGGGTCACAAGAGTTGGACACGACTAAACCATCCATCCACCCAATTACCCAGAAAACCACACAAGTTACATTTACTAACCAGAATAAAATGAAACTCAAAACAGAAGTGTAATCTGACATTTTCTAAATTCTCAACCCTTTAAACACCTTTCTAAAATGGGCCTGAAGAAGGGATCAAATGGAAAATTTCAGTTAATTAGCTATGATGATGGTGGAAGTAATACTACCAGACACCAAGAGCAAGTCCTTTCTCTGAGTCAGGGGGGATAAAAGTTCTCAAATAGAAAGCCTTCTAGATGAGAAGCTGCTGTTTCAAACTGGACTGGAACAAACTAGAGAGACTAGAAAGTTCAAGAATCAGCTCAAATTATATTTAAGGGACACGACAAGGAGAGCCCACAGAGGATGGGGGAAAGGTAGGGGAGGAAGAGAGGCAAGGAAGAACAGGAGGAACCCACAAAGCTACTCATATTGGTACCGAGTTCAGCCAATTGTAGGTACCTTCTGTATGCAATTTAAAAATAAGGAACGAATCCAGTTATAAAATCTTACTGGATATTGAAAGGTTGTTGAATCACGACGCCAGGATTCTTGGCCTCCGGAGAATTCAATCCGGGGCCAGAGACGAGGATTGATCGCTCAGAGCTTTTGTGTAATAGTTTTATTGAAGTATAAAGGAGATAGAGAAAGCTTCTGACATAGGCATCAGAAGGGGGTAGAAAGAGTACCCCCCTGCTAGCCTTCAGCTGGATGTTATATAGTCACCAGCAGTCTGTTAACTTAGAATGGCACCAGGCCCCTCACCCATAAGATGTATTTTGGGATAACCTTGGCTCCAAATGGTTTATCTTGGGCCATAAAATGATTAACTTGAATCTTGAAGAAGGGCAGATCACCGTACAAAAAGTTTCATTTACATAGATTAGAGGAACAATATAGGAGTATAACATACTGGTTTATCAAGTAGGTTCTGAGCCCAAAAGGCGGAACCAACTTGAAGACAGAGTTTGGGGTAAATGCATAGTACATTAGCATAGCTTAAGATAAACATTTCCATAAGAAAAAGGCATTGGTTAACTTCAGGTGAAATCAGATGTCACAGAATTTTAAGAGAAACCTCCTTTTAAATTTGTATAGAGAAGGAAAAAATATTGCTAGTTTGTTTCCTCCTGCTGCTTAAGGGAGATAAAATGTCTGACACTTGCAGGCTGTTTCCTCCGTTTAGAGACCCCTGGCCTTCCTGCCTGTTACCCTCTCAATATACCATTTAAAATGCAGCTACTGTTCTTCTTCACATGTTCTGTGCTTGGGTGTCCCAGGCCCCTGTTCCACCCTGGTTTCTCATCAGCTTCTGAGAAGACTCTTCCATTAATGAGGCTTCCCTGGTGGCTCAGACAATAAAGCGCCTGCCTGCAATGAGGGAGACCTGGGTTGGATCCCTGGGTTGGAAAGACCCCCGGGGAGAAGGAAATGGCAATCCACTCCAGCACTCTTGCCTGGAAAATCCCATGGACGGAGGAGCCTGATAGGCTACAGTCTATGGGTAGCGAAGAGTCGGACACGACTGAGCGACTTCACTTTCACTTTCCATTAATGATTGATTTTGTATTTTTCCCATTTATAAGGAAATCTAGCAGGAATAACCCAGCAACTTCACTTTCACTTTCCATTAATGATTGATTTTGTATTTTTCCCATTTATAAGGAAATCTAGCAGGAATGACATAAAAATTGTGGCTGTGTTGCCCAGCCTTTCCCCAGCTCTTAATTCGTGATAAGAATTGTCAGTTTTTGAAACCAAGCCTTTTGAGGTCAAAATAGATTGCAAACTTAATATGACCAAATGCTGGAGATGATTTGGAGAGAAGGTGACCCCTCTGCACTGTTGGTGGGAATGTAAATTGGTTAAGCCACTATGGAGAACAGTATGGAGGTTCCTTAAAATACTAAAAATAGAGCTACCATATAACCCTGCAATCCCACTCCTGGGCATATATCCAGAGAAAAACAGAGCCTGAAAAGATACATGCTCCACAATGTTAATTGCAGCACTGTCTACAATAGGAAGACATGGAAGCAACCTAGATGTCTATCAACAGAGAAACAGATAAAGAAGAAGTGGTACATATATGCAATGGAATATTACTCATCCATTAAAAAAGAAAGAATGCCATTTGCAGCAACATGGATGACCTAGAGAGTGTCATACTGAATGAAGTCAGTCAGATAGAGAAGGAGAAATAGCATATGACATCCCTTCTATGTGGAATCAAAAAAAAATTATACAAATAATCTTTCATGCAAGATAGAAAGAGACTCAACCAACTTAGAAAACGAACTTACGGTTGCCAGGGAGGGAGGGGATAGTTAAAGAATTTGGTCATGTACACACTGCTATATTTAAAATGGACAATCAACAAAGACCTATTGTATAGGATGTGGAACTCTGCTCAATGTTATATGCCAGGCTGGATGGAGTGGTGGTTGGTGGAGAATTGATACATGTATATGTATGACTGAGTTCCTTCTCTGTTCACCTGAAACTACCACAACATTGTTAATCAGCTTACCTCAATACAATGTCTTTGGTATTAAAAAAACATTTAAAAATACATTTATTTTTAAAAATATTTATTTATGTATTTATTTATTTAATTGGCTGTGCTGGGTTTTACTTATGTCATTCAAACTCTTAGTTGAGGTATGTGAGATCTAGTTTCCTGACCAGGAATCAAACCTGGGCCCCCTGCTTTGGTGGCTTGGAGTCTCAGCCACTGGGCCACGAGGGAAGTTCCTAATTTAAAAAAAAAAAGTTAATATGACCATGAGCTTCAAAGCCACTATCAACAAGCCCCTTATCAGATTATATAATTTCCATAAGCTAAAATAGGGGAATAGAGTGGCCCTGACCTCTTGTCTTTTTACCTTGTACTTTAATGATTTGATACCTCTTTAGAATTAACTGAATTCATCTGCTGAATTTTCAATAACCCCATAGAGTAAACATATTCATTCTATTATCCAGGAGAATATTTGCAACCAGTTTGTCTTAGTATATTTGCAAAGAATCTCATTCTCCTGTCCTTTGACTCATATTAATCTATATAACATACCAATTCCTGAACTTTCCAGTCTTTCTAGCTCATTCCAGTCCAAAGTCCAGTTTGAAATTTCAATCTCTCACCCAGTTTGCAATGTTTAAAGGGAGATATTCTAGGACTGACTTACTGGATTTTTTTCTTAACAATCTCAAGAGATGTTTGCTAACATATACTTTAAATTATTTTCAGATTAAATTATTACTGTGCAAAACTCTGGGGTCTTGATTGCCTATTTATAGATCCAGGACTGTTTTCTGAGGGAGACAAAAAAAAAAAAATGTCTTGGTTTACAGGTACCGCCTCAGCACCATAGTTTGCATTGCCACAGGCGATCTTCAGCCTAAGGGACAGATTCTAATTAGCAAATCTCAACTTAAGTGGATGTCCATTATACTCAGCTCATCCAACTCTTAAAGTCTATGGGCCTGGCTCACAATCAGAAACAGAGGATATGTACACTGAAAATACTTGTTGAGAGTAACACCTATTCTCCTATTTTGTACTCACAGCAAATATTTGATTTCCCTCTCTGGTTCAGTTAAAGCCAGATTTGTGACAGATTCTAACAAATGCATGGACCCCCCTAGTATACATTTTTCTTGGTTTACTTTTTCCTTTGCTGTGATTTCATGACTCATTTTCTTCTCTTGTACACAATGCAGTTTTAAGATATCTCCAACTCTTTTTAGAACAATGCAAGATAAAAATAAATTTTGAGGATAAAAAGATTTGGTGTGGTTAAAACGATTCATTAACACAATGCACTAGCAACTTCCTACACAGCTTTAGTCCTTCTCAGTTTTCCTGGTGTCATGTGGATCCATGCTAAATATGTAAAATCCACAATTACACTGAATTTATAACTAAGCAAGGCAAATATACAAATGACAACACTTGCTTTTACTGTTCAAGGCTTGGATGCTGCAAGATGTGGGAAACTGGCAGGAAGGCTAGGTCACCGTATAAGGCTTATTATATTATCACCATCACAACATTACTTTACGAGAAAACCCATCAGTGGGTCTAACAAAAATGCAGGAATGCTCTGACTAAGTGTTCTACATGACGAGAGGTAGTGGTTAGATAAGATGTTTGCAGCTTTAATTCTCAAATGCAGAAGTTATCTCTGGCTGCTGAATCGATTGGGCATGGGGTTGGAGTAGATAAAGGGAGCTGGTTTTCCTCAGAGAGTGAAAGGAAGGGTATTTCAGGGCCTTTAGTATATACTGGCTTCGCCAAAAAGGTTGTTCATGTTTTTCTGTAAGATGTTATGAAAAAACCCAAACAAGCTTTTTGGCCAGCCCGTAGTCGGCACAGGCTACGGCCACTCTCCTCAGACCGAACTAGCTCCATAGTTCCCTCTAGTGGGCTAATATTCACCACATTCCCACACGCCCTGCAACAGGGGACCATCCCAGTTTCTTTCCTTTCAAAGCTACCAAAATAATGTGATATCCTTCTAACTAATTTTAATTTTAGATTTCCTTGGATATCTCTTAAAGTAAATACAATGTTAGGCACTATTTTAAGAGCTTCACAAGTATAGACTTGCTTAATTATCCTAACAATCCTAAGAAGTAGGTGCTGTCATTATTATTATTTTTTTTTTTTTTTTTACAGATGGAGAAAGTGAGTCACAGAACTTTCCAAAGGTTACACAGCTATTCCATATGGTACCCAGAATAGCATTGTGAGTTGGCAGGAGTAAAGGAATACACATATGCATTAAACCCAAATTTAGTAAAAAAAAAAAAAAAAAAAAAGTAATGAGAACCCAGGGGATTTGAGGATTTAGATTCAGGTGTTTCTTGGCTAGTGACTAGCTGTGTTGGTGAAGTGGTCACAAACTCACTGAGCTGTGAAAGAACTAAAAACATCTCTCTAGTCCATGATAATCTTAACTACCTGTTTTTAATAACTTAAATCAGCCCCCAAGAAATGGATGTTTCTATAGATGACTGAATATAATACATCAATACTCATATGCAGGATACTTACAACAACTCTGGTATATACTTCTTCAGCAAAGTCAATGCTCTGGAATTTGTGTTCTGTAGGAAATGTGTACTTGGTCAACCATTCCAAAAGTGGGAGGTCCACATTACTCCCGGCAAAGGAGTACTGAGGGGCATGGATGTGTGTGTCAACCAGCCCAGGCATGAAGAACTCACTGGAAATTAAGATAAGAGAAAAGAATTTAATAACATCTTTAGTCATTTTCCATATCTTTAAATCATGTTTTCTCTAGACTGTGACTTAATTGTTTATTCTACCCAGAGTAGTTGTAATGAGATGAATGTAAATTACCTTATTATTTAGAAGTCAGAAAGTAAAAATGAAACTCTCCTAGGGGGACACAGCCCTAAATTGGAATGGCTTGGTGTGAAGTTAACCAAAGAAAAGGGTTTGAATACTCAATTTAGTGAATTAATATATATTTGTTACTCTATAGCTAGGAGGGAGGGAATCATGAGAATACTTGATCCTCTGTTTTTTATTTTCTTTGGCAGAACTGTGACAAATTGAACCCTGGTTCAGGAAGATAAATCTTGTGGTGACAGGCATGCATGGGGATACTCTTTCAATCTGTTAACCGTGAGAGCATTTCTGAACAAAGGAAAAGTAAAAGTATGAGGGAAAGAACTTGATCTATTATTAGCTCTAGGTAGTAGAAGAGAGGAGGTCGCTCAGTCATGTCTGACTCTTTGTGATCCCATGGACTGTAGTCTACCAGGCTTCTCTGTCCACAGGATTTTGCAGGCAAGAGCACTGGAGTGGGTTGCCATTTCCTTCTCCAGGGGATCTTCCTGACCCAGGGATCAAACCCAGATCTCCTGCATTGCAGGCAGACGCTTTACCCTCTGAGCCAACANTGTCCTCTTTGATTTCTTTCATCAGTGTTTTATAGTTTTCTATATATATAGATTTTTTTTTCTTTAGGTATATTTATTCCTAAGTATTTTATTCGTTTTGTTGCAATGGTGAATGGAATTGTTTCCTTAATTCCTCTGTTTTCTCATTGTTACTGTATAGGAATTCAAGGATTTCTGTGTGTTAATTTTATATCCTGCAACTTTACTATATTCACTGATCAGCTCTAGTAATTTTCTGGTGGAGTCTTTAAGGTTTTCTATGTAGAGGATCATGTCATCTGCAAACAGAGAGAGTTTTACTTCTTTTCCAATCTGGATTCCTTTTATTTCTTTTTCTTCTCTGATTGCTGTGGCCAAAACTTCCAAAACTATATTGAAGAGTAGTGGTGAGAGTGGGCACCCTTGTCTTGTTCCTGACTTTAGGGGAAATGCTTTCCATTTTTCACCATTAAGGATAATGTTGCTATGGGTTTGTCATATATGGCTTTTATTATGTTGAGCTATGTTGCTTCTATGCCTGCTTTCTGGAGGGTTTTTATCATAAATGGATGTTGAATTTTGTCAAAGGCTTTCTCTGCATCTATTGAGATAATCATATGGTTTTTATCTTTCAATTTGTTAATGTAGTGTATTACATTGATTGTTTTGCAGATATTCTCAGGCAACAATACTGGCGTGGTTGCCATTTCCTTCTCCAGAGATCTTCCCAGATCAGAGATTAAACCCACACCTCCTGCACTGGCAGGTGGATCCTTTACCACTGAGCCACCTGGGAAGCCCTGTACCACTAAAGTAGTTGGAAGATAAAATCGTAGTTTAAGTGCTTTTTGGAGATAGGTCTCTATGGGTTTGTCATATATGGCTTTTATTATGTTAGCTATGTTGCTTCTATGCCTGCTTTCTGGAGGGTTTTTATCATAAATGGATGTTGCACCTGGGAAGCCCTGTACCACTAAAGTAGTTGGAAGATAAAATCGTAGTTTAAGTGCTTTTTGGAGATAGGTCTATATAGTCAATACCACTAAAATAGTTGGAAGATAAAATCATAGTTTAAGTGCTTTTTTGGAGATAGGTCTATATAGTCAAAGCTATGTTTTTTCCAATAGTCATGTACGGATGTGAGAACTGAACTATAAAGAAGGCTGAGTGTCAAAGAATTGATGCTTTTAAACTGTTGTGCTGGAGAAGACTCTTGAGAGTCCCTTGGACTGCAAGGAGGTCAAACCAGTCAATCCTAAAGGAAATCAACCCTAAATATACATTAGAAGGACTGATGCTGAAGCTGAAGCTCCAGTACTTTGGCCACCTGACTCATTGGAAAAGATGCCAGTGCTCAGAAAGATTGAAGGCAGGAGGAGAAGGGGATAACAGAGGTGGTTGGATGCCATCACCAACTCAATGGACATGAGTTAGAGCAAACTCTGAGAGAAGGTGAGGAACAGGGAGGCCTGGTGTGCTACAGTCCATGGGATCACAAAGAGTTAGACATGACTGAGAGATTGAATAACAACTTCCTTATGCACTCTGTCAGAGTTTTTCCTCCCTAAACCTCCTCTCACCTCCCACTAGTTTATCTCTGTCATGCTCCCGAATTACTTCCTTTACAGGAGGCATCACTGTGCACCTGTTTATGCTCTCCCTTCACCTTGGGCCATAAACCCAGTAAGCACCTATACTCTGTATATCATTTTCACCTCCAGATCCTATTCTTGCACATAATAAATGCAACAAATATTTGCTGAAGAAGTAAGTGAATGATGGCAGCCTCTAGTTCTCAAAGTTTCCATCTTTCAGCTCCATGTTCTCTATTTACCTTCTCTTGCCCATCTCCATCCTCAAGAAAAGAGAAAGACCTCTCTGTCTCTCAAGCCAGGTTCTTCGCATTTGAGACTAGCTATAACATCAAGTAAAAGGGAAGAAGTTGACTCTGACTTACTGGTGGCTCAGTTCTCTTATGTCACACGACTTGAAGCACCATTCTTTTGCCAGCTTTTCTTGTTGGGATGCTTCTTCCAAAAACACTATCTTTAAAAAAAAGAAAGAAAGAAAGAAAAGAATCATAAATTAATGAACCATGGCCATTTGTTGTTATTAAATATCTAAATTTTTTAAGGGACTATACCATAGCTGAACTAATTTTAAAGGGTATTTGACACCAAATGAGATAAAAATTAGAGGTAGAGACAGAGATTTATCTTTGCTTGTCCAAAGGAATAAACTGCATGAAATTTATCCTTTTCTGCCATTCTATAGATGTAAGACTTCAAGAATTCTAATCTGAAGATACAGGGTATTAAAAATGGATAATTGACGTCTATTTCTACCCCCCCAAATGATTAAGGGAAACAATTGTTCACAGAAAGCACCTCAGTGCTGATGAATGAGAGATTTTTGTTAGGCTATGATAGGGAACCCAAGCCCAGAGCACAACAGGAGTACATCATAGGGCAGTTTATTAACACTGAATATAACTGCATGTGATAACTGCCTGACAATGTTGTCTTAGCATGAACTATGTTGATGTTCTGACGCTAGACATCCACTGCAAAAAGGTCTGCCATATTTTCTAGTATTGTGCATGAAACACTAACAGAATGATCTCTCACATGGGGCTTGTGAGTCCATGCGCAATAGGTGAGAAACCTTGGATGGGTCTCAATCCCTCTTGGTCTGGTTTTCCCATCTACAAACTGAGGCTAACATCAGTACACACTTCACAAAGTGACTGTGAAGATCAAATATTCTTAATTTTAATTAAGAAGTTAGCATATCCCTGGAACATGTTAAATGCTAGATACATTATTTTCTACTGTTTATTCTTTTTAAGTAGAGTGTGATTGCTTTCTCTACAAAAGTGGATTGTAAAGCAAGAAAAGACAAGGAAAAATGAAATATATGTGAACAAAATAACCTGTTTTAGCAATAAACATTATTTTCAAATATTTTCACATTAGTGAAAATAAGTGTTTCATGGAACATGAAATATTGAAAATACTTATAGAAAAATGTATCTGAACAGTTAGAAGCAAGAAAATATTGTGCAGGAAAGTTTGTGGAATAAAAAAATAAAATAAATACTGAACTTCTCTATTCTTTGATGATATCTTTTTATAAAAAATAGGGATTTTTATCAGAAGAGAAAATGAAAAATGTAATTCCTACAAATAAGAAAAGGTAAATTGATGATTCCAAATATATTTTTGAATCAATAAATCAAAGCAGATATAAAGTTAATTAAAAATCACAAAAACAGAACTTATTAATATATCCCAGAGCTGATCTACCAAGGGAGGGAGGGAGGAAGAAAATATTTATAAAGTACTTCATTCATACATTTGAAACAAATACTTTTCAGGAAAATATAAATGATCAAAATTTATTCTGGAGATATAGGAAAACTGAATGAACCAGTAATTCCGTGAGAAACTAAGGAATATTTACTAACTGTTTAGGAAAGCTCATGGTTCAGAACCATGCTGTCTAATATAAATAAAATGCCTATCACAAATGCAAGCCACATTTATAATTTTAAGTTTTCTAATACCCATACTAAAAGCATAAAAGTATAAAACAGTAAAATTAATTTTAAAGACATGTTTTATTTATCAATATAGGTGGCCATGGTAAAAGATTATCATGTCCAAACAAAATCAACATAAAAATTTTTAATTTTACTTTTTTTATATTTAGTCTTTAAAATACAAGGTATGTTTTGTATTTAAAATATATTTCAATCTGGTTGATAAATTTCCATTAGAAATACTTCATCTATATATTTTGACTACATAATCTACAAAACATAGACTCACATAACCAGGCTGTCCTTAAAAGACTGCAACACTGAAGATAAGTATCAATTTTTAATGAGAAATTAAATTTAAAATAAAGATAAAATTTACAGAGAAATGCAAATCAAAACCACAATGAGGTACCATTTCACATAGATAAAATTTAAAAGTTCAGTTCGTCAGTCATATTAACCACATTCCAGGTGCTTATTATACCATATTAGATAGCACACATTCAGAGAATTTTATGACAAAATTCTTTCTAGCTTCAAAGAACATATAATGTCTGTGCTAAGAGTTCCAGAGCATGGAAAACAATGGACACCTCTTTATTTCTACAAAGCTACCACAATCCTCATACCAAAACCTGACAGTAGACATACATATACACAAAAACCGATACACAGAGAATGAAAATTATTATAACCCAATGCCTCTGTAATATAATTATTAAATAAATAATAATAATAATACATATGCAAAGGGCTTCCCTGGTGGAGAATACACAACAGAAGAACTATACAAAAAAGGTCTTAATGACCCAGATAACCACGATGGTACAGTCACTCAGCTAGAGCCAGATATCCTGGAGTGTGAAGTCAAGTAGGCTATAGGAACCACTACTATAGACAAAGCTAGTGCAGGTAATAGCATTCCAGCTGGGCTATTTACAATCTTAACTGATATTATTATAGTGTTACACTCAGTATGTCAGCAAATTCGGAAGACTCAGCAGTGGCCACAGGACTGGAAAAGATCAGTTTTCATTCCAATTCAAAGAAGGGCAATGCCAAAGAATGTTCAAACTACTGCGTAACTGTGTTCATTTCATAGTCTAGCAAGGTAATGTTCAAAATCTTTCAAGCTAGGCTTCAGCAGTACTTGAATCAAGAACTTCCAGATGTATAAGCTGGATTTAGAAAAGGCAAAGGAACCAGAGATCAAATTGCCAAAAGTCATTAGATCATAGAGAAAGCAAGAGAATTCTAGAAAAGCATCTACTTCTGCTTCATTGACTATGCAAAGGCCTTTGACTGTGTGCATCACAACAAACTGGAAATTTCTTAAAGAGTTCAGAATACCAGACCACTTTACCTGCCTCTTGAGAAACCTGTATGCAGTTCAAGAAGTAACAGAATTGGATATGGAACAATGGACCAGTTCCAAATTGGGAAAGGAGTACATCAAGGCTGTATATTGTCACCCTGCATATTTAACTTCTATGTAGAGTACATCAGGCAAAGTGCTCAGCTGAATGAATTACAAACTGGAATCAAGATTGCAGAAAGAATATCAACAACCTCAAATACGCAGATGATACCACTCTAATGGCAGAAAGCAAAGAGGAACTGAAGAGCCTCTTAATGAAGGTGAAAGAGTAGAGTAATAAACAAGCTGGCTTAAAACTCAACATTCAAAAAACTAAGATTGCGGTATAATTGCAGTATCCAGTCCCATCACTTCATGGCAAAAAGAAAGGGGAAATAAGGGAAAATGTGGAAACAGTGACAGATTTTATTTTCTTGGGCTCCAAAATCTCTGGAGATAGTTAATGCAACCATGAAATTAAAAGATGCTTGCTCCTTGGAAGAAAAGCTATGGCAAACCTAGACAGCATATTAAAAAGCAGAGACATCACTTTGCCAACAAAGGTCCATGTAGTTAAAGCTATGGTTTTTCCAGTGGTGATGTACGAATGTGAGAGTTGGACCATTAAGATGGCCTAGTGCCAAAGAATTGATGCTTTCAAATTGTGGTGCTAGAAAAGACTCTTGAGAGTCCCTTGGACAGCAAGGAGATCAAACCAGTCAATCTTAAAGGAAATCAATCCTGATTATTCATTGGAAGGACTAAAGTTGAAGCTTCTGTACTTTGGCCACCTGATGCAAAGTGCTGACTCATTGGAAAAGACCCTGATGCTAAGAAAGAGTGAAAGCAGAAGGAGAAGAGGGTGGCATAGGATGAGATGGTTAGATAGCATCATCAATTCAGTGAACATGAACCTGAGCAAACCCTGGGAGACAGTGAAAGACAGGGAAGGCTGGCATGCTGCAGTCCATGGGGTCTCAAAGAGTCAGACATAACTTAGTAACAGAACAACAACAGATGCAAAAATAATTCCAATGATATACCAACAATAAAAAGCAAAAATGTGTTAAAATAATCATTCAACATGTATGCAGTATATAAGTCTCAATTACTTCAACCAAGCAAGACACACCTTCAGTGAACTTATAAGTAAAGTCACTCAGTCGTGTCCGACTCTTTGTGACCCCATGGACTGCAGCCCACCAGGCTCCTCAGTCCATGAGATCTCCAAGCAAGAATACTGGAGTGGGTTGCCATTTCCTTCTCCAGGGGATCTTCCCAACCCAGGGATCGAACCCAGGTCTCCTGCATTGGAGGCAGACACTTTAACCTCTGAGCCACCAGGGAAGTCCCAGTGAACTTATAGCTGATGTTAAATAGTTATGCAAGGGCCCTACTTCTCAGAGATCATCGGAATAAATCCACCTGCCTTCTTCTCTGTTTCCTTCAGTCAACATGAAAACTTGAATTCACCTACTTCTCAAATACACAGCAGGGATCCCGATCTATACCATTATCTTCATAAAGCTCTGTTTTAGTTCCTTGTTCCTGGCCTGCTCCCACCACTCTCCACTCCACTATAACCTCTTGTTACTGCTGCTGCTGCTGCTAAGTCACTTCAGTCGTGTCTGACTCCATGCAACCCCATAGATGGCAGCCCACGAGGCTCCCCTGTCCCTGGGATTATCCAGGCAAGAACACTGGAGTGGGTTGTCACTTCCTTCTCCAATCCTCTTGTTACTGCCCATCCATAAATAGCAAATCCCCCTGTGTCTTCAATATCCCCTCTGAGTTTCTCCCTCCTGATAACTGGGGCTCTTCTCTGAGGACATGGCCTCCCCCTACACTTCTCAAATGGCAAGTATTTATATATCAGGGTTAGGCAGTGAGTTTCCATAACCATGATGGCCGTTTCTAAACCATGTTTCCTGCAACTTTTTGCAAACCTACAAAGCTCCTTTAAGACCTGCTCCTTTTGGCTTTCAAAGCATTCTTCCTCTCCTTGTTCTTCTGCTTTACCAGCCCTTCTCTCATTGTTCCCATCTGTTAATGTCTGCCTCACACTCTTTCTGTCCACTGCAAGCCCTGCCTTCGCTCCTTATCGTATCAACATGGACAATCCTTTCAAGATCATAGGACTTATTTCCATGAACTCATTTTCAGTGATCTGTTTATGAACACATGAAGTTTATGACCTTCACATCATGGCTACAGCTCGGGCATTTTCATAACCTATAAATGCCCTATCTCTAAAACCACAGAATCACAAAACTGACCAATATTTCCTCTTTTTCCTGTCTGCCATTTCAACTATTTCAAACAATCATCTACCTTAAAAAGCCTTCCCTTTCTTATATCTTTTAGTTGACACACATATAGTAAATTTTTAACCCTGACTACAACCAGCCCTGCTTCTCTGGGCTGCTCCTGAGGAGTCAAGCAGCACAGGGGCAAGCACGCCGCACAGTAGATGGAATATGCATAGTTATCAAGTTTGAAGGTGCTCCAACCAATGTCTGCACCTTGCTCCCTATGACATTTCTCTAGCCCTGTCTTTACTGTCAATAAAACTGACTGAAGGCCTAAATGCTTATCCACTGATAGATTATTAGAAGTATTTTTTGGTAATAGATTAATACACCGCTTTTTAATAGAATAACTCAAAAGGAGTTCAAAGAATTGAGGGCTATTGGTACAACAAAACCCATCCCATTCCCATCTTCTTGATTTATGTGAAAATGTTTCTTAGCACTTATATCTATAAAAATGAAAAAAATAAGAAAAACATTGATGCTGCTTCTGTTTAATTCTACCAACAAATAACACTCATCCATAGATACATTATGTAGTTGGAAGAAAAAAAACAGCCTTTTTGTACTTTTACATTTAACAAATTACTTTTCAAAATGTGTGATATACTTTTAAAATTTTCCTTACAGTCCCAAGAAATTTAAAATATTTAAATTTATGCACAGAAATTTTATTGCAATGGTTGATCAATAAAAGACTTAAACGTGTAAAACTATACTGTATTAGCACAAACTGTAAGGAAAGGCAATGGCACCCCACTCCAGTACTCTTGCCTGGAAAATCCATGGACGGAGGAGCCTACTGTGCTGCAGTCCATAGGGTCGCTAAGAGTCAGACACGACTGAGCGACTTCCCTTTCACTTTTCACTTTCATGCATTGGAGAAAGAAATGGCAACCTACTCCAGTGTTCTTGCCTGGAGAATCCCAGGGACAGGGGAGTGTGGTGGGCTGCCGTCTATGGGGTCGCATAGAGTCGGACACGACTGAAGCGACTTAGCAGCAGCAGCAGCAGCAGTAAGGAAAGAATAGAATTAGTAATTCTAGAAGAAAAAGGGTCTATATAGCATTTCAAATTATTAATAAGGTGCTAATTCATGATTTTTAGAGAAAGAGATTAAGGTAGCTTTCAAATCACTATGTTTTGATTCCATCAGACATATTTTTAAAAGTAATAGCATAGCTTAATTTTAATATGTATATATCTATAACTTGCTAAAAATTTTAAGCTTTGTATGTTTCAAAATTTAATAAAAAATATATGTATCAACTCTTGAAAATGCAAAATCATATAAAAATGCAAAAGCATATAGGTTTTTTTCAAAATTTGTTTGGGGGCATATTAGCAGAAAAAACCATGAAGAGTATTTCTCTAGTCAACTCATGTTCGAGCCCTCCACCATGATAATTTAAAATCTCCCTCTCTTCAAACCTCTTACTCGCCTTACCCCAAAATATATTTATCAAACATTTGCAATAATTAAAAACTGCAAATCATTTCAAAGTCAGTCAAATAAGGGATTGGTTAAATATGACTAACCTGCAGCAATTAAAAGTATCAGTGAAGATACACTTATTGAATTATTCTCAATACAATCTTAAGATTTTTTTTTAAATGCAAGTTACTAGGTAACATATAATAACAATTTTTTTTGATAAGAATAGTGTGTGTGTGTAACTGAGTACTATGATGAAAAATAAAGCAAAGTAAGTGGATAAAATATGTGTGATGAGATGTTCTCTGAAACATGGTGTTTGAGCACAGATTTGCATGAAAGGAGTAAACCACTTACATATTCTTAGAAGAACATTCCAAGCAGAGGGAACAGCCAGTACAAGGACCCTGATATGTTCAGTTCAGTTCAGTTCAGTTCAGTCGCTCAGTCGTGTCCGACTCTTTGCGACCCCATGAATTGCAGCACACCAGGCCTCCCTGTCCATCACCAACTCCCAGAGTTCACTCAAACTCACGTCCATCGAGTCAGTGATGCCATCTAACCCTGATATGTATATTCGAGTTAAATTTAATCAGATGCTTGCCCTGTTTGGAAACACCAGGAAGACAAGTAAGAATACAGCACAAAGACTAGAAGAAAGAATGGTAAAAAAAATCAGATAGAGGAGGTAGCAAGGGGCTTTGTAGGTCATGGCCTTGAGATTTGCTTTTAGGAAACCTCTAAAAATATTTTGGAGAATGAATGTGGAACACTTATAAAGTATCATTGATATTGCCTATATGGGGCAATGGCCCTCTCGTTCTGATGTTACCTGGGCTTATGTGGCCATTCACATCATCGACTCAGATCATTCACCAAGAGTGCCTATTAAGGCCTATGGCCTTCCTCTTCATAGGCCTCAGTCTAGGAGGGCTGTCAAGCAGATACATAAGTCATTAAAACCCAAGTTTCATAAAATCATAGCTGGTGCCAATTGGGCAGGAACCT
>SJXQ01007218.1:0-26515 GCA_006408695.1 Aepyceros melampus | reverse complement strand
GAAACAGGGACTATTTAGGATGATAATAATGAGAATGTCAGAAATACTAAAGCCAAAAGCAGATGAGTAATGACTGTCAGCTAATGAAAAGAATCTGTGCAAGATAGAGGCTTCAAACAGCAGATGGCAAATGTGGGCAAGAGGCTTGTTGTTATGGAACAGAGTAAACTCCTCTTTGGGCCATTGTGAAATAGCTTGGCCATCTAACAAAACAAGGTAATGTATATTGCATCACAAAACCCACTCTTAGGCATGTTAATGGGAGACAAAAAGCAGATAAAAATGTGAGATCTCAAATATTTCTAAAGCTTTTGGACAGAGATGAAAATTGCCATATTAACTCAATTCACATCAAAATGATTAATGGAAAAGAAAGATGAAGTGACATTGCCTTTAAGAAAAAATGTCAGCCTATAAAGGTAGAAACAAAGGAATTTGTGTTATGAATCACCAAAGGATAGCATGAAGGACTTAGAACTTCAGGTACAATATTCTCATTTTACAGATGAGTAAACAGACCAGGATATGTGACTTGTTCAGAGTCACCAGACAAGGCAGGAGTATCTCCTGGATTTGACCCATCTTTCCTGAGATTCTTCCAGACCTCTACGACTGCTTGTAGGGTACCAAGTTAGAGAAGGTGAGGTTCAGAATAAGAACGAGACTGGCACTTTACAGGAATAGATCACCTTAATGAGGCGAGAAGGGGCAGCAGTCAGATTAGTGAGCTGCAGCACTTATCTAGGAAAAGAGTAAGTATATATAGGCATGTATGTGGAAAGCTACTATCTTAAGGGGGCCTGTTCTCCTCCAAGATTGTTCAGAGTGGTTATCTCTTAAATGGCTGGGGCAAGGAATTTTGGAGATAGGCCAGAGGTTGGACCAGCTGGGAGCTGGGCATAGTCAACCTAACACCTATTATTTTTTCTTCGGGTGAGAGTTTTTTGTTTTGCATAGAATGGTGGGGAGGGCCTGGAGGGGTAACTTTCCTTCACTGCTTCTCTAACATAGTATAAACTAGGAGTCAGCACCCTTTTTATAATAGTCAAACAGTAAATATTTTAGACTTTGTGGACTGTATTGTTTCTGTTTTAACTAGTTAACCCCATCACTGTAGAGTCAAATCAGCCATAGACAAGAGGTACACAAACAGGTATGGCTTTGTTCCAATAACACTTCACTTACAGAAAATGAAATTTATATTTTACATAATTTTCACTTATTATAAACTATTCTTACTTTTTAAAACCATTTAAAAATGTAAAAATGGGCAGACAATCTAAATAGAAATTTCTCCAAAGACATATAAATGGACAATAGGCACATGAAAAGATGCTCAATGTCACTAATTATTAGAGAAATGCAAATCAAAACTACAATGAGGTAACACCTCACACCAGTCAGAATGGCCATTATCAAAATGGCTACAAAGAACTAATACTGGAGAGTGTGTGGAGACAAGAGAACACTGTTGGTGGGGATGTAAATTGGTACAGCCGCTATGGAAAACAGTGGGGGGAGGGCACCTTAAAAAACTAAAACTAGAGCTACTATATGACCTAGAAGTTCCACTCCTAGGCATATATCCAAACAAAACCATAATTTGAAAAGATACATGCACCTCCATGTTCATAGCAGCACTATTTACAATAGCCAGGACATGGAAGCAACCTAAATCTCCGTTCACAGATGAATAGATGAAGAGGTGGTACATGTATACTATGGAATACTACTCAGTCATAAAAAGACTGAAATAACACAACCGCAGCATCATCATATCAAATGAAGCAAGTCAGAAAGAGAAAGACAAATGCTACATGATATCACTTATATGTGGAATCTAAAATACAACACAAATGAGCTTGGTTTTGAAACAGAAACAGACTCACAGACATAGAAAATAAACTTATGGTTACTAAAGGGGAAAGGGGGAGGGATAGGGATAAATTAGAGACGAGATTAAAAGATATAAACTACTATATATGAAATAAAAAACAAGGTCCTACTGTATAGCATAGGGAACTATGTTCTATATCCTGTAATAAACCATAATGAAAAAGAATATGAAAAAGTGTGTATACATATGTATTCAGTTTCATATACATTATATATTCAGTTTCGTATATATACACACTATATCACTTTGCTATACACCATAAACTAATACATTGTAAATCAACTATACTTCAATAAAAGTAAATAAAAATTTTTTTTAATGTAAAACTCATACTCAATTCATTGGCTATATGAAATCAGATAGTGAGCAGGATTTGACCTGTGGGACACAGATTGCCAACTTCTGATGTAGACTCCCAAAAAGATTTATGCAAATTAAAATTGTATAATTTGAAAACCGTCCCAGTGGTTTTACATTAGTATTTCTAAGAAGCTTTATCCTCAATTGGTAATAACTTTTAATGATTTTTTCCTTTAATTTCAGAGTCTGATTTTTGTGTGTGTGTGTGTGTGCTAAGTTGCACAGTCATGTCTGACTTTTTGTGATCCCATGGACTGTAGCCCAAGAGGTTCCTGTGTCCATGAGATTTTCCCAGCAAGAATACTGGAGTAGGTTGCCATTTCCTACTCCAGTGGAAAAACTCTTGGAAAAGTACCAATTTTGGCTGCCCTATAAGCCCCATGTACATAGAAAACATGCACTTTTTGACAGATGAAAAAGTAACTTTAGTAATTTTTCTAAACTCTACTTAAGACATCACTAATGATTCGTTGGTACTTAGTATTTTTTAATTGGGGGAAAAAGCAACATCTTGGATTGGCCAAAAAGTTTGGGTTTTCCATAATATCTTATTCGAAAAATGCAAACTTTCTGGCCAACCCAATAATAAAAATATTTAAATGTACTTACTGTGTGCAAGACACTATTCTATATACTTTAAACATATCAACTCTCTTAAACCTCACCAGAACCCTATGAGGCAGGTATTATTACTAGCCCCTTTTTACAGGTGAGAAAATTGAGGCACAGAGATATTAAGTTCCTTGCCCAAGATTACATAGCTGGTAGGTGGTAAATGTGAATCACAGCCAGAAATTGACTGTGAACCACAGTCAGCCTCAAGGTAAGAGCATTAAATGCTATGCTATATATATATTTAAAACTTTCACACATAAAGAAAACAACACTCCCATTTCCTTTTTCTTTATAAAATATTTTGTAGTCTTTCCTCTTTCTTCCCTTCCCTTATTGTAGCTCAGGCTGGTGGGCCTACTAGAGCCAGGAATATGGAGGCAGTGGGAGCTCAGGGGGTAATCAGGACTGAGAAGGCTAATAGGGTCAAGGCAACTGGAACTGGAGAAGCACAGAGTCAAAAAGTAGGTTAGGTGGACAGAGCTGTGGCTAAAGAGATAGCAATCATGGTAATTACACATGGGGGTAGTAAGGAGCATGTAAATACACTGTGAATAATGAGAGCCAGGCTTCTCAGAAAAGAGTTTTAAAAATGGAAAAGGGAGAGGCTAAAACCAACTCTTCTTAAGTGAACAGTGCAAATAAACAGAGGAAGACAATAAGATGGGAAAGACTAGACATCTCTTTGGGCTTCCCAGGCGGTGCAGTGGTAAAGAACCCACCTGCCCATGCAGGAGATGCAGCTTCCATCCCTGGGTCGGGAAGATCCCCTGGAGGAGGAAATGGCAACCCACTCCAGGATTCCTGCCTGGGAAACCCCAGGACAAAGGGGCCTGGCGGGCTATAGCCCATGGGGTCACCAAGAGTCGGACATGACTGAGTGTACACATGCACACACACACACATACACGCACGCACGCACGCACACACACACACACACACACACACGGATCTCTTTAAAAAAATTGGAGATACCAAGGGAAACTTTCATGTAAAGCTAGGCACAATAAAGGACAAGAATGGCAAGGACCTAATAGAAGCAGAACAGATTAAGAAAATGTGACAAGAATACACAAAATAACTGCACAAAAAAGCTCTTAATGACCCAGGTAACCATAATGGTGTGGTCATTCACCTAGAACCAGACATTCTGGAGTGTGAAGTCAAGTGGCCCTTATGAAGTATTACTATGAACAAAGCTAGTGGAGGTGATGGAATTCCAGCTGATCTATTTCAAATCCGAAAGATGATGCTGTTAAAGCGCTGCACACATTATGCCAGCACATTTGGAAAACTCAGCAGTGGCCACAGGACAGGAAAAGGTTAGTTTCATTCCAATCCCAAAGAAAGGCAATGACAAACAATGTTCATATTACCTTACAATTGCACTCATTTCACATGCCAGCAAGATTATGCACAAAATCCTTCAAGCTAGGCTTCAGCAGTATGTAAATCAAGAAATTCCAGATGTGCAAGCTGGATTTAGAAAAGGTAAAAGAACAAGAGATCAAATTGCCAATATATGCTAGGTCATATAAAAAGCAAGGGAATTTTTAAAAATCTGCTTCATTGACTATGCTAAAAACTTTGACTGTGTTGATCACAATAAACTGTGGAATATGTGTAATGTGGTCCAGTGTTCCCATCTCACATTACCTGACTCCTGAGAATCCTGTAAACAGGACAAAAAGCAACAGTTAGAACTGGACATGGAAAAACAGACTGGTTCAAAATTGGGAAAGGAGCATGTCAAGGCTGTATATTGTCACTCCATTTATTTAATTTATTTGCAGAGTACATCATGTGAAATGCTGGGTTGGATGAATCACAAGCTGGAATTAAGATTGCAGGAGAAATATCAACAAACTCAGATATGTAGATAATACCACTTTAATGGCAGAAAGCAAAGAGGAACTAAAGAGACTCTTGATGAAGGTGAGAGAGGAGAGTGAAAAAGCTGGCTTAAAACTCATGGCATTCAGTCTTAGCACTTCATGGCAAATAGATGGGGAAAATGTGGAAACAGTGACAGACTTTATTTTCTTGGGCTCCAAAATCACTGCAGATGGTGACTGCAGCCATGAAATTAAAAGACGCTTGCTCCTTTAAGAGAAGTAATGACAAACATAGACAGTGTATCAAAAAGCAGAGATATCACTTTGCCAGCAAAGGTCCATCTAGTCAAAGCTATGGTTTTTCCAGTAGTTATGTATGGATGTGAGAGTTGGACTATAAAGAAGGCTGAGTGCTGAAGAATTGATGCTTCAAATTGTGGTGCTGAAGACACGTGAGAGTCCCTTGGACAGCAATCAAACCAGTCAATCCTTAAGGAAATCAGTCCTGAATATTCATTGGAAGGACTGGTGCTGAAGCTGAAGCTCCAGTACTTTGGCCACCTGATGCGAAGAGCTGACTCATTGGAAAAGACCCTGATGCTGGGAAAGATTGAGGGCAAGATAAGGAGTGACAGAGGATTAGATGCTTGGATGGTATCACTGACTCAGTGGACGTAAGTTTCAGCAAATTCTGGGAGATAGTGAAGGACAGCGAAAACTGGCATGCTGCAGTCCATGGGATCGCAAAAGAGTCAGAAACAACTTAGTGACTGAACAACAAAACAACCTGTGTCATACTGGATTTGAATTGGAGGTATTTGTGTCGAGTAGATCAATAAATAAGTGCATGTATGCACACACATATGCAGATAGATCTAAGAAGGATATATACACACACAGGTGTATATACACGTGCACAGGTGTATGTACGCATACACACACACACAGGCTCTGCTTATGATACATTACTTTTCAAAAACATCAAAATCCATTTCATATCAAATGCTCACACTGGTAATCTGTGGAACACCTAAATGACCAAGAAGAAAAACATGTATGTATGTGTGTCTGTCAATGTATGTATTTCCCAGCTTTATTTGCGAAAGGAGCCTTTAAACAATGACATCCTGTATTAATCAGCACTCCTAATGCTCAGATCTTGGTTTCAATATATCATTCTCCACTAGAAAAACCAGGATAACACTAGAAGTGGAGCAAAGAAAGTGCAAGATAATCTGGAACTGTGTCAAAAAGTGAGGAAGTGCTAAAGATACAATAGGAGCCTCTTGAAGAAGCTCCTGTTAGCCAAATATAGGCCAATTTGAACATCAAAATATTAAACTAAAACCCAATGAATAAAATAGAATCTATGAATCTAAATAAATGAATGAAGAATGGAGTGCTCTTCCCTACAGTAAAATACATATGGAAGGAATGAAAGAATTAGAAATGAATGTTGGGCAGCCATCACTCTAACGAATGATTCATGTAAAAATCACAGATGAATGTTAAAGCTAGTGGGTGAAAATTTGTTGAAGAATAGGATATTTACATAATTTCAAAGTATCTCCCACAAAATTCAGTTTACAGAGAAAAATAGTAACTTTGTGGTGGATAAATCTGGTATATACCACCTTAACAAAGTGAACAAAGTTAACATCAAGAATAATGGAACAAAATCAATGTCATGTGACTCTTGATATAATGCACTGAGAACACTGCATCATTTCCACCAAAAAATGTATAGCATGAGGAAACATCAGGAAAACCCACATTGAAAGATATTCCTAAAAAAATAAACAAAACTATTCTGCATTGTTGATGATTATCTGGGACGTGAAGGACAAAGAAAGACTTAAAACTTGTTCCAGATGGAAAACAACTTAAGAAACTTGACAGATAAAGGCAACTGTGACTCTGGAGTGGTTCCTGAACCAGAAGGAAGAAAAAAAGTATCAAGAATATTACAGGGCCGGGGTACTCTTTCTACCCCCTTCTGATGCCTATGTCAGAAGCTTTCTCTATCTCCTTTATACTTTAATAAAACTTTATTACACAAAAGCTCTGAGCGATCAAGCCTCGTCTCTGGCCCCGGATTGAATTCTTCTCCTCTGGAGGCCAAGAATCCCGGCGTCGTGATTCAACAACAACCTTTCATCTTGGGGGCTCACAGGCAGGAAGGCCAGGGGCCTCCAAACGGAGGAAACAGCCTGCAAGTGTCAGACATTTTATCTCTCTTAAGCGGCAGGAGGAAACTAGTGATATTTTTTCCTTCTCTATACAAACTTAAAAGGTTTCTCTTAAAATTCTGTGTTGTCATAGTGACATCTGATTTCACCTGAAGTTAATCAATGTCTTTTTCTTATGGAAATGTTTGTCTTAAGCTATGCTAATGTACTATGCATCCACCCCAAACTCGGTCTTCAAGTTGGTTCCGCCTTTTGGGCTCTGAACCTACTTGATAAACCAGTAGTTATACTCCTATATTGTTCCTCTAATCTATGTAAATGAAACTTTTTTGTATGGTGACCTGCCCTTCTTCAAGATTCAAGTTAATCATTTTATGGCCCAAGATAAACCATTTGGAGCCAAGGTTATCCCAAAATACATCTTATGGGTGAGGGGCCTGGTGCCATTCTAAGTTAACAGACTGCTGGTGACTATATAACATCCAGCTGAAGGCTAGCAGGGGGGTACTCTTTCTACCCCCTTCTGATGCCTATGTCAGAAGCTTTCTCTATCTCCTTTATACTTTAATAAAACTTTATTACACAAAAGCTCTGAGCGATCAAGCCTCGTCTCTGGCCCCGGATTGAATTCTTCTCCTCTGGAGGCCAAGAATCCCGGCGTCGTGATTCAACAACAACCTTTCATCTTGGGGGCTCACAGGCAGGAAGGCCAGGGGCCTCCAAACGGAGGAAACAGCCTGCAAGTGTCAGACATTTTATCTCTCTTAAGCGGCAGGAGGAAACTAGTGATATTTTTTCCTTCTCTATACAAACTTAAAAGGTTTCTCTTAAAATTCTGTGTTGTCATAGTGACATCTGATTTCACCTGAAGTTAATCAATGTCTTTTTCTTATGGAAATGTTTGTCTTAAGCTATGCTAATGTACTATGCATCCACCCCAAACTCGGTCTTCAAGTTGGTTCCGCCTTTTGGGCTCTGAACCTACTTGATAAACCAGTATGTTATACTCCTATATTGTTCCTCTAATCTATGTAAATGAAACTTTTTTGTATGGTGACCTGCCCTTCTTCAAGATTCAAGTTAATCATTTTATGGCCCAAGATAAACCATTTGGAGCCAAGGTTATCCCAAAATACATCTTATGGGTGAGGGGCCTGGTGCCATTCTAAGTTAACAGACTGCTGGTGACTATATAGCATCCAGCTGAAGGCTAGCAGGGGGGTACTCTTTCTGCCCCCTTCTGATGCCTATGTCAGAAGCTTTCTCTATCTCCTTTATATTTTAATAAAACTATTACACACACACCACACAAAAAGAATATTACAGGGCCAATGGGCAGAGTTTGAATGGATCTGTGGATTACGCAGTAGCTTTATCTATGTTAATTTCTTCATCTAGATGGTTGCACATGACTATGTAGGTCAACATTTTTTTTTTTTTTTTTTTTTTTTTTTAGGAAATACACACTGAAATATTTAGACTCGAACAGGATATATGTAACTTACTCAGAAAAAAATATGTATGCGTATATGTATCGCTATATATATCTAAAGAGAGTAGGGAAGAACTATGAAGCAAATATGGTAAAATGTTAACATTAGGAAATGTGGAAGGTTATATGTGAGATATTTATACTATTCCTGTAACTTTTAAAATAATTTTGCAATGACTTAAGTTTAAAATTTTTAACTAAAAAACTTAAACAGTATATTAGTTTAGAAACACAAATACTTAAAAACTATAAGGGAAAGTAAGGACATGATAACATAAAATTTAGGATAGTGATTTCACCAGAGTGGAAGGAAAGAAAGTGGGATGGGGAGGATTATAGACTTCAAAGATAACAGAAGGGTTCACCAAGTCTTCATTCATTACACTTCACAGAAACATTATAACTGTTCATTTCTTATATGAACAAACATATGAGCAAAAACAAATTCTCCACTCAGATTAAATGTCATTTTTTTGAACAGCAAAATCTGTATCATATGAAATGCTCACATTGGTAATCTGTGGAAAACCCAAAATGACCATAAAGTAAAATTACTAAAATTACAAGCAATGAGAAAACAGAATGACACAGATGCAACATTTGTAGTATTCAGATGCTTGTAATCTAAAATGATTGTATTTGTCCCTTGTTTTTACAAACAGCAATATGTGAAACAACCGTTACATGCCCCTGATAGTTTATGAATACTTTGAGGGTACAAACTCTTACTCTCTAATTTATTTGTATCCTGAATTCAGAATCCCTTGATGCCTCAACTAATTTGTGGAATAAGGAATCCACTTAGATGGGTGTTTATCATTACTAAGCACAGAGTAAAATCACCACAAATCTCAGAGCGAAGGTTATGATACATTTTAATTGTAAAATCATTAAACAAGTAAATAATTTCAGCAGCTGCCTCACAAAAGACATCCTCAGAGACTAAGGTCAGCAAGTGGACAACTGAGAATGACTTCAGGAAAAGCACCTACTCTTTCTTTTGAAAACTGAAAAGTGATATCAACTGATCTTAAAGTTTATCTCAACAGACTTCATCACATACATAGACAGATAAGAAAATGCACATATTACCTACACTGGCCTCACCAGCCTTCTCCTTTGATCATTATTTTAAATATAAAATCTGCCTTAGAGACCTGTTATAGGTTGAGTCATCTCCCCCAAATACATATGTTAAAGTTCTAAATGCCTAGTACCTCAGAATATAGCTATAATTAGAGATGAGGTTTTTATAGAAGTAATCAAGTTAAAATGAGGTCATTAGGGTAGGCCCTAATTCAATATGACTGGTACCCATACAAAAAGGGAAAATGCGGACACAGAGACATGAGTAGAGAGAAGAAGATATGAAGAGACACTGGGAGAATATGGCCATCAACAAGACAAGGGGAAAGGCCTGGTGTAAAAGATCCTTCCCTCAGGGCCAGGGAGCCAGGCCTGCCACCTCTTGGATCTTGGACTTCTAGCCTTCAGAATGGAAAGACAATACATTTCTGTTGTTTAAACCACCTAGCTTGTTGCCCTAGCAAACTAATTCAAGACCCTATGGGAGAAGGGATTATTAGACAGGTCTAATAAATCAACAAAGGAAAAACATTGCAGAAACTCTCTGTGTTCCCTGTAAGCACCTCATCTGAGAGCTGATTTAAAAAAAGTACACTAGACGTAACCAAAAAATCCAGACTCTACCACTTACTAGCTCTGTGACCAAAGCAAATCCCTTAGCCTCTGACTTAACAGTTTTGAAAATATAGTAATATCTGCCACATCTCCTCTTAATGCTATAAAGACAAAATATTTTTAATGGAGATATGTAAAACACTCCATGAACTGTAAATTTCTCCATGAAGTATTATGAGTAGTGCTAACTTTTGATATAGTACCAGAATGGTATTTCAGGAGACAAATGCTGACTCAGTGTGCTTTGATTTCAGAAAGGATTCTGATGACATCAGAAAGTTAACTTTGTTGAACAAGCTTAAAATAGGTAGATTTGGAGAAATTCATATCTGGATTTGTCAATTCCTACTCAAAGGGCTGATTAATAAGATGAGGGAAGCATGGCTGGAGAGTCTAGAGACATATCACCGAGCTCTGCCCCAGCCCTGTACTTACTAATGGTTTACATGTGAAAAGGATAACAATTTGGAAGGGACGGTTTGTTCCTTAGATCAACAATCAAGTTTTAAAAAGATAGCCACAGGCTAAGACTAACAAGATGAAGCTTAATGGGAATCAAGTAAAATCCAATGTTAATGTTTAAGGAAAATCAAATACATAAGATAAAGATGATGAGACTTGATAAGAGCAAGAATCATGAGTTAATATGAACAGTGTGGAATAGCTGCCTATAAAAATAGATTCTAAGGTCAAATTTGTATAAATACAGGCAGTCCCTGTTTTGCATAATTCTCATATACACAAATTTCAGGTACTGAGGTTTAAATGAGTCCCCCAACAACATGGTTCAAATACCAGTTACCCTGGTATATTAACTATGAGTGACTGAATAAAGTACAAACTTGGCTTCTCGCTCTTCATTCCAGAAATCATTATCTAACATAACAGATGTGAATCATGATCAACAGGCAATCACATCACTTCTTCCAAAGTGTGTGGTGATTGGTCCCCGTGCATCAGTTCACACATAGACAACAATGCATGTAGTTGTACTGCCTCTTTGTCTTCCAGCAATATACTTACATGGCATTTTACAAAATGAATAATTGATAGAGTGAATTGCTTAACAGTGATGAAGGTGCAAAACAAAGAAATGAAAAGTGGCAGCACAAACAGTAAAATTTGAATCCAACATAAATGGAGTCGTGGAAGAAACAGCTTACCATCAGGAATGTTGGGCTGCCACCATTCAAGATATTCTAGCTCTATGGCCCCAGAAGCTTAGCAGAGGTCAACTTAATGACACAAACAGGGATAGTGATTGAAGATGACTCAGAAGAAACAACACCAGCAAAAAGCTTATATTAAAGAAACTCTCAGAAATGTATCTCAGAGATATTCATAACATTCAGAGCTCAAAAGATAAAATGGAGGAAGCTGGTCCAGATTGCAAGATGACAATCTGCAAGACAAACAAAAGATGCTCACTCTGTATTATCAGTTCTATGACATAAAAAAGACAAGCATTGTTCAAACTACTCTTGCTAAGTGTTTTTTAAACAAAGAAATAAAACACTTTAATTACCTACATTTCTAATGTTTTAAATTACAGTATACTAAATGTACACTGGTTTCACTGTTTATTTCATCTCCCCATGCATTTAGATCTGAAAAAAAAAAAGTTTTAATGGAAGTTTTTTTTAGATAAGATGACTTTTATTTATTTTTCTGGCTGCTCCACACAGCATTGTGTCTTAGTTCCCTGACCAGGGATCAAACTCACACCCCCAAAAGAAGTTTTAAAGGGTCTCAAAATAATTACAATTTTTCACATTAATTTTTAAGGTTATTGCATGGTTTCAGCTTTCAGGGTCCTTCTTATTTTTCACATTAATTTTTAAGGTTACTTGCATGGTTTCAGCTTTCAGGGTCCTTCTTTCCATCCTGCTTTATTGTACAAAGTGAAGACTACCTTCTTTTACACTCAGCTTGGGGTACTAGTTGATTTTCAGTTGTGGAGGGATGAACTGAATTAAACTGTTTTTACATGAAAATGACCGAAATGTAGAAAGGCCTTGGAATCAAAACATGAGAGTAAATTCTGAATGAAATTTGACTATTTTGTCCGAAGGAGAAGTCAAGAAGACTGAAAATAATGAAAAGTAAACACATAAAAGTGCAATTTTAGACCAGTATAAGTAGCTTCAATAATGAAATAGTGAGCAATAGTGTTTTCAAGCTCATGGAGAAGAAGCTTCTACAATCAGAACTGGATATAAATGGAACTCACTGACTCACAACGTAGTGAACTCCTCCTAGTTGGAAGTGTTAAGCAGAGGCTGACTGACCATCTGTCAGGAATGTTGTAGCAGAATTTATTTCCTACACAGGGTGAGGGCGGAGGTTCCATCCAGAGCTCAGATTCTAAACAGCCATGTGGTGACTGTAAACATGTCCACAAATTCTTACACATTCCTATCTTCAAGAGGTGCCTCGAGGTTCACCAAACTTAGTAATGTGCTTGGAATGAAGCATTCATGATGCTATGTGACTTCTCAAACTGATAAAAAGGACAGCTTCCACTGGCTCTTGCACTCTTCAGTTCAGTTCAGTTCAGTTGTTCAGTCGTGTCCGACTCTTTGCAACCCCATGAATCGCAGCACGCCAGGCCTCCCTGTCTGTCACCAACTCCCGGAGTTCACTCAGACTCAAGTCCATTGAGTCTGTGATGCCATCCAGCCATCTCATCCTCGGTCGTCCCCTTCTCCTCCTGCCCCCAATCCCTCCCAGCATCAGGGTCTTTTCCAATGAGTCAACTCTTCGCATGAGGTGCCCAAAGTACTGGAGCGTCAGCTTCAGCATCATTCCTTCCAAAGAAATCCCAGGGTTGATCTCCTTCAGAATGGACTGGTTGGATCTCCTTGCAGTCCAAAGGACTCTCAAGAGTCTTCTCCAACACCACAGTTCAAAAGCATCAATTCTTCGGCGCTCAGCCTTCTTCACAGTCCAACTCTCACATCCATACATGACCACAGGAAAAACCATAGCCTTGACTAGACGGACCTTAGTCGGCAAAGTAATGTCTCTGCTTTTGAATATACTATCTAGGTTGGTCATAACTTTTCTTCCAAGGAGTAAGCGCCTTTTAATTTCATGGCTGCAGTCACCATCTGCAGTGATTTTGGAGCCCAAAAAAACAAAGTCTGACACTGTTTCTACTGTTTCCCCATCTATTTCCCATGAAGTGATGGGGCCAGATGCCATGATCTTCGTTTTCTGAATTTGAGCTTTAAGCCAACTTTTCCACTCTCCTCTTTCACTTTCAACAAGAGGCTTTTTAGCTCCTCCTCACTTTCTGCCATAAGGGTGGTGTCATCTGCATATCTGAGATTATTGATATTTCTCCCAGCAATCTTGATTCCAGCTTGTGTTTCTTCCAGTCCAGCGTTTCTCATGATGTACTCTGCATATAAGTTAAATAAGCAGGGTGACAATATACAGCCTTGACGTACTCCTTTTCCTATTTGGAACCAGTCTGTTGTTCCATGTCTAGTTCTAACTATTGCTTCCTGACCTGCATACAGATTTCTCAAGAGGCAGGTTAGGTGGTCTGGTAGTCCCATCTCTTTCAGAATTTTCCACAGTTTATTGTGATCCACACAGTCAAAGGCTTTGGCATAGTCAATAAAGCAGAAATAGATGTTTTTCTGGAACTCTCTTGCTTTTTCCATGATCCAGCGGATGTTGGCAATTTGATCTCTGGTTCCTCTGCCTTTTCTAAAACCAGCTTGAACATCAGGGAGTTCATGGTTCACGTATTGCTGAAGTCTGGCTTGGAGAATTTTGAGCATTACTTTACTAGCATGTGAGATGAGTGCAATTGTGCGGTAGTTTGTCCAGCCCAGATGTCTTCTAAATGGACTCCAGGTTCCAACATCTGACATTGTCCTTGATATCTCATTAGTATTTCTCACAAAGCACTTCAAAGTCAACATATCAAAAACAAAGTCCATGATCTTATTCCTGAATCAAGTCCCTTTCCAGAGTTGTTCTTCTAGAGAATGAGACCACATCAATTTAGGGTGCTATCCAGAAACCTTTGTCACATCGCTCTTATCCCCCTGGGAATCTCAATGGTTTCCCACTGCTTTTAGAGTCAAGAAAGCCATTCAAAATATGGTCTACAGTGAGGCTGGTATCTACCTGCCTCCCAGCCTAATCCCACCTCAGCCAGATGCCATGCTCTGTTACTCCTTCCCCATCTCTCTCTGCTCCACCACACTGGTTCGCCACACTAGTCCCATTCAGACTCTGTAAGCACCCTGCTCTCCCTACCATTGGGCCTTTCCCCCTGCTCTGCATGGAATACCTTTCCTTTCCTCTTGCTGAATTAATCCCAACTGATTTCTTCTATTTCAGTTTAGCTGTTCTTCCTTAAGAAGCCTTTCCCAGTGAGCTCAAATTCTTCTTACAACTCCACCTCATACATATCCCCACCCCCAATTAACAATTCTCAAAGCACTAGGCACCTACTCTTTAGGAAAAATACAACATCGTGGTTATTAAAGGCATATATTCAGAACCAGGCTGCCTGCCTTCCATCTTTTCTGGTTGTGTAAATTTGGACAAGTTACTTAAATTCTCTTTGCTTGTGTTCTCATCTATAATGTGGGGATAATAGTTCTGAATATGTGAAAATTCAATGAAACAACCTAGGTAAAATACTTAGATTGATGATAGACACATCATAGACATTACATAAGTCTGAGTTATTGTTTTACAACAGTTGCAACTTCACACATATTCATAATTATTATTTTATTCATATCTGTCTTTACCATTAGATGACAAATTCCACAAAGGTAGAGATGTCTATTTTTACTTATTATCATACCTCCACTTCCTGGCATAGTCTCAGCATGTGAGAAATGCTACTAAAGATTTGACAGATGAATAAATGAATGTGATATAGAGCCTGGACTCTGGAGAACTTTGAAGTGTCACATGAAGGAGCTTACAATTTTTTTTCTAGAAGTTTCTAAACAAGAGTCACACATAAAAATTAATGGAACAGTGATTGTAAGGTAAGTTAGGAGGAGAATTTAGAAATAGAAAAATCCTTCCTTAGCCAACCATTTGAATGGTTCATCTGGGTGGAGGCAATGGCCTGTGCAGAGAGGAGTAGAGAGAGAAAAGAAGAACCAAGGGAGCAAAATGTTAAGGACCTGCACAAATTGGTAGTGCACTGAATCTAGAGGGAATGGTGGGGATACATAACAGATATTAAGTCTCTGAATGAGAGAATGAGGACAACAGGAGAGAACCATAGAGCCCAAGGAGATGTTGGTTTGGAGGTAAAGAGGAGAGATGACGCTGGGGAGCAGGACTTGCAGACAGAACTCTCCAACAGCAGATATCAGCAGAGGACTGAAACTCTGGGGGCAGGCAGGTCTGCAGATGGACATTGGAGTCATCTGTGCAGAGGTGAATATCAACCCCACTCAAGAGACTGATATATCTAGGGAAGAGAAGATGGAATGTGAAGGGCAGACAGGGGAAGCCTGGCGATTTGTGGCTGATTTTAAAAGTCTAGGGACTTCCCTAGAGATCCAGTGGCTAAGACTCCATACTCCCAATGCAGGGGGCCCATGTCTGATTCCTAATCAGGGAATTAGATCTCACAGACTAAGAGTTTGCAAGCCCCAACTAAGACCCAGTATAGCCAAATAAATAAATATAAATATTAAAAAAAATTTTTTTTAAGTCTAGAAAGGTGAGAGGAGTCAGGAAAGGAATTAGAAAACTAAAGTCAGGGAGACAAGCCTGGAGAGTAATGAATGGATGCTCACTCCTATCTACAATTTAAGAATTCAGCTAAAGGGTTAGCCACTTCCTCAGGTGACTTTTCTGATCCGATCCCTCAAGCTAAATAAATTGCTCTTTAGCATTGTTTGCAAGTGTTTGCCAATCGCAATGTGGTAGGCTGAACAATGGCCACCAAAAATATCCAGTTCCTATTCTCTAGAACCTGTGAATGCTATCATATAGTATTTTGCAGATGTGGCTATATTATGGATCTTGGTATCGGAAGGTTATTCTGGATGACCAGGGTGGGTCCTAAATGCAATTACAAGTATCCTTAGTGGACAGAGGGAGGGGGAGATTTGACAAAGAAGCAGAAGGCAATGTGATCCCTGGAGCAAGATGCTGGCTTTTAAGATGGAGGAAAGGTCCAGGAATTGAGGATGCAAGAAATGTAGCTCTAGAAACTGAAAAATACAGGGAAACAGATTCTCCCTTAGAACTTCCAGAGGAAGCTGGGCCTTGTTAACACCTTAATTTTGGCCCCAGGAACTGATTCCAGACTTCTGACTTCCAGAAATGTAAGAGAATCAACATGTCTTGTTTTAAGCCAAGACTGTGGTAACACCATAGAAAGCTAATATAAGTGCTTAGGAGTAATGCTCTTTGTCCTTGGTATATCTGACACCAAAGCGCTAGACACAAAAAAAGCTCAAATAAATGTCTGCAGAAAGGCTGGAAGAAACGAATCAGAACAAGAAGAAAAAAGAGGGAGGGAGTTTCAAAATAGAGAGAGTGGCTGATTAAGGCCTATCCTTAAACATGAAACTGACAATATGGATACAAAGTAATTGGACAGAGCTGAGCTTTGTGCCAGTCCCCATTCCCCTACTTCCCCCACCCCTACCTAGGTACCAGCAATCCCAAAACAGCCTGGGGCAGGCCACATCCAGCCTGGGCATCAGAGACAGAGGGATGATTCTAAGATGATCCCTAACTCTAGCCTTAACTCTAACTCTCACCCTAACCCAGTACAGGGACTTGAAGGGCATCCGTTCCTCTGAAAAAACATAGGGAGCATCTTCTGAGGGCTGAGATGCAGGTTCAGGAACCATGAAGACCTGGGTTTGCATCTGAACTCTGCTTTTTACTACCTAAAAACCCTAGGACAAGTTACTTAACTTTTCTAAGGCTCAATTTCTCACTTTTACAATTAAACTAATAATTCTTCAGAAGACTGAATGATGTGATAAATGATAAGCGCCAGGCACGGAGTAAGAATTCAAGAAATGTTACTTTCTGGTTTTGCTAGTTATATTTTTTTCTATTAAATCCAGACAAAGGAGAACAGAGTAAGGCCTAGTCCCATGAAAATTGATGGCTGGGAACGAGGCAAGGGGGAGCTCGTGATCAGAGCTGCGAAGATTCCAGGTGAGGCCATGCTTGTGGGTGGAGTGGAAGGAGAATGGAGGTGCCTGGAGATGGAAGAATTATGAGATCACATTGTCCACATGATAAACAGGAAAGGGGAAAGTAGTGTTAACTATTGAAAAAAGAATCCTCTTGCTCCAAATTCCTCTCCATCTAGACTCCCTGCAGCTCAGAGTGCTTTTTCAACAACAGAGTGCTTGTAACATATCACTCCCCTCCTTTAAAATGTCTTTCATCATCATTTGCAGAATAGAGGAAACTCATTACTAGAAAGCAAATGAAAGCGCTGGCAAAGAAGGATCAAGAGTCAGCTTATCTGAATTCATATCCCAACACCATGCTGCTTGTAATAGCAAAACAGATGAAATAATTTACATGCTCATTCATAGGGAATGGTTAAATAAATTCTGGCCCATCTCTGCAATGGAAAATGTGGGAAAGTGAGAAAATGTACTGCTATGGAAGGATGTCCAAGAGTCATCCTTCAGTGTCCACAGGTATTGGTTCCAGGACTCTCAAAGGTACCAAACTCTAGAGGTGCTCAAGTCCCAGAGTTGATGCTATGTACCTCTGGATGAGAACTTGAACATATGAAGGGCTGACATTATACAGCAAAGCATTAAACAGTGCGTTTAGTGCACCACCATTTGTGGGAGAAGTGATTATCTAAAAATATTTAAGTATCTGAATACATAAAATATATATATTAGATTCTGTATGTCCTACACAATCTCTAGAAAAACACATAAGAAACTAGTAATAGTTTAGTAATAGTGCTTGTCTTTTGGGAGGGACACTGTCATGTCTAGGAGATAGGAAGATAGGGACAGAAACAAGACTTGCTAGCCACTACATATATCCTTTTGTAAATCTGGAATTTATCATGTGCATGGATTTTCTTTTTCTTTTTTTGGTATATCTTTCAAAATCCCAGTTCAAGCATTTATCACATGTGTAACATTGGCAAATCATTACTTAATCTCATTAGACCCCTGTATCCTCACTCATAAAACAAGAATAAAGATATTCCCTTCCTCATAAAGTTGTTCCTCATAAACTTCCTCATAAAGTTGGAGAAGGAAATGGCAACCCACTCCAGTATTCTTGCCTGGAAAATTCCATGGACAGAGAAGCCTGGCAGGCTATAATCCAAGGGGTCCAAAGAGTCGGACACAACTGAGCACATACATACATAAAGTTGTTATTGTCATTGAGATAACATGTGTAAAATGCTCAAATGAATGCCTGACATAGACTATGCATTCCACAATGCCAGTGATTTCTGCTTCCATAAATAAGGGGGGTGAGATACTCTAAAGGTACAAATAACTCAATGCTACATAAGACTTTTTAGGTAGCATTTTTGCAGGACACTGGGGATGTATGTATCAAGGGTTTAAAAAAGGAAAGAGACTAAAAAGAGACTTTAGGCTAAAAGAGGAACAATGAGTAAAAATTATTTAGTAATCTCAGACAAAATGAGATTGTTTAGTAATCTCAGACAAAATGCATGGTGATCCCAACAGTCCCAAGCTCCCAACAGAATAAAATAAAAATCCTTTCTGGAGGACCATATCTCCGAGCGCACTTCATAGACAAGGAGGAAAGACACACAATGGATTCTGATGAGCCCATGACCACACAATCCTACGGGCAGTAGAACCCTTTCTCTAGTTCAGCAGTTCTGACTTCTGGCCTGATACATTTGTTACAGTATTTAATTCATAAAATTTCCTTTGAATACTAAGCTCCACAAAAATCCAGTTATTAAGTTCTAAGAAATCTGTACTCAGTGAAAGAAGGATGAGTTCTATTTTTCTTTCAGTCTTTACGTATGGTCCTTGCTTCTTTCTATATCCTTTATATAGTACTCATGTGTTAGTTGCTCAGTCGTGCCTGACTCTTTGCGATCCCATGGACTGTAGCCCACCAGGCTCCTCTGTCTGCGGGATTTCCCAGGCAAGAATACTGGAGTGGGTTGCCATTCCCTTCTCCAGAGGATCTTCCCAACCTAGGAATTGAACCTGGGTCTCCTGCATTGCAGGCAGATTCTTTATAGTTTGAGCCACCAGGGAAGCCTATATAGTACTAGGAGAGTCATTCTTGTCAAACAGGATTCTATTAATGCCCCCTCATCCACCCAAGCTACTGCAATTGGTTCATAACAAGAGCACAGGGATATTACAAGTTTTCATGAGCATAGCATTCACTAGTAAAGTCTGTGGGTCTAATACAACTTTACCATTGTATTTTTATGGAAACCAGAGAATGCTATTTGATATCATATTTCTTAATTTTAAAAGAGGAAAAAATCTTTATGCTTCATTCTGCATGTTTAAATCACAATTCATTTCTCTTCATCTGATTTGGTCACTGAGATACAGCTGTATGAAGTACCAAGAGCAGCTTCTACTGGAAATTCGGGGACCTTCACCTGTTCTCAGAGCTAAAAGATACACTTTTTATATGACTACTTTTTTCTATCATATGTGGTAAAATTTAAAACCTCTTTGTTTCCATTTCTCTTCTATCATATTAAAAACAAAGACTTTTCTAGTGCCCCTGGAAAATCAAGTGTTTCACAGTTTCTAATTCCAGTGTGAGGTCACTAGCTTGACATGTTTTTCTGGGTCTTTGTTTTAATCAGATTGACTACATAAAGAGTTGGATGAAAGAAGAAAAGCAAAATTTTGGTTCCATATGTTTCTGCAAAATAGAACTCCCAGGACTTTGTATCTGTGACTGGGAGGAGATCTTTAAATTAGTTACATCAGGACAATTAGTCCAAAATTTTATTTACAAAGCCTATTTAAAAGTCGATAAGGACATGTAAAGAAATCACGGTGACCATCTAGAGAATACATTCAGAGCAGCCAAAGTCAGTCAAATTGCAGCTCTAGGTCCAAAAGAGCAGATGTAAAAAATAGAATCTGAGTCCAATCAGAGACGTTCCATGTGAGTGATATTCCCTCATTTGTCTCTGTTCTTTGCAGTAGCTCTAAATATACCTGACATTAGGTTTCACATGGTTAGCATATTGTGAACTTGATTAAACTGCCTGCTTATTAGCTCAACAAACCCAACTCTTGAAGCTAATAAAAGAAATTCAGAACAAGCCCAAATACTGGGCTTGCAAATCCTCTCCTGCATGAGAATGGCAGCCATGCAATGACACCAGCTTAGTTTTTACCACTTCCAAAGCCATGCCTACTCCCCCGATTCCAAAGCTGTCACACAGAACAACAACATAACAGCGTCTCTGAAACCTTGAGTCAGTTCAGTCCAGTCGCTCGGTCATGTCTGACTCTGCAAGCCCATGGACTGCAGTACGCCAGGCTTCCCTGTCCATCGCTATCTCCGAGAGCTTGCTCAAACTCATGTCCATCAAGTGATACCATCTAACCATCTCATCTGCTGTCATTCTCTTCTCCTCCTGCCTTCAATCTTTCCCAGCATTAGGTTTTCTCCTGATGAATCAGTTCTTCACATCAGGTGGCCAAAGTATTGGAGTTTCAACTTCAACATCAGTCCTTCGAATGAATATTCAGGACTGATTTCCTTAAGGAGGGACTGGTTTGATCTCCTTGCAGTACAAGGGACCCTCAAGTGTCTTCTCCAACACCACAGTTCAAAACAATCAGTTCTTCGGTGCTCTGCTTCCTTTATAGTGCAACTCTCACATCCATACATGACTACTGAAAAAAACATAGCTTTAACTAGATGGACCTTTGTTGGCAAATTAATGTTTCTGCTTTTTAATATGCTGTTTAGGTTGGTCATAGCTTTTCTTCCAAGGAGCAAGCATCTTTTAATTTCAAAATCCACAGTGATTTTGGAGCCCCCCAAAATAAAGTCTGTCACTATCTGCATTGTTTCCCCATCTATTTGCCATGAAGTGATTGGACCAGATGCCATGATCTTAGTTTTCTAAATGTTGACTTTTAAGCCAACTTTTCACTTTCCTCTTTCACTTTCATCAAGAGGCTCTTTAGTTCTTCCTTTCTGCCATAAGGGTGGTATCATCTGAGTATCTGAGGCTATTGATATTTCTCCCAGCAATCTTGATTCCAGCTTGTGCTTCAAATCAACAGGATGACAATATACAGCCTTGACGTACTCCTTTCCCAATTTGTAACCAGTCTGTTGTTCGACATTTCTAACTGTTTCTTCTTGACCTGCATACACATTTCTCAGAAGGTAGGTAAGGTGGTCTAGTATTCCCATCCTTTAAGAATATTCCACAGTTTATTGTGATACACACAGTCAAAGGCTTTGGTGTAGCCAATAAAGCAGAAATAGATGTTTTTCTGGAACTCTCTTGCTTTTTCAATGATCCAGCGGATGTCAGCAATTTGATCTCTCGTTCCTCTGCCTTTTCTAAATGCAGCTTGAATATCTGGAAGTTCATGGCTCACATACTGTTGAAGCCTGGCTTGGAGAATTTTGAGCATTACTTTGCTAGCATGTGAGATGAGTGCAATTATGCAGTAGTTTGAGGTTTCTTTAGTATTGCCTTTCTTTGGGATTGGATTGAAAATTGACCTTTTCCAATCTTGTAGCCACTGTTGAATTTTCCAAATTTTCTGGCATAATGACTGTAGCAATTTAACAGCATCATCTTTTAGGATTTGAAATAGCTCAACTGGAATTCCATCACCTCTGCTACCTTTGTTCGTAGCAATGCTTCCTAAGGCCCACTTAACTTCGCATTCCAAGATGTTTGGCTCTAGGTCAGTTATCACCCCATCATGGTTACCTGGGTCATGAAGATCTTTCTGTATAGTTCTTCTGTGTATTCTTGCCACCTCTTCATATCTTCTGCTTCTGTTAGGTCCATACCATTTCTGTCCTTTATTTTGCGCCCCTCTTTGCATGAAATGTTCCTTTGGTATCTCTAATTTTCTTGAAGAATCTCTAGTCTTTCCCATTCTATTGTTTTTCTCTATTTCTTTGCAGTGATTGCTGAGGAAGGCTTTCTTATCTCTCCTTGCTATTCTTTGAAACTCTGCATTCAAATGAGTATCTTTCCTTTTCTCCTTTGCCTTTATCTTTTCTTTTCTCAGCTATTTATAAGGCCTCCTCAGACAACCATTTTGCCTTTTTGCATTTCTTTTTCTTGGGGATGGTCTTGATCCCTGCCTCCTGTACAATGTCATGAACCTCTGTCCATAGTTCTTCAGGCACTCTATCAGATCTAATCCCTTGAATCTATTTGCCACCTCCACTGTGTAATCATAAGGGATCTGATTAGGTCACACCCGAATGGTCTAGTGGCTTTCCCTGCTGCTGCTAAGTTGCTTCAGTCGTGTCCGACTCTGTGTGACCCCATAGACAGCAGCCCACTAGGCTCCTCTGTTCCTGGGATTCTCCAGGCAAGAATACTGGTGTGGGTTGCCATTTCCTTCTCCAAGGCATGAAAGTGAAAAGTGAAAGTGAAGTTGCTCAGTTGTGCCCGATTCTTAGCGACCCCATGGACTGCAGCCCACCAGGCTCCTCCATTCATGGGATTTTCCAGGCAAGAGTACTGGAGTTGGGTGCCATTGCCTTCTCTGGTGGTTTTCCCTACTTCCTTCAATTTAGGTCTTAATTTTGCAATAAAGAGTTCATGATCTGAGCCTCTGGTCTTGTTTTTGCTGACTGTACAGAGCTCCATCTTTGGCTGCAAATAATATAATCAATCTGATTTTGGTATTGACCATCTGGTGATGGCCATGTGTAGAGTCTTCTCTTGTGTTGTTGAGTAAGAATTAGCAAATTAGTAATCTTACATGAGTAAAAATTGAGTTGAGTAAGAATTGGCTAATTATTAATCTTGGAAGGACACGTAATTGCTTTAGAAGGTTTACTGACAAACTGCCAAAATGCCTTAGGAGTTCTCTTGGGTAAACAAAAAGCTAAAAGCAGACAAAAATTTTATAAGAGACTAGTGAATATATCCTAAAGTTTTTATGTACCCCCAAACATCTGAGTGCCAGTGGTGGTTTAGGTGCTAAGTCATGTCTGACTCTTGTGACCGCATGGACTGTAGCCTGCCAGGCTCCTTTGTCCATGGGCTTTCCCAGGCAAGAATACTGAAGTGGGTAGTCATTTCCTTCTCTATGGGATCTTCCTGACCTAGGACTGAACCCAGGTCTCCTGCATCACAGGCAAATTCTTTACCAACTGAGCCACCAGGGAAGCCCTGGTATTGGTACCAGTTCAGCATTTAATTTCTCCCAAATCAGAACTGCTGAAAGTAGAGATCTTAGAACAGACCGTATAGATTTATGCATATGCCCTAATTCCATCAGTTTCCAGCTATGTGACAGGGCACTCAAACTGTTGGTGACTCAGTTTCCTCATCTGCAAAATGATGATATAATGGTACTTAGTTCACAAAGTTATAATGATTAAATGAGTTAGTATTTGTAAAGATTCAGACTAGTGCCTGGCACACAATATATGCTGCACAATCTTTTACCTTTTTAAGAAATTAATCATTTTCTTACTTATCCATTCCTCAATATTTGCTAAGCACATTCTATCTACCAGATGATGTGTCCAGCCTGGGGAACATCATATGAACAAGCCATAAATCCCTGCCCTCAAGGAATTAATAGTCTGAGGCAGCAGCAACACTAGTAAAAAGAAACTCATTTGAAAGCAATACATCTTCTCTTGCCCATCATTTTTTTTTTTTTTTGTATTTGAAATATAGATAACTCGCCATATTATATTAGATTCCAGGGTACAACATAGTGATTCAATATTTTTATAGAATATGCACCGTAAAAAGTTACTATAACATACGGACTATATTCCCTGTGCTACACATCACATCCCTGTGACTTATTTATCTTATAACTGGTAGTTTATACCACTTAATCCTCTTTATCTATTTCACCCTTCTCTCCACTCCCTTTATTCTGGCAACCACTAGTTTGTTCTCATATCTGTAAGTCTGTTTCTGTTTTGTTATGTTTGTTTTGCTTTTTTAGATTTCATATATGAGTGAAAGCATACAGCATTCATCTTTCTTTCTTTGACTTATTTCACTAAGCACAATACCCTACAGGTCCATCCATACTGCTGCAAATGGCAAGATTTCATTCTTTTACCACTAAGTAATATTCCACTATATATATTTTTAGCACATCTTCTTTATACATTCATCTATGGATGGGCATATAGGTTGTTTCCATATCATGGCTATCATAAATAACACTGCTATGAAGATTGGGGTCATCAATTTTTCAAGAATACTGAAACAATTTATAAATATGCTAAAGGTGGGCTCTTTTCCCAACTTCTTCTGAGAGGTACTGCATATACAAAAAGGGCAAGAAACTGCATTGAGCTGTTGATGCTGAAGGACAAGATGGGCTCAATGGTTGATTAGGTGATAACTGGCCAGCACACCATGATGCTTTAGAAATTCAGACATACACCTCCAGTAAATTATAAATATATTCCAAGTTCATCTGAGAAAGTCATACCTGTGCTCACTAAGGGCCTGTAATAGTGTGCATGGCAAACAAGTCATTAGGTATAAAGGTTAGGAAGAAAAATGCCAAGATTTGGCAGGAAGCTGTATGAAGAATACTTCTTGGCCTACCTTTTGTCATGTCCAGTAACGCATTTTACCTGGTTACCACTCAAGGCAACACATTGCTTAAATGTACATCATAAACCCATCAAACTGTTAAGTATTCAGATAAATGTACAAGAAATAATTCTCACCTTTCAATAGTTTATCTTCTGGCTGAGGAAATAAAATTTATGTGCAGATAGAAACTAAGAACAATGCACAGAAGCATGTTTCTAAGGACCAAATTAGCACTATAAACTGAGCTGTGAAAACTCAGAGAAAGGAAAAATCATTAAAAACAAGAAACAGCAGGTTGTTTTTTTGGAGGAGGTGATGGGTAAGTTATAAGTTGGGGGATTTAGGGTGTAGACAGAAAGATGGGGAAGCCCAAAGACATGAAAAATATAAATTGAAGTATTTTTATTGCCCTAATTATCACATCATTTCCTTTCCATATATTTTCCCCTGTCTTCTCTATCTACAGTGATTTGGCATTTTTTTTGAAGAATTCAGTCCTGTCTAGATTACACAGACAGTTTTCCTTATTCTAATTTCAGTTACCAAAAATCTGGTGTAAGTCTTGTTTTTCTTCTTCCTACTTGATTGTCTGGACAGAGAAAGAAAAAAAGGATGATTATTCAGGCTTCCATTCATACACATGTTTTTCTTACTAATGTTAGTCATTTCAGTTCCGTTCAGTCCTCAGTTGTGTTCTACTCTTTGCAAAACCATGGACTGCAGCAAGCAGGCTTCCCTGTCCATCACTAACTTCTGGAGCTTGCTCAAACTCCATCAAGTCGGTGATGCCATCCAACCATCTCACCCTCTGTCATCCCCTTCTCCTCCTGCCTTCAATCTTTCCCAGCATCAGGGTTTTGCCAAGGAGTCAGTTCTTCACATCAGGGAGCCAAAGTATTAGAGTTTCAGCTTCAGCATCAGCCCTTTCAATGAATATTCAGGACTGATTTCCTTTAGGATGGACTGGTTTGATCTCCTTGCAGTCCAAGGGACTCTCAAGAGTCTTCTCCAACACCACAGTTCAAAAGCATCAATTCTTGGCACTCATCTTTCTTTATAGTCCAACTTTCACATCACACACACACGACTACTGGAAAAACCATAGCTTTGACTAGACGGAACTTTCTCAGCAAAGCAATGTCTCTGCTTTTAACATGCTGTCTAGGTTGGTCATAGATTTTCTTCTAGGAGCAAGCATCTTTAATTTCATGGCTGCAGTCACCATCTGGAGTGATTCTGGAGTCGAAGAAAATAAAGTCTGCCACTGTTTCCCTACCTATTTGCCATGGAGTGAGGGGATCAGATGCCATAATCTTAGTTTTTAGAATGCTAAGTCATTTATATGTTGTATTTCTCATCTGGATTAAATCTTCCTTGCACAGTCATGACCAGGGAGACAGGGAGGGGATGAGGTTTTCTTAATTCCCTTAGAGAAGGTGTTCAGTTCAGTTCAGTCGCTCAGTCGTGTCTGACCCTTTGCGACCCCATGAATCGCAGCACACCAGGCCTCCCTGTCCATCACCAACTCCTGAAGTTTACTCAAACTCATGTCCATTGAGTTGGTGATGCCATCCAGCCATCTCATCCTCTGTCATCCACTTCTCCTCCTACCCCCGAACCCTCTGAGCATCAAGGTCTTTTCCAATCAGTCAACTTCTTCACAGGAGGTGT
>SJXQ01007217.1:233647-283997 GCA_006408695.1 Aepyceros melampus | reverse complement strand
TCAGTGTGTCTGCCTTCTGATGCCCTCTCGCAACACCTACCGTCTTACTTGGGTTTCTCTTACCTCGGACGTGGGGTATCTCTTTACGGCTGCTCTAGCAAAGCGCAGCCACTGCTCCTTACCTTGAATGAGGGGTATCTCCTTACCGCCACCCCTCCTGACCTTTAACATGGAGCAGCTCCCCTCGGCCCTCCTGCGCCCACACAGCTACCGCTCCTTGGATCTCAAGCAATTAACAAGTCATTGGAGAGTTCACCATAGAGCAGTAGGTGAATGTCATCCATCTTGATTGCATGCACACTAAGTCACTTCAGTTGTGTCCAACTCTTTGCCACCCTATGTACTGTAGCCCGCCAGGCTCCTCCGTCCATGGGATTCTCCAGGCAAGAATACTGGAGTGGGTTGCTATGCCCTCCTCCAGGGGATCTTCCTGACCTAGGGATCAAACCTGCTTCTCTTACGACTCTTGCATTAGTAGATGGGTTCTTTACCACGAGCACTACCTGGGAAGCCCTATCCATCTTGATTCGGTAAAGGTAAAAGCATAGCTGAAAGATGTAGAGAAGTACAAGATGGAAGCAGTGGGGAGGGCAAAGTGAAAGTGCAAAGGTCAGAGGTGGGAGAGGTCACAAGATACAACATCTAGAAACAGACCTCAGTGGGTCATTTAACAGTATGCAGGTGAGCATGGAAGCAGAGAGGAAGGTTATATAACTGCACAGAGTGAGGACAGGGAGATGAAAGTCAACTCTAACAGCATACAGTCAAGAAGCAATGTTTACAATGGATATATTGATACATATAATATATAGAAGTAAGGAGGCAACTCCCAGAAAAAATTCAAATGTAAAGAGAGCCCAAAAGTAGTTGTTCCAGAATAGCAAGATTGGGTGGGCCAGAAAATGTTGCCTTTTTATAATACCTGATTTATTTAGCAACTGTGCATAATCTGTATTAGTGAAATTTTTAAAAATAAGAGAGGCAAGTTGTTATGCATTTGAGAGAGTTATCCATTCAAAATAGAAAAATGAAATATATTGTGTTATTTAGGGGCCTTTGTATTTCCAGAAAACTGAGTCATTTCTTGAGGGTGTAAGATAGCCAGTTTTACTACACCAGTTCCCATTTCTATCTGAAGGAGGCCATGTCCACCTCCTCCCTACAAGCCCTGCAAACTAGATGCCCGCAACTTGGTTGCACTGTACTTAAATAAAGGGTAACTAGATATCACTTATATGTGGAATCAAAAAAAAAATACAATTCAGTGCATATACAAAACAGAGGCAGAGCCCACTGATACAGAAAATGACCTTGTGGTTACCACAGCGGGGGCAGGGATTAGGGACACGGGGTTAACAGATATGAACTGCTACATACGAAAATAGATAGACAGCAAAGACATACTGTATAGTACAGGAAATTACGCTCATTATCTTTTAATAACCTATAATATAATCAGTAAAGACACCAAATCACTATGCTGTGTACCTGAAATTAACACCATACTGTAAATCAACTATACTTAAATTAAAAGAAAAAGAATAACCACTCAGCAAGTCACTAAGTACCTTATGATTTGCTATGAAATCAGACTTTGCCCCCAGATAATGGCCCTAATATCTATTGTTTGCCTAGCTTGCAATTTTATGTGTGTACAGAGCATTTCTCCGCAATCAAAAATCCACACAAACATTAAACCTTTGTACCCTTGGCACCTAAGCCCACTAACCTCTGTGCGAGATAGCCGCATATTAATCCTTCTTCCTTCACCCACAGAACACTGCTCAAGTGTGCTCAAAGTGTCCATATTCTTTGTGCTTGTGTATCTATGTATGGCTTTGATTTTTTGGTTAAGGGAAAAAAAATGTTTTGCTTTCTAAAAATGTTATGCTTACTGAAACCTAGGCATGGACCAAAATTTAAAAATATTTTTTATACTGGAGAAAAAAACTGGTATCAGTGAAACAAAATGGAGAATCCAAAAATAGACCCAAACACATATGGCACTTCATTTTTTGGTAACACTGGCGTTTCAAACAAGCCACAAGTCACAGACCCACAAAAGAATCGTTAGCATGGGGAAGCCACAGCCCTATATTTTGGCGCCTCAAGGGTTTCAAACCTAATTATCAACAATTTATGCATCAGGAGTTGAACATAAAGTAAGCAATAAAACTTCAAAGAGAAAGCGTGAGTGACCATGGGAAAGGCCTTTCTAAAAAGGAACTAAAACCTAGAGTTCATAAAATTTTTAAATTGGTATATTTCAATACCAATAAATTTTTCTCTATGGAATGAAACTAGTGTAAACAAAGTCCAAAGATCAGTGTCAAATTAAAATAACATATTTTATTTTAATGTAAACTAATATATTTACAACATGCATACATGCTAGGTTGCTTCAGCCACGTCTGACTCTTTGCCCCTCAGGGGAACTGTGCCCCTCAAGCTCCTCTGTCCATGGGATTCTCCAGGAAAGAATACTGGAGTGGGTTGCCATGCCGTCCTCCAGGGGATCTTCCCAACCCAGGCATCAAACTCGTGTCTATTAATTCTCCTGCGTTGGAAGGTGGGTTCTTTACAACAAGTGCCACCTGGGAAGCCCAATTACAGCAACATATGTGACAAAAAAGGTCTAATTTCCTTAATTTATAAAAAGCGTGTAACAGTTAATAAGAAAAAATTGACAAATTTAATATGACAATAGGCAAAAGATGAGAACTGGCAATTTTCAATTAAAACAGCTTCATCCATTAAATACAAATGAATAAATAATAAAACTTACTAATTATTAAATAAGTACAAGTAAAAATGAAATACCTATGGGGTTGACAAACATTTAAAGTTCAATGATAGCCACTGTTGTTGAAATGTAGATATATAGGCTCAGATTACTGCTGTGGGACTATAAACTGATGGACTCAGGGAGGATAATTTGGCTGTAACTATCAATATTCACAGTACTTTGACTTAGCATTTCCACTAATGAGGAAATATACTACAGATATAGTTACAACATCTTATGAAGATAGTCTATAAGATTAGAGTCCTTAGAATATTTGTAATACATAAAAAGAAAAAAATTAAAGGAGGGAGAGAAAGAGAAAGAGCTACAAATAAATTATAAGCAGGAAATTTGTAAAAAAAAAAAAAAATATATATATATATATATATATATATATAATTTATTAGCCTGGCAGCACCAGGTGTTAGCAAGTTTTCTGAGAAATAGTTTCTTCTGTTCAGGGATGTGGGGAGGGATGGGTGCTACATAGAGACAGTTTGGCATTTCCTGGTGAAACTGAGATACTGTGACCTAGAAATTCTAGTCCTAGAAATATAATCTTTAAAAATTGATGCATATGAGAATCAAAATACATCTATATGTTCATAAAAACATTTTCTACAAAAAGCACAAACTGAAAACAATCCATATATCCATAAATATTACAATTGATTTTTTTAGTGAGATTTAGTTATACAGTGGATTAACTCAATGTTTAAAAAACAAAGATCATGGAATCTGGCCCTATCACATCATGGCAAATAGATGGGAAAAGAGTGGAAACAGTGACAGGTTTTATTTTCTTGGGTTCCAAGATAACTGCAGATGGTTACTGCAGCCATGAAATTAAAAGATGCTTGCTCCTTGGAAGAAAAACTATGACAGACCTAGACAGCGTATTGAAAAACAGAGACATCACTTTGCCAACAAAGCGCCATATAGTCAAAGCTATGGTTTTTCCAATAGTCATGTTACAGTTGAACCATAAGGAAGGCTGAGTGTTGAAGAATTGATGCTTCCAAACTGTGGTGCTGAAGAAGACTCTTGAGAGTCCCTTGGATAACAAGGAGATCAAACCAGTCAATCCTAAAGGAAATCAACCCTGAATATTCATTGGAAGGACTAATGTTGAAGCTCCAATACTTTGGCCACCTGATATAAAGAACCAACTCTAGAAAAGACCCTGATACTAGGAAAGATTGAGGGCAAGAGGAGAAGAGGATGACAGAGGATGAGATGGTTGGATGGCATCACTGACTCAATGGACATGAGTTTGAGCAAACTCAGGGAGATAGTGAAGGCCAGGAAGCCTGGCGTGCTTCAGTTCATGGAGTCGCAAAGAGTCACACATGACTTAGCAACTGAGCAACAACAACTATCATACAGTAATAAAATAAATGAACTCAGCTACAGGCCACCAGGGCTTCCTAAGTGGCGCTAGTGGTAAAGAACCTGCCTGCCAGTGCAGGAGATGTGGGCTCATCCCTTGGTTGGGAAGGTCTCCTGGATATCATGGCAATCCACTCCAGTATTCTTTCCTGGAGAATTCATGGACAGAGGAGCCTGGCAGGCCACAGTCCGTGGAGCTGCAAAGAGCTGAACATGACAATGGAGTCGCAAAGAGTCACACATGACTTAGCAACTGAGCAACAACAACTATCATACAGTAATAAAACAAATGAACTCAGCTACAGGCCACCAGGGCTTCCTAAGTGGCGCTATTGGTAAAGAACCTGCCTGCCAGTGCAGGAGATGTGGGCTCATCCCTTGGTTGGGAAGGTCTCCTGGATATCATGGCAATCCACTCCAGTATTCTTTCCTGGAGAATTCATGGACAGAGGAGCCTGGCAGGCCACAGTCCGTGGAGCTGCAAAGAGCTGAACATGACCGAATGACTTATGACACCTGTATGCATATGCCATGATATGGATGACTCTCATAAATATAATGCAGAAAAAAAGAAGCAAGAAGCAAAATTCATAAAATGTGGTTCCATCTAAATACAGTTTATAAACAGAAAAATAAACTACACTATTAAGAAATGCATCCCTGAAGGTAAAAATTTTTTAAATGCCAATTACCACAAAAGTCAAGATAGTTTGAGTTCTAGTTCTAATAGATGGAAATAATGCTGTAATTGAGTAGGAGTCCACTGGGGATCTTTAGATGGTAGCAGTGCTCTATTTCTTATCCTGCTGCTCTGCTGCTAAGTTGCTTTAGTCGTGTCCAACTCCGTGCGACCCCATAGACAGCAGCCCATCAGGCTCCCCCGTCCATGGGATTCTCCAAGCAAGAACACTGGAATGGGTTGCCATCTCCTTCTCCAATGCATGAAAGTGAAAAGTGAAGAGTCATATCTAAATAGTGTGTTTGTATATGAGTGTTTGTGTGTACGTGCGTGTGTACACATTATATATTCTATATGCAACAGTAAAATAAAAGCAAAGGAAATTCTAAATCTACTATTGGGATATCCTTAGCTGATTACAATACCCTCATCAAAGATCCTTTAGATTTTTTTTTTTGAAGTATAATTGATTTAAAATACAATATTGGGCTTTCCTGGTGGCTCAGTGATAAAGAATCTGCCTGCTGATGAAGGAGACACAGGTTCAGTCCCTGATCCAGGAAGATCCCACATGCCATGGAGAAGCTGAACCCATGAGCCACAGCTATTGAGCCTGCACTGTGGAGCCTGAGAGCTGCAACTACCAAAGCCAGTGTGCCCTAGAGCCCGTGCTCTGCGACAAGAGAAACCACCACAATGAGAAGCCCAGACGCTGCAACCGGAGGGGAGAGCCTGCTCACCACCGCTAGAGAAAAGCCCGTGCAGCAAGAGAGACCAGCACAGCCATAAATGCATAAAATTCCTTTACATTCTTTTACAAATGTGTTTCAGGTATACCAAAAAGTGATTCAGATGTATGTATTTCAGATACACACACACACACACACACACACACTTTCTTTCCCATGTTGGTTTTGTGTATCGAATATAGTTCCTTGTATTATATAGTAGAATCTTATTGTTTATCTATAGAACTTTGTATCTGCTAATCACAAACTCCCTCTTTATCCTTCCTCAACCCCTTTTCCCCTGTGGTAACCATAAGTCTGTTTCCTATGTCTGTGAGTCTATTTCTATTTTTCACACAAACTTGTGTCTAACATATTTTAGATTCCACACATAAGTAATGTCATATGGTATTTGTCTTTCTACCTGAGTTACTTCACTTAGAATAATAATCTCTAGGCCCATCCATGTTGCTGCAAATGACATTAGTCCATTCTTTTTTATGATTGAATAGTATTTCATTATATATATGTATATATGCATATATGTCACATCTATATATAGTCATCACTTCAGTTCAGTTACTTAGTCATGTCTGACTCTTTGCGACCCATGGACTGCAGCACTCCAGGCTTCCCTGTCCATCACCAACTCCCCGAGCTTGCTCAAACTCATGTCCATTGAGTTGGTGATGCCATCCAACCATCTCATCCTCTGTTGTCCCCTTCTCCACTGCTTTCCATCTTTCCCAGCATATAGTTACTATATATGTGTGTGTATATACATATATATGTATACCATCACATCTTCTTTATCTATTCATCTCTCAATGGACATTTAGGTTACTTCCGTGTCTTGTCGGTTGTAAATAGTGCTGCAATGAACATTGAGGTGCATGTATCTCTTTGAGTTATATACTTTTCTCCAGATATATAACTCTTTGCGACCCATGGACTGCAGCACTCCAGGCTTCCCTGTCCATCACCAACTCCCCGAGCTTGCTCAAACTCATGTCCATTGAGTTGGTGATGCCATCCAACCATCTCATCCTCTGTTGTCCCCTTCTCCACTGCTTTCCATCTTTCCCAGCATATAGTTACTATATATGTGTGTGTATATACATATATATGTATACCATCACATCTTCTTTATCTATTCATCTCTCAATGGACATTTAGGTTACTTCCGTGTCTTGTCGTTGTAAATAGTGCTGCAATGAACATTGAGGTGCATGTATCTCTTTGAGTTATATACTTTTCTCCAGATATATAAGAGTAGGATTGCTGGATCATATGGTAACTCTTGTTTTCAGTTTGTGAAGGAACCTCCATACAGTTCTCCATAGTGGTTGCCCAAATTTACATTTCCACTAACAGTATAGGAGGGTTCCCATTTCTCCATACCCTCTCGAGCATTTATAATTTGTAAGCTTCTTGACAAAATGGCTATTCTAACCAGTGTGAGGTAATACCTCATTGTAGTTTTGATTTGAATTTTTCTAATAATTAGCAATGTTGAGCATCTTTTTATGTTGCTGTTGGCCAAATGGACATCTTCTTTAGGGAAATGTCTATTTAGATCTTCTGCCTATTTTTTTATTGGGTTGTTTGATTTTTTGATATTGAGCTGTGGAGCTGTTTATATGTTTTGGAAATTAATCCCTTTTTGGTCACATCTTCTGCAAATATTTTCTCCCATTATGCAGGTTGTCTTTTCATTTTGCTTGTGGTTTCCTTTGCTATGCAAAGGCTTATGCCATTTGTTTATTTTTGTTTTTTTCATATTACTCAAGGAAATGGTTCCAAAAAATATTGCAATGATTTAAGTCAAAAGGTGTTCTGGCTATGATTTTCTCTACAAGTTGAAGAGTCTTACATTTTGATCTATAATTCATTTGGAGTTTTTTGTATATGGTGTTATAGAATATTCTAATTTTATTCTCTTCTATGCAATTGTCTAATTTTCCTAACTCCACCTATTGAAGAGACTCTTTTCTCCACTGTATAGTCTTGCTTCCTTTGTTATAGATTAATTGCCATAAGTACATGGATTTATTTCTTGGCTTTTTATCCAGTTCCACTGATCTACGTCTTTGTTTTTGTGCAAGTACCATGCAATTTTGATGACTGCAGATCTGTAGTACAGTCTGAAGTCAGAGAACCTTATTCCTTTGGCTCTGTTTTTCTTTCTCAAGATACTTTGGCTGGTTAGGGTCATCACTCACATTGTGTTTTCATACAAGTTTTTTAATTATTTGTTCCAGTTCTGCCAAAAATGCCATTGGTCCTTTAATAGATATTGCATTGAATCTATAGATTGCTTTGGGTAGTATGGTCATTTTCACAATATTGATTCTTCCAATCCAAGAACATGGTGTATCTTTCCATCTGTGTGAGCTTCGACTTCATTCATCAGCACCTTGCAGCTTTTGCAGTATGTCTTTTGTCTCATTAGAGTGGTTTATTCTTAGGGGTTTTGGTTTTTTTGGTGTGAAGATAAAGGGACTTGTTTCTTTAATTTCTCTCTCTGATCTCTCATTGTTAGTGTATATAAATGCAGCATATTTCTGTTATTACTTTTGTGTTCTTCAAATTTACTGAATTCATTGATAAGGTTAGTAGTTTTCTGGTAACATCTTTTAAGATGTTCTATGTACAGCATCATGTCATCTGCAAATAGTGACAGTTTTACTGTCACTTTTCCAATTTGGATTCCTTTTATTTTTCCTTTTTCTCTGATTTCTATAGCTAGGACTTCTAAAACTGTTGAAGAAAAGTGGTGAGAATGGGCTTCCTTGTCTTGTTGCTGATCTTAAAGGAAATGCTTTCAGCTTTTCACTATTGAGTATGAGGTTAGCTGTGGGTTTGGCCAATTTCTTCTTTTATGTCTATTAATATTTGCCTTATATATTCAGCTGCTCCTATTTTAGGTGCATTTATATTTACCTCCTTTATTATGTTGAGGTATTTCCTCTATGCCCATTTTCTGGAGAATTTTTATCATAAATGGATATTAGATTCTATCAAAAGCTTTTTCTGCATTCTTTTATTCTTCAGTTTGTTAATGTGGTGTAACACATGGATTGATTTACATATGCTGAAAAATCCTTGGATCCGTGGGATTAAGTCCCACTTGATCACAATGTATAGTCCTTTTAATGTTTTCTTGGATTTGGTTCACCAGTATTTCTTTTAGGATCTTTGCATCTACATTTATTAGTAATATTGACCTGTAATTTTGTTGTGATAGTGACCTGTATTTTGGTATCTTTAGTCTGGTTTTGGTATCACAGTAATTGTAGCTTCATAGAATGAGTTTAGATGTGTCCCTTCCTCTGCAATTTTTGGAATAGTTTCAGAAGGAAAGGTATTAACTCTTTTTTAAATGTTTGGTGGAGTTTGCTTGTGAAGTCGTCTGGTCTTGGACTCTTGTCTGTTGGGAGGTTTCAAATTAAGGATTCAATTTCAGTATCTGTGATCAGTCTCTTTATGCTTTCTATTTATTCTTAGTTCAGTCTTGGGAGATTTTACCCTTCTGGGAATTTGTCCATTTCTTCTAGATTGTCCATTTTACTACCACATATTTATTCTTGATTTCTTCAGTGATCTATTGATTGTTTAATAGGATATTGTCCAGCCTCCACATGTTTGTGTTTTTTGCAGCTTTTTATTGTAGTTTATTTCCAATCTCATGGCATTGTGATCACAAAAGATGTTTGCTATGATTGCAGTTTTCTTAAACTTACCAAAGCTTCATTTGTGGCCTAGCATGTGATCTATCCTACAAAATGTTTTATGTGCACTTGAAAAGAATGTGTATTCTGCTGCTTTCAGCTGGAATGCTCTATAAATATTGATTAACTCTATCTGGTCTGATGTATCATTTAAGGTCTGTGTTTCCTTATTGATTTTTTTGTCTGAATGATCTATCCATTGATGTAAGTGGGGTCTTAAAGTCCCCCACTATTATTGTGTTTCTGTCAATTTCTTCTTTTATGTCTATTAATATTTGCCTTATGTATTCACTGCTCCTATTTTAGGTGCATTTATATTTACAATTGTTATATCATCTTGGACTGATCCCTTGATCAAAAAAGGTAGTATCTTTTTTATCTCTTGTAACAGTCTTTATCTTAACATGTTTTTGAGCAGGGGATTTTTGCAGAAACTAATGCCTCTGGCCAGTGATTTGTTATGTAAGCAAATATTTAAGTGTCTCCAGCTGATAGCATTTGGATAACAAAAGATGTATTAATACATCTCTATCAGTAAGTTGTTAAAGCACATTTTGTCTGATGTAAGTATTGCTACTTCAGCTTTTTTTCCCCATGTGCATGGAATAGCTTTTTCTGTCCCCTCACTTTCAGTCTGTGTGTGTCTATAGATCTGAAATGAGTCTCTTATAGGCAGCAAATATATAGGTCTCTGCTGGGGTCCAGCCCCAGTGGATCCAGGGTAATTCGAAGGGGAGACGGAGTAGGCGTCCTAGGAAAGAACTTATTTAATTACAGATATAAAGAGAGATTAGAAAAGGATAGTGTAGTAGGAAATATTAGTGGAGGAAAAGAGGCTGAATAACTTGGTTTACATGGGATACCAATAAAGCTTCGAGACAAGAAGCTTGCACCACCTATGTAGGCCACAGGTGTCTTTCCGTTCTCCCGAAGGAGAGGCGACACTGAGGCCTCCCCAGTCAAACTTAGAAGCCCAGGCAAAATTAGCAGGCTTGGTGAGTACCCATACTCCAGATGGGAATTCAGCCAGAAAAACGGGAACAAGAAAGACAGACACGGGGGAATCAGTCTTTCCAGAAACTGATCCGTTTTCTTTATTTTCAGGTTTGTTTATATACTTTTTGTTATACATAGGGATGAGTATAGAGTCACGCGGGGGTCAGCAGACCTGACCCTTGTCAAAATCAGGTGCTTAATATAAATGTATACAAAGGTTTTAGGGGTTTTACATCATCTTCTGGCCATGAGGCCTGCTGACATTTTATGGCCCTTTCTGATAACAGTCAGTCAACCAGAAAACTTATTTTTTCCAAGGGTGATTTTTTCTTAAACCAGGTGCCACCCTCGAAATAAGGTTGCATTCCTATAGGGTGAGGGTGTAGTGGGTTATAATCAACAAAGGAATTTACTTAGCCTAAGGTTTAACATGATTAATCTTTTTTTTTTAATTAATTTTTATTTTTTAGTTAGCTTGGCTTTACAATACTGTATTCGTTTTGCTATACATTGACATTAATCAGCCACGAGTGTACATGAACTCCCAATCCCGACCCCCACCTCTCCCCTCCTGCCCCACACCATCTCTCTGGATTATCCCTGTGCATCAGTCCCAAGCATCCTGCATCCTGCATCGAACCTAGACCGGTGATTCATTTCACTTATGATATCATACATGTTACACTGCCACTCTGCCAAATCATCCCACCCTCTCCCTCTCCCACAGAGTCCAAAAGGCTGTTCTATACATCTGTGTCTCTTTTGCTGTCTCGTGTACAGGTTTATCATTACCATCTTTCTAAATTCCATATATATGTGTAAGTATACTGTATTGGTGTTTTTCTTTCTGGGTTACTTCACTTTGTATAATCGGCTCCAGCTTCATCCACCTCATTAGAACTGATTCAAATGTATTCTGAGTAATACTCCATTGTGTATATGTACCACAGCTTTCTTACCCATTCATCTGCTGATGGACATCTAGGTTGCTTCCATGTCCTGGCCATTATAAATAGTACTGTGATGAACATTGGGGTACACATGTCTCTTTCAATTCTGGTTTCCTCGGTGTGTATGCCCAGCAGTGGGATCGCTGGATCATAAGGCAGTTCTATTTGCAATTTTTTAAGGAATCTCCACACTGTTCTCCATAGTGGCTGTACTAATTTGCATTCCCACCAACAGTGTAAGAGGGTTCCCTTTTCTCCATACCCTCTCCAGCATTTATTGCTTGTTGACTTTTGGATCGCAGCCAGTCTGACTGATGTGAAATGGTACCTCATTGTGGTTTTGATTTGCATGCCTCTGATAATGAGTGATGTTGAGCATCTTTTCATGTGTTTGTTAGCCATCCATATGTCTTCTTTGGAGAAATGTCTATTTAGTTCTTTGGCCCATTTTTTGATTGGGTCATTTATTTTTCTGGAGTTGAGCTGCATAAGCTGCTTGTATATTTTTGAGATTAGTTGTTTGTCAGTTGCTTCATTTGCTATTATTTTCTCCCATTCAGAAGGCTGTCTTTTCACCTTGCTTATCGTTTCCTTTGTTGTGCAGAAGCTTTTAATTTTAATTAGATCCCATTTGTTTATTTTTGCTTTTATTTCCAGTGTTCTGGGAGGTGGATCATAGAGGATCCTGCTGTGATTTATGTCAGAGAGTGTTTTGCCTATGTTCTCCTCTAGGAGTTTTATAGTTTCTTGTCTTACATTTAGATCTTTAATCCATTTTGAGTTTATTTTTGTGTATGGTGTTAGAAAGTGATGTAGTTTAATCTTAAAGGTTAATACTTATTTCTCCTATATGCTAGTTATATATTTGTATAAGGGCAAGGAATATGGAGACTTAGCAGCAAATACTGGCTCAATAAATGAAAAACCCTTCACCAGTATAATTTCTAATCAATCCACTATACTATACTAATAATTTTCTAACTTCTCAAAAGAGTCTGTATATAGGAAGTTTAAAGCATCCCTTGCCTCTCACGGTTGGGAAGCTGTAAACAATCACATGTGGCTGGACGAACCTGCTCAGGCAGGCTAGAGAAGCTTCAGAGGAGTTTGTAAGTTGAAACACTTTTGTCACGCCCAGGAATTTTTATTAACTGGAGCTGCAGGTTAACTCCTTCTCCGAGAGAGGTGATGGGGGAGCCCCCCATAAAGTCAGAGGTATAGGTGAGAGAATAAAACAGTAAAGTAGGCAGACTCTGGTTTTGGGGGTAGATGCTTGGGAACAGGGGGTTTCCTGAGGCTCGATCCTGCCTTTGCATATGCCAAGCCTCCTTCCTCATGACCTTTGCCACGGGCGGAGTTCCTCACGCTGGCTCCCGGCAGGTCTCTTTTTTTAATCCATTCAGTTAGTCTGTCTTTTGGTTGGAGTATTTGTTTACATGTAAGGTAACTATCAACTTCTATGTTCTTATGGCCATTTTTTCAATTATTTTTGGATTTGTTTTTGCAGACCATTTTCCCCCCGTCTTTTGTTCTCTTCTGATGTGATGATGATCTTACTGTTATGTTTGGATTCCTTTCTTTCTTTCTTTCTTTTTTTTTGTGTGTGTATATCTATTGTAGATTTTTGGTTTGCAGTTACTTTGAAGTTTTAGTACAGCAGTCTATATACTGGGTTAGCCAAAAAGTTCATTTGGGTTTTTCCTTAACAGCTTATGCAAAACTTGAATGAACTTTACGGCCAACCCAGTACATACAAGATTATTTCAAACTACTGGTCTCTGAATTTCAAATGCATTTTAAATACCCTGCATTTGTCCTCTTCTCTCCTCATAGTTACTGGTTTTGATATACTTCACATATAACTGTTTTTTTGTATCCCTTAACTTCTTATTTTGGATACAGATGATTTTGCTACTTTTTTATTTGAACCTCCTTGCTGGTTTGTGCGTGTGTGTTTTCCTACATTTACTATTTGTTGTCTTTACTGGTGAGCTTTCCATTTCTTAATTTTTTTTTTCTAGTTGTGGCCTTTTGTTTTCAGCCTAGAGAAGTTCCTTTTAGTATTTCTTGTAAAGCTGGTTTGCTAGTGCTGAATTCTTTTAGATTTTGCTTGTCCGTAAAGCTTTTGATTTTTTCATCAAAACTGTATAAGAGTCTTACTAGGTAAAATATTCTTGGTTGTAGCTTTTTGCTTTTTCATCACTTTATACATATCATGCTACTCCTTTATGGCTTGCAGAGTTTCTGCTGAAAAATCAGCTGATAGCCTTATGGGAATTCCATTATATGCTATTTGTTGCTTTTCCCTTGCTGATTTTACTATTCTCTCTTTATCCTTAATTTTTGTCACATTGATTACAATTATCTTGGTGTATTTCTCTTTGGGTTAATCCTCTATGGAACTCTGAACTTGCTGGGCTTGTGTTACTATTTAATTTACCAAGTTAGGGAGGTTTTCAGCTATCTTTCTCTTCAAATATTTTCTCAGGTCTTTATCTCTCTTCTCTTTCTGGGACCCTTGTAATGTGAATATTAGTGTGCTTGTTGTTGTCCCAGAAGTCTCTTAAACTATCCTCGTTTCTTTTTGTTTTTTGTTTTTTCAGTTTAGCAGCATGAGATAGCCCTTGAAACATTTCTGAATAACGTCTCTATGTTCTTATTGCCATTTTGTTAATGCTATTCAGAAGCAGAAGATATTAAGAAGAGGTGACAAGAATACACAGAGGAACTGTACAAAAAAGATCTTCACGATCCAGCGATCCCACTGCTGGGCATACACACCGAGGAAACCAGAATTGAAAGAGACACGTGTACCCCAATGTTCATTGCAGCACTGTTTATAATAGCCAGGACATGGAAGCAACCTAGATGTCCATCAGCAGATGAATGGGTAAGAAAGCTGTGGTACATATACACAATGGAGTATTACTCAGCCATTAAAAATAATACATTTGAATCAGTTCTAATGAGGTGGATGAAGCTGGAGCCGATTATACAAAGTGAAGTAACCCAGAAAGAAAAACACCAATACAGTATACTTACACATATATATGGAATTTAGAAAGATGGTAATGATAAACCTGTACACGAGACAGCAAAAGAGACACAGATGTATAGAACAGCCTTTTGGACTCTGTGGGAGAGGGAGAGGGTGGGATGATTTGGCAGAGTGGCAGTGTAACATGTATGATATCATAAGTGAAATGAATCACCGGTCTAGGTTCGATGCAGGATGCAGGATGCTTGGGACTGATGCATGGGGATAATCCAGAGAGATGGTGTGGGGCAGGAGGGGGGAGGTGGGGGTCGGGATTGGGAGTTCATGTACACTCGTGGCTGATTAATGTCAATGTATAGCAAAACAAATGCAGTATTGTAAAGTAAAACAAACTAAAAAATAAAAAATAAAAAAAAAAATCTTCACGACCAAGATAGTCACAATGGTGTGATCACTCACCTAGAGCCAGACATCCTGGAATGTGAAGTCAAGTGGGCGTTAGGAAGCATCACTACAAACAAAGCTAGTGGAAGTGATGGAATCGCAGTTGAGCTATTTCAAACCCTAAAAGATGATGCTGTGAAAGTGCTACACTCAATATGCCAGCAAATTGGGAAAACTCAGCAGTGGCCACAGGACTGGAAAAGGTCAATTTTCATTCCAATCCCAAAGAAAGGCAATGCCAAAGAATGCTCAAACTACCACACAATTGCACTCATCTCACCCACTAGTAAAGTAATGCTCAAAATTCTCCAAGCCAGGCTTCAGTAATACGTGAACCATGAACTTCCTGATGTTCAAGCTGGTTTTAGAAAAGGCAGAGGAACCAGAGATCAAATCGCCAACATCTGCTTGATCATGGAAAAAGCAACAGAGTTCCAGAAAAACATCTACTTCTGCTTTATTGACTATGCCAAAGCCTTTGACTTGTGAAGCACAACAAACTGTGGAAAAGTCTGAAGGAGATGGGAATACCAGACCACCTGACCTGCCTCTTGAGGAATCTGTATGCAGGTCAGGAAGCAACAGTTAGCACTGGACATGGAACAACAGACTGGTTCCAAATCAAGAAAAGAGTACGTCAAAGCTGTATATTGTGACCCTGCTTATTTAACTTCTATGCAGAGTACATCATGAGAAATGCTGGGCTGGATCAAGCACAAGCTGAAATCAAGATTGCCAGGAGAAATATCAATAACCTCAAACATGCAGATGACACCACCCTAATGGAAAAAAGCAAAGAAGAACTAAAGAGCCTCTTGATAAAAGTGAAAGAGGAGAGAGAAAAAGTTGACTTAAAACTCAACATTCAGAAAACTAAGATCATGGCATTTGGTCCCATCACTTCATGGCAAATAGATGGGGAAACAATGGAAACAGTGAGAGACTTTGTTTGGGGGGGGCTCCAAAATCACTGCAGATGATGACTGCAGCCATGAAATTAAAAGATGCTTACTCCTTGAAGAAAAGTTTTATGACCAACCTAGATAGCTCAGAGGTTAAAGCGTCTGCCTCCAATGCGGGAGACCCAGGTTCGATCCCTGGGTTGGGAAGATCCCCTGGAGAAGGAAATGGCAATCCACTCCAGTATTCTTGCCTGGAGAATCCCATGGACAGAGAAGCCTAGTACGTTACAGTCCACGGGGTCGCAAAGAGTCGGACACGACTGAGCGACTTCACAGATAGCATGTTAAAAAGCATAGACATCTTCACCAACAAAGGTCCATCTAGTCAAAGCTATGGTTTTTCCAGTAGTCATGTATGGATGTGAGAGTTGAACTATAAAGAAAGCTGAGCACCAAAGAATTGATGCTTTTGAACTGTGGTGTTGAAGAAGACTCTTGAGAGTCTCTTGGACTGCAAGGAGATCCAACCAGTCCATCCTAAAGGAAATCAGTCCTGAATATTCATTGGAAGGCCTGATGCTGAAGCTGAAACTCCAGTACTTTGGCCACCTGATGCAAAGAACTGATTCATTTGAAAAGACCCTGATGCTGGGAAAGATTGAAGTTGGGAGGAGAAGGGAATGACAGAGGATGAGGTGGCTGGAAGGTATCACCAACTCAGTGGACGTGAGTTTGAGTGAACTCCGGGAGCTGGTGACGGACAGGGAGGCCTGGCGTGCTGCCATCCACAGAGTCGCAAAGAGTCAGACACGACTGAGCAACTGAACTGAACTGAACTGAAGGTCTCTAACATATTATGTGAAAGAAACAAAGTGCCAAATTTTTCAAAACCAGAAGCATTTTGTGTAAATTAAAATTAAAAATACATAAATGATAGATACATGGATGCATGCATGCATAAGTGTATACACTCATATATAAGCAGATGAATAGATACGTAGGTAGACATATAGATTAAAACAAAGATGGTAGATTGAGAAACAAATAATTGGTAGATAAATACAACATAGACATATGATAGATGCCTAAATAGAAATAAAGATAGATACATTGATTCCAAGATACCTAAATAGATACTAGATAGATGATTGCACAGGGAGAGAGAGCGAGCTGTACATAGATAGATTATAGACAACAGATTGCTGAGTGAACGGCTACATAGATACCTAGATTACATATAGGAATTGCATATAGACAGGAAGAGAGGTACACAGAAATATGATATAGAGATATATAATAACAGATAAATTAACTCATAGTTACATAGATGCAGAAATAGATGATTGGATAGATATATAAATGATAAATAAAATGTGTGTGTATAGATTTGGGGAGTTTGGGAGGGAATTATAAGAAACTGTATATGGAAATAGGCATAGAATATGTAGAATTATTTTTTAGTATATGACATTTTGATTTATTGTTTAATATGAAGCCATATGGAAATGGGCTTCCCAAGAGGCTCAGTGGGAAAGAGTCCACTTACCAATAAGGAGATGCATGAGATAAGGGTTCAACCCTGGATGTAGAATATCCCGTGGAGTAGGAAATGGCAACCCACTCTTGTATTCTTGCTTGGAAAATCCCACAGACAGTGAAAACTGGTGGGCTACAGTCTATGGTGTCACAGAGAGTCAGACACAACTAAGCTGGGAAAGGCACACATATTAAAATATATATATATATAGGCAAAAGATGGTAAGAATGTATACAAAATGTTAAAATTAATAATGCCTAGTAGTAGAATTAAGGATGATCTTATTCCATTTTGCCCTTTATTTCAATTTCTCAACATTTCAACTGTAAATTCCTATTTTTAATTTTTAAACATTTATATATCTCCTTCTTAAATGACAATACAAATAAAGCACAGACATACTCAACTTTAAAAAATAAAAGGACACTGGAGTCATTACTCACTTCATTTACAGAGAGGGGTGACTTCAACAAATGTTCTAATGAGCTTTTTATCTGAAAGGCTGTGTGAGGGAGGGTCAACTGGTCCCACTACCATCTGCATGGGTGTCTTTTGCTTTGGGGTCTATTTGATAGGTGAGAATGTGTCAGAGAATACGGCAGGCTCAGAGTTAGGGAAGGCATCTGCTTTCAGGCAGAGCTAAGACTTCAGTCACTCACAAACCTGAAGTCAAATCTAACAGCCCAGCAAATCACAACCACATTGCTCATTCATTCATTCACTTACTTACAAACATTTATTCACTTACACAAATGTTTATTGGACATCTACCAAATGCTGAAATGACCCCAGAGCCTGGAAACATAAATATGAACTGTTTCCCTGCAAGAATATTGTATTATAATGGAGGAGAGAAACAATCATGGGATTACTAATAAAAAATTATAGATACTAAGTTCAGTGAAGAGAAACATAGCTAGTTATAATAAAAAGTTATAGGTATTAAGTTCGCTGAAGAGACATATAGCAAGCAACTTGCCTATTTTAGATGGGTTGGTCAAGAAAGACCTCTCTGAGATGGCAAAAATTTGGGCAGAGACTCAAATGAAGAAAGAAAACAGTGAGGCAAGGATATTGAGAAAGTACATGCCATGTAGTGAGGAAGGCAAAGGCCCTGAGGTCAGAGCAATATCAGTGTGTTTGAGAAATGGTCTGATGTCCACTGTGGCTTGAGCAAAATAAGAAAAGATGAAGTTAGCAAGGTCAGAAGAGGTCAAATCAAGTAGGGTGTTGTGAGCTCTGGATATTATTTTCTGTGCCATTGGAGTGTCAGCCGAGATCTTAACTATTTCTGCTGTCATAAGGTCGCTAGGTTTTCCAGTTGTTCGATACAAATGCATTTTCTCCTGAAGCATTCTGGGAAGTTTTTCCAGAGATAACTCACCATACCTTCCACTGACTGGAGGTATCTGCCCTGCAGCTCCCTGGCATAGTTTATTGCTTATGAGTGCTTCTTCATTCCAGAGCTTCTGGCAGTATCCCTCCAGCTTCATTCTGTGAGCTCACCTCTTCTCTCCTTGTAGTGCTCTCTGCTCTCACTCTCACAATTATGATTCTGGTTTACAAGAATCACTCAAGCATCCTCTTATCAAATCCTCTGGGAGTTCAGGCTGCCCCCCATTCAGCAAGCTCACCTCTCCACCATAGCATAGCCAGCGAGTCTTAGCCTCTTAACATGGGCCAGACATCGGTTCCTTGTGTCCATAATTGTAAGAGACATTTAACTAGTTCTTGAGTGGTCCTGAAGAAGACCCTACCTATCCTTAGGCTGGTGTTCCTCAATCTCGACACTGCTGACATTTGAGGCTACATTATTTTTGCATGTTGTGGGGGACTAGCCTCTCCATTGCAGCATGTTCAACAGAATCTCTGGCCTTCAAATGCCAGTAGCATCTCTCCTGTCGTGATCATCCAGATGTCTCCAGACATTGCTGACACTCCCTGTGGAGAAAAATCCCTGCAGCTGAGAACCAATTTTAGTCCTAGGCTGCAGGTGAGGGGGAAGCACGCTTTCCTGTGGGAATAGAGTGTGACTCTTGCAAAACTCGAGGCAACAGCTCTCTAAATCAACTTCAGACTCCACCTCGGCCTTTGCTAGGAAAGAGTCACACCCTAAGTGGTGAAGGTTCAGGGCTTGCAACACCAGTTTTCAGTACTTCTCCAAGTGCTACCAAGGTCCTCTGGCCCCTCCTTGAGAAACATGGGAGTATTTGAAACCCAGAGTCCTAGAACCTCAGTCAAAACTGAGATAGCGTAGCCCCATTCTCATACGCTATTATCAAGTTATTTTTGGAGGGAAAAAAAAGGAGCATATGTGTACATCACACTCATTTACTGTTAATAGTACGTTCTCTGCATAGAATATCTCTGGGAAAGTTCACAAAGAATTGAAAGATAGTGTCTATTTCTTCTGAGGAAAGGAACAAGGTGATGGAACAAGAAAAGACAAAACTTCATTTTTGTGTGTTTTGAATTCTAAACCATATTATTATCTATAAAGTTTCTTTTAAAAAGGAAAAGAGCAAAGAATTTTTTTTTTAATTTTAGAACCTTTTAAGGGGAGGCAGGATTGAATGAGGAAAAGCACACATGGAGAGGCTAAATTCTGGGAATGCAAGATGGCCCAATGGTTCTGTGGGTTCTGTTTTAACTCCAAGCATGCTCTAGGTGAAAATGAAGTCAATGAAAGCAACTTGCACAATATTTCTACAATTGCAAGTTCACAGAATGTTCCCTCTAGGCTACAAAATCAATGTATTTTTTCATTCTTTCTTTCAGTAAATATCTGAGTGCCTGTTATGTGCCAGGCACTGTTCTAAGTGCTAAGTATACAGGACTGACTAAAACAAAACCCCCACTCTCGTATATTCTAATGCAAGGAGAGGTCAGAAAATGCAAAATAAAAGTAAGGAAATTATACAGTATCAAAGAGTGAGAAGTGCTAAGGAGAAAAAGGAAATTGTAGAGGACAAATAAGGAGTTCAGATGGAGGTCAGTCAGTTCAATTCAGTCACTCAGTTGTGTCCGACTCTTTGCGACCCCATGAATCGCAGCACTCCAGGACTCCCTGTCCATCACCAACTCCCGGAGTTCACTCAGACTCGCGCCATCGAGTCAGTGATGCCATCCAGCCATCTCATCCTCGGTCGTCCCCTTCTCCTCCTGCCCCCAATCCCTCCCAGCATCAGAGTCTTTTCCAATGAGTCAACTCTTCGCATGAGGTGGCCAAAGTACTGGAGCTTCAGCTTCAGCAGCATTCCCTCCAAAGAAACCCAGGGCTGATCTCCTTCAGAATGGACTGGTTGGATCTCCTTGCAGTCTAAGGGACTCTCAAGAGTCTTTTCTAACACCACAGTTCAAAAGCATCAATTCTTCGGCACTCAGCCTTCTTCACAGTCCCACTCTCTCATCCATATATGACTACTGGAAAAACCATAGCCTTAACTAGACGGACCTTAGTTGGCAAAGTAATGCTTCTGCTTTTGAATATGCTATCTAGGTTGGTCTTAACTTTCCTTCCAAGGAGTAAGCGTCTTTTAATTTCATGGCTGCAGTCACCATCTGCAGTGATTTTAGAGTGCAAAAAAAAAAGTCTGACACTGTTTCTACTGTTTCCCCATCTATTTCCCATGAAGTGATGGGACCAGATGCCATGATCTTCGTTTTCTGAATGTTGAGCTTTAAGCCACTTTTTCACTCTCCTCTTTCACTTTCATCAAGAGGCTTTTTACTTCCTCTTCACTTTCTGCCATAAGGGTGGTGTCACCTGTATATCTGAGGTTATTGATATTTCTCCTGACAATCTTGATTCCAGCTTGTGCTTCTTCCAGCCCAGTGTTTCTCATGATGTACTCTGCATAGAAGTTAAATAAGCAGGGTGACAATATACAGCCTTGACGCACTCCTTTTCTGCCGATTGCCAGCACGGGAGATCCCACCCATGACAAAGGTCATGAGGAAGAGGTCTGACAGGCAAAGGTGAGTCAGGTCTCAAGAGGTCCTCTGCCCAAGCAGCTACCCAGAAACAAAAATCTGTTTACTGTCTGCTATACTACACTCTTCTGACATTAACAGGGGGTCATCCTCGACCACCTTTCTCTGGAAAAAGTTAACTTAGAGCTCCAGTTAGTCTCCTGCATATAAAAGGAGTGTCTCAGCTCAAACACCTCTGATGGCTCTCTAACTTGCCTGACAGGTTTCCCCGGACTTTTATGACTACTCATGTGATTGTTTACAGCCTCCCAACCGCAAGAGGCATAGGAAGCTTAAAACATCCTAAAGGTATGCTGCTCCTGCTGCTGCTAAGTCACTTCAGTCGTGTCCAACCCTGTGCGAAACCAGAGACAGCAGCCCACCAGGCTCCGCCATCCCTGGGATTCTCCAGGCAAGAATACTGGAGTGGGTTGCCATTTCCTTCTCCAGTGCAGGAAAGTGAAAAGTGAAAGAAATCGCTCAGTCATGTCCGACTCTTTGCAACCCCATGGACTGCAGCCCACCAGGCTCTTCCGTCCATGGAATTTTCCAGGCAAGAGTACTGGAGTGGGGTGCCATTGCCTTTAGAGCCTTTTAAAGAGCTAAGAATTATGTTGGTGAAGGGTTTCATTGTTGAGTTAATGATTGCCACCAGGCCTCCATATCCTTTATCTTTTTGGCACCTGGGAGGATATTAATCAATGTAATTGGGATGCAGAAATAGGAATATAGTAGTTTGATGTTAGCAATACTAGACTTTTGAGTTAATGAATTTTCTCTTTGTTATAAATCATTGTCCTCCTCTCTGTTTGTTATAAATTGTTGTATCCTTGCTATGTAAAAATGTAACTTTATTTAGTGCTTTCTGAGAGTGGCACCAGACTTTGGAAAGAACAACACTTTTAGGGCAGATAAGTTTTCTGGTTGATGGACCCTTATCAGAAAAGGACCATAAAATGCTAATAGGCCTCCTGGCCAGAAGATGATGTAAATCATCTAAGACCTCTGTATACAGATAGGTATGCTGAGAGAAAGCCTGGTCTCAATAGGGTCAGGGCTGCTGACCCTGCATGACTTTGTTTTTTCCATTATTCTCTATGTACAGCTTAAGGTATATAAGCCCCCTGGAAAAATAAAATTTGGGGCCTTGCCTCATCATTGCTTGGCTCCCTCATGTCAATTCTCTTTTTCTTTCTTTCTCTCTCTTACTCTCCTTTTCAGGTTGACCCCTTGGAGCACAGGGCCTCGCTGTGTTCACTTCTCTGCCCGGGCTTCTAAGACCCACACAAGAAGGAGCCCAAGGCAGGGCATCCTCTGCTATTCAAGTGGGCCCCTGTGGCCTACATGAATGGTGTAAGTCCCTTGTCTTGGGACTTTATTGGCTTTCTGCGTAAACCAAGGAATATCAGCCTCTTTCTTTTCTCTGTTTTCTAAACTGCACCATTCTTTCTTTATCTCTCTCTATATCTCTAAATAAATCCTTATCTCCTTCTATATCTCTAAATAAATAAATCTCTCATCACCTACACCATCCACGCTTCAGATACCCTGGATCCAACCGGGGCTGGTCCCTGGTACTTTTCCTATTTGGAACCAGTCTGTTGTTCCATGTCCAGATCTAACTGTTGCTTCCTGACCTGCATACAGATTTCTCAAGAGGCAGGTCAGGTGGTCTGGTATTCTCATCTCTTGAAGAATTTTCCACAGTTGATTGTGATCCACACAGTCAAAGGCTTTGGCATAGTCAATAAAGCAGAAATGATGGTTTTCTGGAACTCTCTTGCTTTTTCTCTGATCCAGTGGATGTTGGCAATTTCATCTCTGGTTCCTCTGCCTTTTCTAAATCCAGCTTGAACATCAGGGAGCTCACAGTTCACATATTGCTGAAGCCTGGCTTGGAGAATTTTGAGCATTACTTTACTAGCGTGTGAGATGAGTGCAATTGTGTGGTAGTTTGAGCATTCTTTGGCATTGCCTTTCTTTGGGGATTGGAATGAAAACTGACCTTTTCCAGTCCTGTGGCCACTGCTGAGTTACTGACATTTTAAATACAGTGGTCAGAGAAGAAGAACTCAATGAGAAGACGACTGTGGGATTAGGCAGATATTCAGACTTTCACACAGGGTCACATGCTCAGAAGGGCCCATACTTGTTTTGACAGACTACCTCACCTATTAAGGGTTTTGAAACCCTTAATTAAAATAAAGTGAAAACTCTGCTGAAAACTCAACATTCAAAACACTAAGATGATGGCATCCGGTCCCATCAGTTCAGTTCAGTCACTCAGTTGTGTCTGACTCTTTGCGACCCCATGAATCGCAGCACACCAGGCCTCCCTGTCCTTCACCAACTCCCAGAGTTCACTCAGACTCAGATCCATCGAGTCGGTGATGCCATCCAGCCATCTCATCCTCTGTCGTCCCCTTCTCCTCCTGCCCCAATCCCTCCCAGCATCAGGGTCTTTTCCAATGAGTCAACTCTTTGCATGAGGTGGCCAAAGTATTGGAGTTTCAGCTTTAGCATCAGTCCTTCCAATGAACAGCTAAGACTGATCTCCTTTAGGATGGGCTGGTTGGATCTCCTTGCAGTCCAAGGGACTCTCAAGAGTCTTCTCCAACACCACAGTTCAAAAGCATCAATGCTTTGGCACTCAGCTTTCTTCACAGTCCTATTCTCACATCCATACATGACCACTGGAAAAACCATAGCCTTGACTAGACAGATCTTTCACTTCATGGCAAATAGATGGGAAAACAATGGAAATAGTGACAGACTTTATTTTCTGGGCTCCAAAATCACTGCAGATGATGACTGCACACATGAAATTAAAAGACGCTTGATCTTTGGAAGAAAAGTTATGACCAACCTAGACAGCATATTAAAAAACAGAGACATTACTTTGCCAAAAAAGGTCCATCTAGTCAAAGCTATGGTTTTCCCAGTGGTCATGTATGGATGTGAGAGTTAGGCTGTAAGGAAGGCTGAGCACCAAAGAACTGATGCTTTTGAACTGTGGTGCTGGAGAAGACTTGAGATTCCCTTAGACAACAAAAAGATCAAACTAGTCAATCCTGAAGGAAATCAACACTAAATATTTACTGGAGGGCCTGATGCTGAAGCTGAAACTCCAATACTTTGGCCACCTGATGCAAAGAGCCAACTCACTGGAAAAGACCCTGATGCTGGGAAAGACTGAAGGCAGGAGGAGAAGGGGACGACAGAGGATGAGATGGTCGAGTAACATCACTGACTCAATGGACATGAGTTTGAGCAAACTCTGGGAGATGATGATGGACAGGGAAGCCTGGCATGCTGCAGTTCATGGGGTCACAAAGAGTCAGACATGACTGAGAGACTGAACAGCAAAACAGTTTTTAACAAGAAATCCCAGATTTTCATTGTATTGGCCCTGCATGTTATATAGGGGATCCTACTTTCAGATAATCACCATGCAAGTGTACAGAGAAAAGAGGTTCAAGGTCTGAGTTCTGAGTGTGCTCTATGGTAGAGGTAGAATATGAGGGGGAAGCAGCAAAGGAAGGCTCCTGATGTGTGCCGCATATAGAAAAATTACCATCCAATAAAAACCAACTGAGAAAATATCCTTTAATATATTGAAATATAAGCAGCATTCAGCACTGCAGATGGACCCAGTTTTCACATCATTCCAGGCTTTGGTAAGAGCTCCCAATTTAGATGACATACGAGCAAATGAAATAACTGGCTAGCAGAACAGCAATGACTTCCAAGCCATGGAAATGATAATTATTCTTATTGTGTTGTTTTTAATAATTTTTTATATTTTAGGAAATAGTCTAGACTTAGAGGGTGACCACCAACCCCAGTTTCCCTGAAATGGAGGCAAATCCCAAGATGCAGAATTCATGCTCAGTGTGGGAAATTAACCCAATGTGGTATCAGTCTTTTATTCAAATCCAGTCTTTCCAGATAATATCTTGTTCTTTCTCATCTGCAAAAATATGAGTAATACAGGTTTGTTATAAGATAAAACAAAAATATTGTACATCAGAATGCATGACACTTAGTGGTTATTCAATAAATGATAATTAATATTAGGAGAAAACCATCTCATATACCTCATTAAACCCTAAGGACACCACTAGCATATGGCTAGCAAATTTTCTGGAGTTCACAATTATGACCCAGAGTTACAAAGGAACATTAACTTATATTTATCATATTTCTGTTTAGTATCATTATCCACTGAGAGGCACAGGGAACATGACATGAAATAAAGAGAGAAGCCCAACACAATATTTGATTCTATCATAAATATAGCATTCTATTATTTTATTATGATATTTATACCATCATAATAATATTAACACTGACTTGGCTTTCAAATTATAGAATAGACAAATTATGGGGAAATTAACCATAGTTTCAGAACAAAGTATAAATGCTATTAATCTGAATATTGTCAAAATAGAGCAATAAGCTATCAAAAGAAAGTGAGTGAAAATGAGGTAAAGAGAGGCAAAAGGTAGTGGAATTACCAAGATCCAAAGTGTGAAATTAAATACTATCTCTTGTTTATGGAAAATGAAGTGGAGATTTAAATATATGTTTTGAGCAACTGAGACTACTGGTAGGACCCTTTCAAAGGGTGGAGAAATTGTAATTAATGGAGGTGAGATAAATCTTTGTTCATCATAGAATGGCAAGGTGTAAAGATGGTCAGTTTTTTAAATGGTATAAGGTTATTGTTGAGAAATGTGGCAATCGCCATCTCAGGAAAAAATAGAAATGATTGAAATTTCAGTACTTAAAAGGCATTCAGCTTTTCAGAAAACAGAGCTATTGGTGTGACTCATTTTTGAGTGAGTAATAAAATCAAACCAGTTCCTTCTCCATTCAGAACATGGGCCACTATCAATATAGCTGCTGAAAACCGGATTCTCATACCTTGATTCCACTTTATTTAGATAAGACTGACTAATGAGTCAGCCACTGTATTAGTTGGTGAAGGATGCTTTTAAGAAAACATCACAGACTGAGTAACTTACAGAACAGAAATTTATTTTCTCCCAGTACTGGAGGTGAGAAGTTTGAGACCAAGGTGTTGTCAGGGTTAGTTTCTGGTGGGGGCTCTCCTCCTGGTTCTATAGACGGTCACCTCGCCAGGCTTCCCCGTGGCCTCCTCGCCACAAGTGCCTGGGGAAAGGGAGATCTGTGGCGTCTCCTCCTCCTTTTCTAAGGATCACACCTCCACCCTCAGCACTGCCTTGAGCCTTAGTTGTTGCTCTTAATACCTAATCTCCAAATATAGTCACATTACAGATTAGAACTTCAGCATAGAAATGAGGGTGGCATGGGTGGGCACACAGTTCGACTCACAATCCTGACCATTTCTATTTGTAGACTTTCTCATGATGGCCATTCTGACTGGTGTGAGGTGGTGCCTCACTGCAGTTTGATTTACATTTCTCTCTTAGTTAGCAATGTTAAGCATCTTTTCATGTGCCTGTTGGGCATCTGTGTGTTTTCTTTGGAGAAATGTCTATTTAGGTCTGCTGATTTTTTCAACTGGGTTTGTTGTTGTTGCTGTTTTTCAGTTTAATGAGCTGTTATCATATTTTGGAAATTAAGCACTTGTCAGTCACATCATTTGCAAAAGTTTTCTCCCAATCTGTGGGTTGTCTTTTCATTTTGTTTATGTTTTCCCTTCTTGTACAAAAGCTTGTAAGTTTGATTCTATCCCATTTAAACTATTTGCTTTTATTTCAATGGCCTTTAGAGACTGACTGAAACCATTGGTGCAGTTTATGTCGAGAATGTTTTACCTATGTTCTCTTCTAGGAGTTTTATATGGCAACTATTATTTTTTAATAAAAATCAAACCTCCTCCCCAGGATAACAGCTCTAACATACTAGTTGCTAACTTTCTATGTTGTGCATTATCTGTATGCAAAGTGTTCCTTTCCAATTTAGCTTCAGTAGAAACTTCAAACCACAAAACTAATCTAGTAGCATTTTTCCCAGGTTTCAGAAGGTTGACAGTTTTCCCATTCATCAAGAAACTTTCCCAGCAGTTCAATTGCATCCTGAGTGTCTGTCTTTGTTTTCTGTTGCTGTATAACAAATTACTGCACATTTAGCAGCTTAAAACAACTTGCATTTACAGTCTCATGGTTCCTGTAGGTTAGAAGTCTGGCACAACGTAGCTTGGTTCTCTGCTCTGGGTCTCATGAGGCTGAACCAAGGTGTCCATCAGCTATGGTCCCATGTGGAACTTTGGATCCTCTTCCAAGTTTATCTCAGTTTTGGCAGAATTCAGTTCCTTTCTATTGTAAGGCTGAGATTGCTGTTGACTGTCAGCTGGGAGTCACCCTCGACTCCAAGTCTTCCTTGGGTTTTAGCCACGTGGCCCTCCATTACCAGTTCACCATATGGCTGTTTATCTTCTTCCAGGCCAACAAGAAAATGTCTCTATGGTGTTTCACCTTTTAAAGGGCTCATTCTAATCTAATCCACAGATCACATTCAGATTTTGTCAATTATCCCAATAATATCTATTATAGGTTCAAGATCTCATCCAAGATTATATGCAATCTTTAATTGTCATGTCTCTTTGATCTCAAGTTCTTCAAACTTTCCCAATTTTCATGACCTTGACATTTTAAAGAAAGCAAGCCAGTTACTTTCTGGTTGTTATTGTTCAGGCGCTAAGTCGTATCTGCTCTTTGAGACCCTGTGAACTACAGCACACCAGGCTTCCCTATCCTTCACTATCTCCCAGAGTTCACCCAAAATTGTTTAGTAGGTGATGCTGTCTAACCATCTTATCCTCTACCACACTCTTCTCCTTTTGCCTCCAATCTTTCCCAGCTTCAGGGTCTTTTCCAGTGATTGACTCTTCACATCAGGTGGCCACAGTATGGGAGCTTCAGCTTTAGCAATAGTCCTTTCAATGAATATCAGGGTAGATTTGCTTTACAACTGATTGATCTCCTTGTTGTCCAAGGGACTCAAGAGTCTCCTCCAGCACCATAATTCAAAAGCATCAATTCTTTAGCACTCAGCCTTTCACATAATATACTCTGCATAGAAGTTAAACAGGGTGACAATATTACTACAGTGATTGCAAAATTCTTCGACTAATAATTCATCATTCCTGCTATATTTATTAGTTGGCATCTTACTCTAAAGCAGAGTTTTCCTTTCTCCCCCGATTATTTTTCTTTATTTATGCATTTATTTATAACAGTAAGGACTCATGGATTTCTATTTTATTGGGAGGACTGCATTTGTTACTATTATTATGTTTTGATGCTTGATTTTTTTTCCCAGATTTAACCAGAGAAACATGTTTTAAGCTCATTCTTGTGTCTTTATGGCATTTCACTTATTATTCTTTGAGCAACTTTAACTGTCTGGCACAAAAAGGATCTTCAAGGTTCATCCTGTACTTTCCCCCCACATCCAGAATCAACCATTTATCCAAGGATCATTGCTTTTAGTGGAAACAAAGTACTTAGAAACCAAGATCTGGCCACTAATTATAGTCCTTGTGACTAGAATATTATTGCATTTATTTCCTTACAGGAAATAGAGCCAGAAGTATATGAATACACATCTGTAACATATAAATCTATTTTAATATCATTCTACCTGTACATATTCAAAACAGTTGGTTCACACCAATATTTCCAACTCCAAACTAACACCACAGAGTTTTTCCAACCTCTGCTTTTCCATAACTGTAATGTCTTTCTCAGATTATGAGAAACTTGGATTCCATTATTCCCAACACGTTTGCTCTTCAGGCAGTTCCCAGGTGTGTAAGCAATCTTCTGCCCATTCAGGCTGTCTTCTTGGCCCTCCCTTGGCAGCCCCAGCCGTGCTGGCTGAGCCTTTGGCCCCAGTCCTTCCAACACAGCAACCACAAAGGTAAAATCCTCAGCCCTAGCCATCCTGGCCACGCTGGTAAGTTCTTCAGTATTGCTACAACCACTCAGCAGTCAAGTCTTCATCCCCAACTCTATTAGTCATATTAATTGCACCAATCAAAAAGATAAACTTTTTTTAAAGTCTAAGTAGTGATCCCATGCTTAAAATTGTTTAAAAGATATCAGTGGAACAGAAGAGAGAATCCAGAAAGAGACCTAAATATGCATGGTGCTTTTGTTCATAATAAAGATGTCATTTCTGATCAGTGAATTTACATGCAATCTAGTCAGTGGGGTAAATAAAATAGTATTGGGGAATTGAAGAATATTAGGAAAAATAAGGCAGATTCATATGTCACTGTTTATAACAAAATTGATTACAGATATATCAAAGATTTTACATAAAATAAATCTGTGCAATTCCTACATAAAGCATGAGTGAATTTACAATAGGTTATGGAGTAGGAAAAGACCTTTCCAAGAAGGATATCAAGGCACTGAGACATAAGGCAAAAGTCTGATAAATTTAACCACACCAAATTTGTAAATTTCTCCTTGATAAATAAATAAATACATTAATAAATAAATCCTAAAACTCATTAACAAACTGGGGAAAGATATTTGAAGTACAGGAAAATAAACAACAGATATCCTTAAGCTAAACAGATAAATAAACAAAAGATTTTACAAGAAGTTAAAAAATAAATAAAAGTATAGATGGAGAGGGATCTTCAGCCTTACACAAAGGTAAAGAAATGAGAACCAAGATGATGGAATACAGTATTTCTCCCATGAGACTGGCAGGAAGGTAAGGTGGCTTCACAGATCCATGGAGGCTGTGAACACCCATAACTCCCTCTGGAGCTGTTGAACATGAAATACAGTCATTCTCATACATTGTCCTGAAATGTTGTTGATGGGTAAATTTGTCGACACCGCCTGGAGAAAACTTTTGACAGTTGATTTCAATATTTAAAATGTACAGACTCATTAACCCTACAATCCACTGCTAGGTATTTACCCTAAGGATATACTGGCAAAATATGCCAGAGTATCTTTTCAACTTTTCAAGGATATTCACTGCAGCCTTTTTCACAAAATAGAGGGGTAAAAATGGAACCAACTAAATTGTCTGCCATAATGGTCTAGTTAAACAAAGTACAAGTACATTCAACTGCTGCATTAAAAATGCCACAATTAAAAGAAAATATGTTCTTAAGTGGTGATATGAAAAGATTTCTGATATTTTTGTATTATGTTTTTAAAAAAGCAAAACAAATAACACAAATTTAGTAGCAACCTTCTTGTACAAACAAAAAAATTTACATTGAGAGATGAATATAGACATGCAGCTATGAAAAGTTTTTTAAGGCCCTCTGAAACAAAGGCATAGCAGGAAAGCAATAGCCTTATTGGGTAATGACCTTAGAGCTAGCTTCTTTTTGACAGAGAAAGCCCAACAGGGAGTCTCTGAGCAAGAACAGTCTGATCTCTTGCAGTCTGAGATACATTTAAGAAATGCCCCCAATTCTGGGCTCTATCTACTCTATCTAGTCATTTTCTACTTGAAAACAGGTCAGTTCTTGCTTGGACTCATCTCTTTCTTATAATTTTATTTTTTAAAGTATAGAGACTTCCCTGGTGGTCCACTGATTAACACTGTGCACTTCCACTGCAGGAGGGGCAAGTTCAACCCCTCGTCAGGAACTAAGACTCTGCATGCCATATACATTTATATACATATATATGTTTTTATTTTTATAAAATAAAATAGTTTTTATTTTTTTACTTTGAGTATACTTGATTTACAATGTCATGTTAGTTTCAGGTGTACAGCACGGTGATTCAGATAGATACATATTTTATTTTCAGATTCTTTTCCCTTATCAGCTATTACAAAATATTGAGTATAATTTCCTGAGCTATATAGTAGGTCTTTGTTGGTTACCTATATACAGTAGCATATATTTGTTAATCCCAAACTCCTAATTTCTCCCTGCCCCATTTTCCCTTTTTGTAACCATAATTTGTTTTTGGTATCTATGGATCTATTTCTGTTTTGTAAACAAGTTCATTTGTGTCTTTTTTTAGATTCTACCAATAAAAGCAAGAGAGTTCCAGAAAAACATCTATTTCTGCTTTATTGACTATGCCAAAGCCTTTGACTGTGTAGATCACAATCAACTGTGGAAAATTCTGAAGGAGATGGGAATACCAGACCACATGATCTGCCTCTTGAGAAATCTATATGCAGGTCAGGAAGCAACAGTTAGAACTGGACATGGAACAACAGACTGGTTCCAAATAGGAAAAGGAGTACGTCAAGGCTGTATATTGTCACCCTGCTTATTTAACTTCTATGCAGAGCACATCATGAGAAACGCTGGACTGGAAGAACCACAAGCTGGAATCAAGATTGCTGGGAGAAATCTCAATAACCTCAGATATGCAGATGACACCACCCTTATGGCAGAAAGTGAAGAGGAACTAAAAAGCCTCTTGATGAAAGTGAAAGAGGAGAGTGAAAAAAGTTGGCTTAAAGCTCAACATTCAGAAAACGAAGATCATGGCATCTGGTCCCATCACTTCATGGGAAATAGATGGGGAAGCAGTAGAAACAGTGTCAGACTTTATTTTGGGGGTGCTCCAAAATCACTGCAGATGGTGACTGCAGCCATGAAATTAAAAGACGCTTACTCTTTGGAAGGAAAGTTATGACCAACTTAGATAGCATATTCAAAAGCAGACACATTACTTTGCCGACTAAGGTCCGTCTAGTCAAGGCTATGGTTTTTCCTGTGGTCATGTATGGATGTGAGAGTTGGACTGTGAAGAAGGCTGAGTGCCGAAGAACTGATGCTTTTGAACTGTGGTGTTGGAGAAGACTCTTGAGAGTCCCTGTGCTGCAATTCATGGGGTCGCAAAGCGTCAAACATTACTGAGCGACTGAACTGAACTGAATAAGCAATATCATATATTTTTCTTTGTCTGACTTACATCACTTAAAATTATAATCTCTAGGTCCATCCATATTGCTACAAATGCCATTATTTCATTCTTTTTGATGACTGAGCAATAACCTATTATACATATGTATGTATATATGCATGTGTGTGCGTGTGTGTGTGTGCGCACGCACACGCGCACGTACCATATCTACTTTATCCTTTCATCTATTGATGGACATTCAGGTTGCTTCCATGTCTTGGCTATTGTAAATAGCACTGCTATGAACACTAGGGTGCATAATATTTTCTAAATAGATTTTTCTCTGGATGTATGCCAAAAGATGATATTATTAGATTGTTTGGTAATATTTTTAGTCTTTTAAGAAACTGTTCTCTGTAGTGTCTGCACCAATTCAGATTCCTATCAACAGCATAGGAGGTTTTTTCTCCATACCCTCTCCAGCATTTAATATTTGTGGACTTTTTGATAATGGCCGTTATGACCAGTGTGAATTGATAATTCATTGTGGTACTGATTTACATTTCTCTAATAATTAGTGATATTGAGCATTTTTTCATGTATCTTGGCCATCTATATGCTTCTTTAGAGAAATGTCTATTTACATCTTTGGCCCATTCCTTGAAATCTTCAACAATTTCTTGAATTGTTTATTGCTTTGATATTGAACTGTAGAGTTGTTTATATATTTTTGAAATCAATTCCTTGTCTGTCACATCATTTGAAAATATTTCCCTTCATTCTGTAGGTTGCCTTTTCATTTTATTTATGATTCCCTTTGCTATGCAAAATTGCTATGCAATTTTAAGTTTATATTTCATTTGTTTATTTTTGCTTTTATTCCCATTACTCTAGCAGATAAGTTAAAAAATGTATTAATGCAATTCATGTCAGAGCATTCTGCCTATGTTTTCTTCCAAAAGTTTTATAGTATCCAGTCTTACGTTTAGGTCTTTAATTCATTTTGTGTTTACTTTTGTATTATGGTGTAAGAGAATGTTCTAATTTTACTCTTTTATATGTAGCTGTTCAGTTTTCCCAGAAGTTACTGAAGAGATTTTCTTTGCTCCATTTATATTTTTGCCTAGTTTGTCATAGATTAATTGGCCACAGTGCATGGGTTTATTTCTGGGCTTCCTGTCCTGTTCCATTGATCCATATAACTGTTTTGATGTTAGTATCATACTGTTTTAATGACTGTAGCTTTGTAGTATAGTCTCAAGTTAGGGAGCCTGATTCTTCCAGCTCTGTTCTCTGTTCCTTTTCAAGACTACTTTGCCTAATCAAGGCCTTTTATGTTTTCATACAAATCTGAAAAATGTTTTGTTCCCTTTATATAAAAAATGCCATTGGTAATTAGATAGGAATTATATTGAACCCATATATAACCATGGATATGGAACAACAGACTGGTTCAAAATAAGGAAAGAAATACATTAAGGTGTATATTGTCACCTTGCTTATTTAACTTCTATGCAGCATACATCGTGCAAAATACTGGGTTGGATGAATCACAAGTTTGAATCATGATTGCTGGGAGAAATATCAATAACCTCAGATATGCATATGACATCACTCTAATGGCAGAAAGTGAAGAGGAACAAAGAACCTCTTGATGAGGATGAAAAAGGAGAGTGAAAAAGCTGGCTTAAAACTCAGCAATCAAAACCCAAAGATCATGGCATCTGGTCCCATCACTTCATGGCAAATAGATGGAGAAACAATGGAAACAGTGAAAGACTTTATTTTCTTGGGCTCCAAATCACTGTGGATGGTGACTGCAGCCATCAAATTAAAAGATGCTTGCTTCTTGGAAGAAAAGCTATGACAAAGATAGACAGCATATTAAAAAGCAGAGACATCATTTTGCCAGTAGTCATGTATGAATGTGAGAGTTGGAACATAAAGAAAGCTGAGCACTGAAGAATTGATGCTTTCAAACTGTGGTGCTGAAGAAGACTCTTGAGAGTCCCTCAGTCTGCAAGGAGATGAAACCAATCAATCCTAAAGAGTGAATGAATACAAAAGCAAGACCTGTATATTTGCTGTCTATGAGACCTGCTTTAGATCTAGAGACACACACAGACAGAAAGTAAAGGGATGGGAAAAGGTACTCCACGTAACGGAAAGCAAAAGAAAGAAGGAGTAGCAATTCTTATACCAGAAAAAACAGACTTTAGGGTAAAGACTGCTAAAAGAGATAAGAAAGACACTACAAAATGATCAAGAGATTAATCCAAGAAAGTGCAACATTATAACACTGTAACTCATTCACTGAAGCCACCATCACTCTGATACCAAACCAGACAAGGGTATCACAGAAAATAAAATTACAGGCCAATGTCACTGATGAACATAGATACAAAAATCCTCAACAAAATACTAGGAAACTGAATCCAAAATGCATTAAAAGAATCATATACCATGATCAAGGGCCTTATATCCCAGGGATCCAAGGATTTTTCAATATCCACAAATCAGTCAGTGTGATTCACTACATTAACAAATTAAAGAATAAAAACCATATGATCATCTCAATTGATGCAGAAAAAGCTCCTGATAAAATTCCACATCCATTTATGATGTTTCTATTATCAGTTTGTTAATTGCTTAGGATTTTTTAGTCTTTTCCCCCTTTCGTCTTTTGTTCTCTTCTCTTCTGATTTGATAATTTTTAGCGTTGTGTTTGAAATCCTTTTGTGTGTGTGTTGTTGTTATTGTTGTTGTTGTTTAGTCACTCAGTCATGTCCAACTCTTTGCGACCCCATGGACTGCAGCATGCCAGGCTTCCCTGTCCTTATCTGTCTCCTAGAGTTTGCTCAAATTCATGTCCATTGAATCAGTGGTCATCCAACCATCTCATCCTCTGTCATCCCCTTCTCCTCCTGCCTTCAATGTTTCCCAGTATCAGGATCTTTTCCAATGAGTCAGCTGTTCATATCAGGTGGGCAATGTACTGGAGCTTCAGCTTCAGAATCAATCCTTCCAACGACTATCCAGGGCTGATTTCCTTTAGGATTTGATCTTTTTACTGTCCAAGAGACTCTCGAGAGAGTATATGTGTATCTACTATAAATTTTTGGTTTGCAAAACCATGAGGTTTGGTTATAGCAATCTATTTGTACACATACACATACACACACACACACACACACACAGGTTTGGTTATAGCAATCTATTTGTACACATACACATACACACACACACACACACAGGTTTGGTTATAGCAATCTATTTGTACACATACACATACACACACACACACACACACACACACATACACGCATGATTGTCTTAAGTTGCTGATTTTCAAATTTCAAATGCATTTTAAATATCCTGCATTTGCACCCTCCTACCTAATGCAAAGAACCAATTCATTGGAAAAGACCCTGATGCTGGGAAAGATTGAGGGCAGGAGGAGTAGGGGGCCAACAGAGTTGTTTGGATGGCATCACCAACTCAATCAACATGAGTTTGAGCAAACTCTGGGAGATAGTGAAGGACAGGAAAGGCTGGTGTGCTGCAGTCCATGAGTTCACAAAGAGTCAGACACGACTTGGAGAAGGCAATGGCAACCCACTCCAGTACACTTGCCTGGAAAATCCCATAGGCAGAGGAGTCTAGTGGGCTGCAGTCCATGGGGTCGAAAGAGTCAGACACGACAGAGCGTCTTCACTTTCACTTTCATGTGCTGGAGAAGGAAATGGCAACCCACTCCAGTGTTCTTGCCTGGAGAATCCCAGGGACTGGGGAGCCTGGTGGGCTGCCGTCTATGGGGTCACACAGAGTCAGACACGACTGAAGCGATGCAGCAGCAGCAGACATGACTTAGTGACTAAACAACAGCCCCACATGATTACTGGCTCTGATATCACATTTTACATCTAATTGTTTTGTGTGTCCCTTTACTGCTTATTGTGGATGCTTTTGCCTTTGAACCTCCCTACTAGATTGTGAGTGTTGATTTCCTACCTTTACTGTAGGTTTTCCTTTACTGGTGAGCTTTTCCATTTTGAAATTTTTTTTGTTTCCATCTGTGGCCTTTTTTTCTGCTTAGAAATTTCCATTAGCATTTGTCATAAAGTTAATTTGATGATGCTAAATTCTTTTGCTTTTACTTGTCTGTAAAGCTTTCTATTTTTTCATCAAATGTGAAAGACCCTTACTCTTAGAGTTTTCTTCATTGAAGGTTTTTCCCTTTAATCACTTTAAATATATCATGCCAGTGTCTTCTGATTTGCAGAATTTCTACTGAAAAACTCAGCTGATAGCTTTATAGGGATTTTCTTGTATGTTATTTGTTGCATTTCTTTTGTTATTTTTAATGTTTTCTCTATCTTTAATTTTTATAAACTTGACTACTATGTGTCTTGGCATGTTTCTCTTTGGGTTAATTCTGTATGGGACACTGTGTTAATCCTGTGTGAGACTTGGGGAAACTTGCTGTTTCCTTTCCCATGTTGGGGAAGTTTTCAGCTATTATCTCATCAAACACTTTCCCAGGCCCCTTCTCTCTTCTTCTGAGATGTGTATAATGTGAATTTGGGGGCATTTGATGTTGTTCCAGAGGTCTCTTAAACTGCCTTCATATCTCTTTATTCCTTTTTTCTTTATTCTATTTCATGACAATGATTTCCACCACTCTTCCAGCTCACTGACCCATTCTGCGCTTCATTTATTCTACTATTGATTCCTTCTAGTGTGTTTTTCATTTCAGTTATTATATTGTTCAACTCTATTTGATTTCTCTTTGCATTTTCTAATTCTTTGCTTAAAACTTCTTGTAATATTTTGCTCTGTGCACCTATTCTTCTCCTAAAATTTTGGCTCATCTTTATGATCGTTACTCTGAACTTTTTTCTTAGGCAGATTTCTTGCTGTTCTCAGGTTTTATCTTGTTCCTTCATTTGGAACATATTCTTTTGCCACCTCATTTTCTTTAAATTTCTAGTTATATTTTCGTGTATGTGGTAGGTTACATTACCCAACCTTGAAGAAGTGGCCCTCTGTATGGGGGTGTTCTATCTAGCTCAGCAATACACTCCCCTCTCATCACCCAAGGGCCAAGGGCCAGCTGATCCAGGGTAAGTTCAGACCTGTGTCTGGGGACTCATTCCTCAGGCTGTAAGCTCCTAGCTCTCTTGCTTCTGGTGTCTGCCCCTGGTCCTGATGCTTGTACAGGCTTTCTGGTGTGATAGGTCGGTGCCTGCCCACTGGTGGGTAAAGCTGGGTCTTGGCCCTCTGATGGGCAGGGCTATGTCAAGGAGCAAGTCTATAGGTGGCTGTGGGCTCCGGAATTCTTTAGGTAGCTTGTCTGCTGATGGCTGGGGCCAGGTCTTGGTGCTAATATTCCACAAGGTGTCTGCTTCCATGATAGCTTAGGCAGATGAACACTTCCTAACATCTCCACCATCAGTGCCCATGTCCCAGAGGTACATGACAGCCACCTTCTGCCTCCTCAGGAGACACTCAAAGACCAGGAGGAGGTCTGACCCAGGTTCCTATGAAGTCACTGCTTTTGCCTTAGGTCCTGATGCACACAAGACCATACATGCACCCTCTAGGAGTGGAATGTCTATTCCCCCAGTCCTATGGAGCCCCTGTGCTCAAGACCCACTGACCTTCAAAACCAAATGTGCTGGTGGCTCCTTCTTCTCATGCTGGGCCTGCAGGCTGCAGAGCTTGACATGTCCTTAGAACTCTCACTCCCATGGAGAACTTCTGTAATTTATTCTCCAGTTTGTGGGTTGCCCACCTGGGTGGCACAGCATTTGGTTATATCACAAGTGCACCCCTATTTACCATCTCGTGTGGTTTCTATTATATGCGTTTGGGGGTAAAATACCTTTTTTGTTAAGTTCCAGTCTTTTTATCGATGGTTATTCAGCAGTTAATTGTAATTTTGATGAGCTTATGAGCAGAGGTGAGCTCAAGTCCTGCTCTGCCATCTTATCCCAAAGCCCCATCTTTCTTATCATTTAGTCCATAATACTTCATTCACAATTCTGAAATCCAAAAATCTCTGAAAACTAAGTTTTTCTATGGCTCATTTCTATAACTTTATAATGGTGAAACCTGACCTAAATTGATGTAGATTACATATAGTTTTTATTTATCCTGCTTAACGTGAATGATCATACATCTAACTGCAGAACCAGAAATGTATTTGATTATGGGGTGCTGCCCACAACTCTGCTAGGGTGTTTTATACTACACAATATATGTACTACTAACTTTCTAAACTTCCAAAAATTCTGAATTCTCAAACACATCTGGCTCCAAAGTTTTTAGATCTACACCTTGCTAAAAGGAGCAAGCAGCAGCCAATTCACCTTAAAATTCTGGCTCTTTCCAACTGCTTCTTCCATCTACAGGCTCAGGAGAAACTTGTAACTGCCTTCCTGGTTCTATCAGAAAGTGCTGTACCAGCTGTATTTCCCTCAGATAACAATGATCTAAAGCTCTCCATTTCCTCACTGCACGCTGCCAAACTGCTAAGTCACTGCTACATATTTTTGACTTTTATTACAGCAGCACCTCCTCCTCATTCTAATTTCTATATTTTTAGAGTAGTCTGAGCTGCTGCAATAAAATAGAATACCAAAGTGAAATGGCTTAATCAAAATAAACCGTTATTTCTCATTCATGTAACATCCTGGGAAAGCTATTCCAGGTTGGCAAGCAGCTGTCTTCACAGAATCCTGCAGGGTTCAGGCTGATAGCAGCTCTACCACCTAAGGCTACTCTGATCATTGCCATTCTAGCTCAGGAGAAGCGAGAAAGGAAAGTGCAGGTAGTCTTCTGGGTCAGGTCTGGAAACAGCAGGCCTCAGCTCTTGTTTACACTGCGTCACTCACACAGCCACACCTGGCCACAAGAGAGGATAAGAAATGAAGAATAGGGGATCCCCTGGTGGCCTGGTAGTCAGGACGCTGTGCTTTCCCTGTCAAGGGCATGAGTTTAATCCATGGTCAGGGGACTAAGATCCACAGACCACATGGCATGGCCAAAAAATAAATAAAAATAAATGAAATGGAGCTGGACAATCTTTGCCAGCTAGCATTTATGTACAACCAAACATTCCTGATCACACCTGTTCTAGCCAAGGATGAGCGCGGCTAGGTTATTTTGGAGATTTTTAGGGATACAAAATATGGCAGAAATGGAAAAGGAGGGGCTAATGATCCCTGTTAAGGCCAGGGGAAGAATTTAGGGAAAATCTGGAAGAGAGGAATGAATGAGAACATCTGTGACGTATGAGGAATATAAACCCAAGTTGGAAATGAAGCTTTTCAGAGTACCACTGTAAACTTAAGTCCACTTTGTGGTAGTCAGGAGAAATGCAAAAAAGAACCTGAATAATTTTGAAATTGTTTTTTGACGGATGAGTTATTTAGTTGGTAGCAACACGACTTGAAGCCACGATGAGTCATAGATTTACAAGTGCAATAAGATGCTAAACTGGAAGTTTTGATTGAGACATGAGACACCAAAGTAAAAGGAGAGACAGAATGTCATGCAGAAAGGTGTGAGCAGGCTTCCAAAACCCAATTAAATGAGTAATGCCTATCAAAGGTACAAAAGGGTTTGAGGGGTTGAAGATCAGAAAGGACTTAGGAAAAGGCTTCTGTATTGAAGTTCCAGCCTACCTCAAGGGGTATGTATTAGCAAGTGTTGCTTCCCATGTACTTCAAGCATGGTGGGAAGCACCTTTAAGGACACTGCTTTAAGAGCTATTAGATGTTCCCTGGAGGGACGGCTGTGTGTTTTTTGGTGTGGAGAATGATAAGTTGAATAGATGAAAGAGCAGACTGTACTGGAAGCCAGCTTGCCTCCCTAGTGAGGGTAAATGGTGAACGAGTGCTGCTGAGGACCACATGGAGGCCACCGCAGGGAGAGGGAGTGGGCTGCAGCCCATCTAAATTCTGACCAGCAAGGGTCCCCTTGAAGGATGGTGGGAAGCCTGTGGAAAGTCTGACCAAAGACACCACAGGAAAACCAGAGGCTGAGAAAATGAGGTACACAACCTGTACTGTGAGAAGAGCCAGCAGAGATGCTGCTGGAGACGCCCGGAGAAAGGCCCCCAGAGAGTCAGCCATAATGACCTACCAGACCCAGAGAGTTCTAACCTGTTCATTCATTCAACAGATATGTATTGAGCACCTACTGCATGCCAGACAATGCTCCAGGCCCTCCAGCATGTATCAGTGCAGTGGAGCCTGCGCTCTTTAGAAACAGGGGAGGGAAGACAAACAATAACAAATGACATGATGAATATATGAATTATAGAGCATGATAGATGTTGAAAATGTTAGAGTGGATAAGATAGGAGTTATACTTATTTAAATGTACATAAGATTGCAGCCATGAAATTAAAAGACGCTTACTCCTTGGAAGAAAAGTTATGACCAACCTAGATAGCATATTCAAAAGCAGAGACATGACTTTGCCGACTAAGGTCTGTCTAGTCAAGGCTATGGTTTTTCCTGTAGTCATGTATGGATGTTTGAGTTGGACTGTGAAGAATGCTGAGCACCGAAGAATTGATGCTTTTGAACTGTGGTGTTGGAGAAGACTCTTGAGAGTCCCTTGGACTGCAAGGAGATCCAAACAGTCCATTCTGAAGGAGATCAGTCCTGGGTGTTCATTGGAAGGAATGATGCTGAAGCTGAAGCTCCAGTACTTTGGCCACCTTAGGCGAAGAGTTGACTCACTGGAAAAGACTCTGATGCTGGGAGGGATTGGGGACAGGAGGAAAGGGGACGACAGAGGATGAGATGGCTGGATGGCATCACTGACTCGATGGCGTGAGTCTGAGTGAACTCCGGGAGTTGGTGATGGACAGGGAGTCCTGGAGTGCTGAGATTCATGGGGTCGCAAAGAGTCGGACACGACTGAGCAACTGAACTGAACTGATATAAATTTTATATTTAAAAAATATTTTTAACAGGGTAAGGATAATGGTAGTTGCATTTTTTCAACTTTAAATTTATAGCAATTCCAAACTTATAGAAAAGTTTTAAAAATGTTACAGAGAACTCCCATATGCCTCCTATGTACATATATAAGTATATATTACATATTATCTATATATTATCAGTACAGCTCACAGTCTTATTTAATGAGCTGTAGCTTATTACTATCTGTATTTATGTTAAAAATCAAAATTTCTTACCACATTTTTACTTTTTAGCACAACAAAAATTTTCAAGGCTACCCTGGTCTTCAGCCATTTTCTCCAGAATCCCTGGTTTCTCCTAGTGGGGAATGGCATTTATGCATTTAATTTCTTTTTGGCTGCACTAGCTCTTGGTTGCTCTCAGAAGCTCTCTCTAGTTGCAGAGCACAGACTCTAGGTGCAGGGGCTCAGCGGCTGTGGAACGCAGGCTCTAGGGCCCAGGGGCTTCTTTAAATGCTGCCTGTGGGCTCAGATGGTCTGGCTCTCCAGCTCTAGAGCAGAGGCTCAGCAACTGCGGTGCATGGGCTTAGCTGCTCCGTGGTGCACTGAATCTTCCTGTATCAGGGATCAAACCCATGTCCCCTGCATTAGCAAGTGAATTCTTATCCACTGTACCATCAGAAAAGCCCAGGAATGGTATTTAGAAATCAAAATAATCAAGATCTGGGTCCTAGGTGTGTTTCTTACTACTTGGATGTCATTACCCTTTCAGCAGACAAAGTTATAAATATTTGTGTATATATATATATATTTATATTTATATTTATATGCATATACCCATATACTATGATCTGAATATTTGGGTCCCCTCTTCAAATAACCCTGCTTATTTAACTTCTATGCAGAGTAGATCATGAGAAACACTGGGCTGGAGGAAGCACAAGCTGGAATCAAGATTGCCAGAAGAAATCTCAATAACCTCAGATATGCAGATGACACCAACCCTTATGGTAGAAAGTGAAGAGGAACTAAAGAGCCTCTTGATGAAAGTCAAAGAGGAGAGTGAAAAAGTTGGCTTAAAGCTCAACATTCAGAAAACTAAGATCATGGCATCCAGTCTCATCACTTCATGCCAAATAGATGGGGAAACAGTGGAAACAGTGGCTGACTTTATTTTTCTGGGCTCCAAAATCACTGCAGATGGTGACTGCAGCCATGAAATTAAAAGACGCTTACTCCTTGGAAGGAAAGTTATGACCAGCCTAGGCAGCATATTAAAAAGCAGAGACATTACTTTGCGAACAAAGGTCCGTCTAGTCAAGGCTGTTTTTCCAGTGGTCATGTATGGATGTGAGAGTTGGACTATAAAGAAAGCTGAGTGCCTAAGGGTTGATGCTTTTGAACTGTAATGTTGGAGAAAACTCTTTGAGAGTCCCTTGGACTACAAGGAGATCCAACCAGTCCATCCCAAAGGAGATCAGTCCTGGGTGTTCATTGGAAGGACTGATGCTGAAGCTGAAACTCCAATACTTTGGCCACTTGATGCGAAGAGCTGACTCATTTGAAAAGACCCTGATGCTGGGAAAGATTGAGGGCAGGAGGAGAAGGGGATGACAGAGGATAAGATGGTTGGATGGCATCACTGATTCAATGGACATGGGTTTGGGTGGACTCTGAGAGTTGGTGATGGACAGGGAGGCCTGGTGTGCTGCGGTTCATGGGGTTGCAAAGAGTTGGACATGACTGAGTGACTGAACTGAACTGAACCTCAAATTCATGGGTTGAAATTCTAACTCCAAGTTGATGGTATTAGGTGATGGGGCCTTTGGGAAGTGATTAGGTCATGAGGGCAGAAAGAATAGCATGAGAAATCTGAGACCCAGAAGAGGGCCCTCCCCTACATGCTGGCACTCTGATTTTGAACATTCAGCCTCCAGAATGGTGAGAACTAAATTTCTGTTGTTTACATAAGGCATCAGACTGTGGTGTTTTGTTGCAGCAGTCCAAACAGATCATATAAATATATATGCGTGTGTGTGTATATATATATATACACACATGAAAATATGGGAGGCCACTCACATTTATTGGCCTGACTGATAAATGTGTATTTTCCCTTTTTCCCAAGAGAAAGAAGAGAGAGGTTGAGCCAGCTGTGTTCAGTTTATTCTTCCCAGAGTCGCCCATCAGGTTAAGTCATTCTACCTCCCTGGGGACAGCACGGGCAGGGGCAAAGAGGGGAACCAGGAGCCGCAGTAGTCGAGCTCTCTCCACCTGGAAGGAAAGGAGCGTGGAGACAGGTGTGCTTTCCTAATACTATTTCCCTAGTGAAAGATATCATTTTTATTTTTTATCTCCCTTCCTGTTTAAATATATGTATATTAAACAGTCTCTCCACTTCTTCCATCTACCCCTGGCTGGCCAAAGATTGCCTTCTTCAGTCATACTATTTCTTACAGCATCAGATTTTCTCATTTTTATAATAAATTATATACATTTACATATATATTTTTTATTTTTATAACAAAAAGCCTGTTGACTCTTTATTTTTCTACTTCCCCTCACAGCCAAACATTATCAAAGAGTTGTCTAGACACTGTTATCTCTGTTTCCTCATCTGCAATTCTTTTTTCAATCTACCTTTAATCAAACTTCCTTCCTTCCCCATCTCTCCTCTGAAGCTGTCGTTCATGTCACTTCTCTTTCCAAACCTTACTTGACCTTTCAGCAATATTTGCCAGCTGACCACTCCTTCCTCCTCTCTCGTCTTGGTAACGTCATTCTCTCCGGGTTTCCTCTGACCTCATTGGTAATGAACTCTTACCTTCTTGTTTTCCTATGCCAGTTTTCCTGCTTGACCAGCCTCCAAATGCGGAGGAGTCCAACAGTAGGGATCTCTATCCTGGCCCCATTCTATTCCGTGGTGACTTTAAATACCATCCACGTGTCTTTCATTTCTAAAAGTGTGCCTCAAGCTCAGGCTGGGAGCCATACTCTTAGGGTAACTGTCTTCTCCTGGATATCTAAGAGGTGTCTCAAAATAAGACGTAGTGGAAGAGATCAGCTGGTTGGCCACCAAGTCCTTTTGAACACGTGTTTATTTACTGGCTGCACCAGGCCTTAGTTGCAGCATGTAGGATCTCCCATCTTCATTGTGGCAGGTGGAATTTTTAGTTGTGGCTCTACTTCCCTGATCTGGAATCAAACCTGGACCCCCTGCATTGGGAGCATGGCGTCTTAGCCACTGGACCACCAGGGAAGTCCCCTTGAGCTCCCAGCCAAGCATTTCCTAGCTTCCCATGCAGCCAGATGTTGCCCTAGAGCAGGACGAGTCACAAGATAGAGCTTAGATTCATGAGTCGGTTCACAAAACATCACCCACTGAATACCCACATTGAACTGTTTTATCAACAAGAAAAGAAAACTCTATTGTGTTCTGCCATTGCTATTTTGCGGTTACTCGCTCAACAGCAATTAGCTTACCCAGACTATTAGAGATGTCAAAAGCTGAGCTTGACTCCCTTACCCAAATTCTTTCCCCCACCAACTTGATAATTCCTCGATAATTTATTTCTTTCTCCATTCTGCTGAAAGACAAAAGCCTTGATTTCTTCCTTTTCCTTATCCACACATCCAGCCTACAAGCAAGCTCTCTTGGTTCTATCTCTGTATTATTCCAGTTTTGCTAAAGTAACTTACAAACTCAGACTTGCAGTGAGTTACAGTAAATATTTATGTCTCATGCAGAAGTTGGCAAGCTGGTTGTGCTTGTGCTAGGCTTGGCTGACCTTATTTGTTTTCAGCCAAGTTTGGCTCCATATTGCAAATCAGGTTTGGGTCTGCAAGCCATGTATCCCATTCTGGGACTCTGAGTGAAGAAGTGTTCCTTCCTGAAATATGTTCTTTTCATGGTGGATGACAGAAGCACAGAAGAGACAACAGAAGCATTCCTGCCTCCTAAAGCTTCAGGTTAAAATCTCAGTCACAATCTGTGACTTATCTTGTTTTTACTGTCTATTAAAGTAGAGTTCTATTACTTCCTGGCATCTAGAAGACATTCAAAAATGCTTATGAAACTAATGTTAAATGAGAAGATTCTGGAAAAGCAGTTTAAGGCTAGACTGTTAAAGAACCTTGGAATATTGTGTAGGAGAGTCTGGACTTCATTCTAAAGCTATACATCAGTCACCAAAGGAGAGGTCTGCTTTGAAAAGGTAACTATGATGGTTTCTGGGTGATGAATGTTTAAAGAGAAGCCAGTTAAAAGGTTACAGTCATTGTCTAGGTTAGAGGAGGCTTGAAGCCTAAACTAGGGCAGAGGGACTAGAAAGGTGACTGCTTTGAGGTGTCATCAACAAAAATCAGTTCGTAACAGCATTAATTAAGTGTCCTTAGTAGGCTCGGGCTTCATGCTATCTTTACAGGAGCCAAGCAAAAGAGTTATCAGTATACTAACTTTAAATTAAAAAAAAAAAAGCTTCAGAGAACTTATACAATTCCCCCACACCCCACCCAAAATCACACTGCTAAATAAAACACTATTCTGGAATTCCATTGCAGGAGTATCTGACTTCCAAGGACAAGGAGGGGAAGACAATTATCCAGCCAAGATAATGTTTAGATGATGTCCTTTGCTAATATACATACAAGTTTGCTGGGAAGGTAACGAGCGTGGTTTTGGTTACCCTGTAGGTTAGAGGCCTGTGATACAGTAAACTGTTCTGCCTGAAAGAGAAACTGACTCTTGTTAACTCCAGAAAAGCATCTGGAGGGAGCAGTGTTTGAGAATCCAAGGACAGCAAGCTTGAGAGGTCAAAGGCAACCTATGGAGAAGCTTGGAACAGGATATTTCCTGAAAGGCTATGGGGACTCACAGAATCAGTGGTAGGCTGGAGGAACAGGCTCCATGAAAAGGTCACAATCCCAGGGAATTCCAGTCAGTGAGGCAACAAAAACTAGCCATCTATTATTCATGAAACAGATGGTTATTGAGTGCGTTCCCCGTATCAGGCACCTCAGAGCCCTGGGGACACAGCTGCAAAAATTCCAGAAGCATCCTCACCTTCATGCAGTTTTCATTCAAATGAGGGACTTGGGTCATAAACAAATCAATTGATTAAATCCAAAAATATGTCAGATGGTAGAAAATAACACAAGGAAGGGGTATAAAGAATGCCTTGAGGAGAGAGAAGTTGCAGTTTTCAATGGAGTGGTCAGAAAAACCTCTCCAAGAGTTCTGGTCCATCCACTGCTACAGACACATGAATGAATGAGAATTCCAAGTGTCCCCTTGTTGCTGCTCATTCTCTTGAATGTTGGAGTTTTACAGTAATATTTGACTGGCAGAGATGAAGACACGTGCCCAACCCCTTAGCTCCTCTGAAATGAGGCAGACGAAGAATTGCCCTTCACCTCCGATATTTTGATAAGCACTACCTCCAAAGAACATACAGAAAATGAGAGATTTTCCCCCAAAGAGAAGAGGGTTTGGACGCTAAACAACCCAAATAACCACAGGAGTGGGTGTAATCAATAAGGCAGAGTCAAAGACGAGATTCATCAAAGAGAAGAATGAGAATGAAATAAAGGACAGTGCTTTAGAGAATCCTGGATAAGTTTTAAGATACAAGTCGATGAAGAGGAACCAGTAAAGGAAAGCAGGAAGAAAATTATCTGGAGGGAGCAGTGTTTGAGAATCCAAGGACAGAGAGCTTAAGAGGTCAAAGGCAACCTATGGAGAAGCTTGGAAGAAGACACTGTAAATGGAGAAAAGAACCAATAGTGAATGCAATAGGGGTAAAGTAACCTCTGAACCAAAGTGTTCCATAATTCATGCTGCTGTAAAGGAACTTGAAAATTACATTATCCTGTGTCAAAAGGAGTGTAGGACTTCTCCCCTCACTTCACTGAACTTCACAATAACCTTGTGAGAAACAGCTTATCCTCCATCCTGGAGATGGAGGAAAACGATATCTAATACCCAGTGTTGAGATTATAAACCTTTTTCTGGAGTACATCTTGTCAATAGATAGCAAAAGACCTTAAACGTATGTATTCTCTGGTCCTTCCTCTTTAAAGGAATTTAGCCAAAAGGAATAATCAGGAGCATGCACACAGATTTATCTACAAGCTTGTACACTGGCTGTAATAGTAAAGAACGGAAAACAAGCTAGATCCAACACGAGGGGATTGGTATGTCCGTGCTGTGAAATGATGTGCAGTCAGTACCAAATGAATGTTGAAGAATGAACTACTCAAGAAAAAAAGAGTAAATGGTTTATGAAGCAGAAAAAGCAGAGACGACAAAAAGTATATACAGTACGATTCCATTTTTGCTTCTTATGGTTTCCTGCCACATTTTCCAAAATGTCTGCTATAAACAAATACTACTTTTATAAAACAAATACTATTTATATAAGACTACAGATCTCTCCAAGAAAATTAGAGATACCAAGGGAATATTTCATGCAAAATGGGCAAAATAAAGGACAGAAACACTATGGACTTAACAGAAGCAGAAGATATTAATCAGTTCAGTTCAATTCAGTTCAGTTCAGTCGCGCAGTCGTGTCCGACTCCTTGCGACCCCATGAATCGCAGTACGCCAGGCCTCCCTGTCCATCACCAACTCCCGGAGTTCACTCAGACTCATGTCCATTGAGTCCATGATGCCATCCAGCCATCTCATTCTCGGTCATCCCTTTCTCCTCCTGCCCCCAATCCCTCCCAGCATCAGGGTCTTTTCCAATGAGTCAACTCTTCGCATGAGGTGGCCAAAGTACTGGAGCTTCAGTTTTAGCATCATTCCTTCCAAAGAAATCCCAGGGCTGATCTCCCTCAGAATGGACTGGTTGGATCTCCTTGCAGTCCAAGGGACTCTCAAGAGTCTTCTCCAACACCACAGTTCAAAAGCATCAATTCTTCTGTGCTCAGCCTTCTTCACAGTCCAACTCTCACATCCATACATGACCACAGGAAAAACCATAGCCTTGACTAGACGGACCTTAGTTGCAAAGTAATGTCTCTGCTTTTGAATATACTATCTAGGTTGGTCATAACTTTTCTTCCAAGGAGTAAGCGCCTTTTAATTTCATGGCTGCAGTCACCATCTGCAGTGATTTTTGAGCCCAAAAAAACAAAGTCTGACACTGTTTCTACTGTTTCCCCATCTATTTCCCATGAAGTGATGGGGCCAGATGCCATGATCTTCGTTTTCTGAATGTTGAGCTTTAAGCCAACTTTTTCACTCTTCTCTCTCACTTTCAACAAGAGGCTTTTTAGCTTCTCCTCACTTTCTGCCATAAGGGTGGTGTCATCTTTTTATCTGATGGCAAGAATACACAGACAAACTATACAACAAAGATCTTAATGATCCAGATAACCATGATGGTGTGATTGTTCACCAAGAGCCAGACATCCTAGAATTCGAAGTCAAATGGGACTTAGGAAGCATCACTATGAACAAAGCTAGTGGAGGTGATGAAATTCCAGCTGAGCTATTTCAAGTCCTCAAAGATAATGCTGTTAAAGTGCTGCACTCAACGTGCCAGCAAATTGGGAAAACTCAGCAGTGGCCACAGGACTGGAAAAGGTCAGTTTTCATTCCAATCCCAAAGAAAAGCAATGCCAAAGAATGCTCAAACTACCACACAGTTGCGCTCATCTCACACGCTAGTAAAGCAATGCTCAAAATTCTCCAAGCCAGGCTTCAGCAATACTTGAACCATGAACTTCCTGATGTTCAAGCTGGATTTAGAAAAGGCAGAGGAACCAGAAATCAAATTGCCAACATCCACTGGATCATCAAAAAAGCAAGACAGTTCCAGAAAAACACCTCTTTCTGCTTTATTGACTATGCCAAAGCCTTTTGCTGTGTGGATCACAATAAACTGTGGAAAATTCTGAAAGAGATGAGAATACTAGACCACCTGACCTGCCTTTAGAGAAATCTATATGCAGGTCAGGAAGCAACAGTTAGAACTGGACATGGAACAACAAACTGGAAAAGGAGTACATCAAGGCTGTATATTGTCTCCTGCTTATTTAATGTCTATGCAGAGTACATCATGAAAAACGCTGGACTGGAAGAAACACAAACTGGAATCAAGATTGCCGGGAGAAATATCAATAACCTCAGATATGCAGATGACACCATCCTTATGGCAGAAAGCAAAGAGGAACTAAAGAGCCTCTCAATCGAAGTGAAAGAGGAGAATGAAAAAGCTGGCTTAAAACTCAACATTCAGAAAAACCAAGATCATGGCATCTGTCCCATCACTTCATGACAAATAGATGAAGAAACAATGGAAACAGTGACAGACTTTATTTGGGGGGCTCCAAAATCACTGCAGATGGTGACTGCAGCCATGAAATTAAAAGATACTTGCTCCTTGGAAAAAAAGCTATGACAAACCAAGACAGCATATTAAAATGCAGAGACATGACTTTGCCAACAAAGGTCCAACTAGTCAAAGGTATGGTTTTTCCAGTAGTCATTTATGGATGTGAGAGCTGGACCATAAAGAAGGTGGAAGATGGAAGAATTGATGCCTTTGAATTGTGGTGCTGGAGAGTCCCTTGGACTGCAAGATCAAACCAGTTAATCCTAAAGGAAATCAACCCTGAGTATTAATTGGAAGGACTGCTGCTAACGTTCCAATACTTTGGCTACCTGACACAAAGAGCCAATTCATTGGAAAAAAGACCCCAATGATGGGAAAGATTGAAGGCAAAAGGATAAGAGGGGAACAGAGGATGAGATAGATAGATACCATCACTGATTCAATGGACATAAACTTGAGCAAACTCTGGGAGATACTGGAGGACAAAGGAGCCTGGGGGTCCTGCAGTCCATGGGGTCTCCAAGAGTCAGACACAACTTCCCAATTGAACAACAGCAATCTGTGTGATTAAGTACTTATTTGTGTCAAACAGGGGTAACTGGGAAAGGAATGGCCAGAATTACTCTCGACTCTTCAGTCATTCCTTCTACCACCTCAGGCTGCCTTTTCTTACATGGAACAGTCACCAAGTGTCTTACTGCTGGCCTACTGCTTAACAAAAATACCGTAGTATGGGTGACTTAACAGTGAACATTTATTTCTCTAAATTGTGGAGCCTGGGAAGGTGAAGATCAAGGTGCTAGAAGATTCAGTGTCTGATGAGAATCTTCTTCCTGGTTCGTAGATGGCTGTCTTGGCTGTGTCCTCACACAACAGAAGGGCCAAGAGAGCGCTCTGGGGTCTCTTTTACAGGGACACTTATCCCATTTGTGCGGGCCCCACCCTCATGAATGGTTGGGTGGCATCACAGACTTAATGGACACGAGTTTGGGTAAACTCCGGGAGTTGGTGATGGACAGGGAGACCTGGCGTGCTGCGGTTCAGGGGGTCGCAAGGAGTGCGACACACTGAGCGACTGAACTGAAGCCTCGTGAACTAATAGCTCCCAAAGGCCCAACCCA